>JAQOTN010000018.1:0-605537 GCA_028554745.1 Blastocrithidia nonstop | reverse complement strand
GTGATACTGCCTACAATGATGGTAATGTACAAAATTGGAAAGAAAAAAGTAATACAAAAAAGTATAATAAACAACATACCACACATCCGTAGAGGAGAGGACAGGCAAATCGCAAACACAAACGTTTTTTCCAACGACCTAATTAGTTATAGCGCGAAATGCGTGTGAACAGTGGCTGATCTTTGCGGTATAGTGGGAAAGTGGCTCGATCGTTGTCTTCGTCTGTCGGTAAACGTGTACCGTTTAATTTGCGTTACCGATTGCTTTAGGCTAACGTAAATGACCCACGCTATCGCAAACTAAAGTCAATTTATGAGCAAGGATTGGCCAAGAAGCGTGCAAGTTATTTGTAGCGTATGCAGTAAATAAATAACTAATACGAAAAGTAATTGAAAAAATTCTATTTTACAATAATCTTAATTTTTTTAGTTAAATTCTAAAATAAATTTGTTAAGTAAACAGTCATTATGACATAGTCTTTGCAAACATAAGGTGTGTCTAATACATCACCTTGTATGCTGTTATCAGCATATTGTGCATAACCTTTACCAAAAACATTTGATTACTACACTAATCGATACTTTCATCAATATTTGTTTACTAACTGTAAAAATGTAGTAGGCAATAATTGTCGACTGTTATTGCATAGCAATGGCATTTGTGTTTTGTGTCTCGATTCATCACACGTCTTGATATCATCATCACATAAATAGCATCTGCATAGCAAATGCACTTTGTTAAACTAACATTACAAATCAGAAAATATTAGTTAGATGCATGTAAAAGATGTTTAAGAAAGTAGTGCTTGCATTTAATAGTAAAAGCAACTGCTGCTGCAGTAATCCTTACCGTAAAATTAAAGTAAAAATCAAGATAAAGGTTACAGTATTGCCGTAATTTTTGGTGCTGGTCGTCGTAACGAAAATGTAAATCGCAAGTAGGTCAAGGTGATCGGCAAGCATAAGCGAAATGCATTAGTTTGCCAGGCAGACACGCGTATTTGCAGTGTTTCATCGAAAGATGGCACATCCTACCACATACCAGCCTGTATTGATGGTTCCATTTTATAGTTAAACACATGTTTGACCTAGTGTCCGTAGTTGTTATTGAATGCACCGTTGACATAGGGCTATATTGCCGTCATACGTCCCTCGTTAAAAGTTCAATGAAGTAATTACACTCAAGAATGGCATGCGACTGGTGGCGATGTTATTGACACCGAAGGGTGTGTATAGTAATTAGTATGTAATGTTAATATGTAATAGTCGATATTTAAATATGTACTAAACTTCTTGTAGTGTTTTTTTTTTACTCACCAATATTTTTGTTAGTGAAAAGAAGTAATTGTTATAGACTATGTTTTACCTTTACTTAATTTACTTACTACCCTCTCTTTTTAAAAAATTGTTTTTGTAATCTTCAGGCAAAACTTCCATTAAGCCTAACTAAAATTAGCTCCACTATATAGAAAAGTAAAGATAATAAAAATTTAAAATAAATTTGCTAACATATATAAAATAATTCTACTAACTAAACCTATAAATAAAAAGTAAATAAAAGAAAATTATCTAGTATAGTAACTCAGTAAATCCACGTGAGTGAAGTAATGAAAATGTCGAATAACAGGCATTTCTTTTTACCCTTGATGTGTGTCGTCGCTGTGATACTAATCACGTCCTTCGCCGTTGCTGACTATCAATTTAAATAGATTTAGTGTGGTCCTTCTTATGACGGAGGTTATTGTGTTGACGCAGTTACTTTATACATCTATGGTGCGGACTTTACCATTGCTACAGGTACTGTTATTACCTTGAACGAAGAAAACAACATTACATGCAAATTTCAGTCTAAAGAATCTTGGTAGGATACTCTCAAATGTTAGCTAGGCATACCTAGCACTGTACCCAACGGACCATACCCAATTCACCTTACACTAAACGACACAGACAAGACAGTTATTCCTGCAGGTAACATTATTGTTGGCTATGTATATAACACCGATTTTAAAACATGAAACAATAAGGCACCACTACCAGACGGAATCAAAGTCGATGACCAATCCTCAACTGTGTTGTAGAATGGTACAGATTTCGTGATAAAAGGAAGCTTTGACAAGAATGACTAGTATGCTGTGACGTTTTACATTATGACACCCTATGTGTATGATGCACCTGAATGCTACAAGACCGTCACCACATAAAACACTATTACATGTACAGTAAAGGCAGATAAAATAATGTTAAGCAATTACTCGTTCCTTGTCTTTGATCAAACAAAACAGAACTTTGTACCCATGACACAGAAATTACCTGCACTGCACGTCAAGAATCTACCACCTGAACTGGATCGTATTATCTGCTGAGACCATTCAAATTTTTGCATGAATTTAACAATGGTTTCACTATACGGTTAAAACTTAAAAACATTTATTGAAGGCACAAGTATTACACTTAATGACTAATATGGTATTACGTGTTCTGTGTATAACTCATATGACTCTTTTGTTTACTGCTATTTGCGTTTGGCTCGATCTATACCAGATGGTCCATACCCACTAATTATAAACGTTGACAATGATGATCACACGGTTATTAACGCAGGTAACCTGCTTATCGGTTAGTATTATAGTAGCAATGATATAAAAACGTGGAATAACAATCAAGCACCTGCAGAAGGTATTACGGTTCAATCGCAATCTACGTCAGAGTTGAAAAGCGGCGCTGACTTTACAGTACATGGCACCTTTGACCCAACCCGCAATTACAGTGTACAGTTTTTCGCGACATAGTACACAAGCCAACCAATACCATAATGCTCAACTGATACCATTACAGCCACTAGCATCACGTGTAAGGTTACTGCGAACGGCTTAATGATTGATAATTACAAATTTTTGGTACAGGATGTAGCAAATGATGTGTTTGTACCGATGGCCCAAACAATGCCAGAACTGTATATCACGCTACCTGATCCTGTCATTACATCTGCAAGTGGTAATTGTGCGTCAAGCAGTGCCTCATGTGTCAGTAACACGTATCTTTCATTGATCGGTACAAATTTCAGTGGCAATGATTTTTGGTATAATGAAGTCAAAATTGTTAATAGGTATGATGATCTTAAACGTGTGCAGTGTATACTTTATTCGATAACTACGACGGAGGTACGATGTTAACTAAAAGTAGACGACAACGCCTTTGCTGGTCAGTATGCCATCACTTTTGTGGGTCAAATCAACGTGAACAAGAACACCACTGGGTAAATTGCAGCAGGCTATCTCAATATTGGCCTCGGTACATCACAGGCTGGCTGGCAGAATTAGTTCACTCCAGCACTGAACTATCACATTGCTACTGTCTCACCCAGTCAGGTGCATGATGGGGCGGCGGTGACAATAAACGGTAAATTCAACCCGCAAGGAAACTACGAAGTCGTCTTGTCACGTGCCAACCTCTCCAGCACAGCTCTGCCAGGTGATTTGGCGACTTGTAATCTGGTGTCTACATCGGCAACTGCAATTACGTGTGTGTATATTGCCGAGCAGAATACCTCTGGAGTGTGGTTTGTTAATGTGCGTGATGTAACCTCGCAACTCTACGTGCCCTTTAACTGAAATACGGCCAAGCCTGTTACACTCATTGCAGTTACCCCGTAGGTAACTGGTGCGCGTGGACAGTGTGCGAAGGATAGCACTGCATGCTACTCGGGTGCCTATTTAACCTTGACAGGCAGCTACTTCAACACCACTAGCCCGTAAAACAACAAAGTTAGCTTTGTAAACGCAGACGCTGGCTTGCTCTGTGACATGAAAAGTGTTGGCCCTTCATATGTAAGTTGTGAGTTGACCGTACCACCACACCTCACCGGTGCGTATGCGATTGAGCTGTCTACCAAACTTTCCGATAACAGTTGGCTAACACCACCAGTAACGGCAGGCGTGCTTGTGCTTGGTGCAGCTGCTAATTCACCAGGCTGGAAGATATCACAAGGAGAAGACATTGTTATACGCAACTCACCTTCTGGATTGACACCTGTGATGAAGGTGTGTATTGCGCTCGTCGTCTGCTTTGCAGTCTGCCTCATTGTCTTATCTTTGATCTTCGTTTATGTATGTTGCAAATACCGCTTAATCAAGAAAGCTCGTGCGACAAATGCAGAAAGTAAACAGCTCAATAATCGGCATGAGCCCACAAACACCTCAAGCCCATGCCAAAAAAAGGTTGATAATGATAATAATGTTGAAGATGATGGCAATAATCAACACTATGGAATGGGTAAGGTTGTAAACAATGATGCTCAGCAAGTGTAAAAGTATCACTAAAAGTTACTTATTTATTTATTATTTTATCAGCAAAATTCTATTTACTTTTATAACAAAGATCAACAATAATTATTAATATCTAAGAAAATAAGTAATAATAATAAAATAATAATAGTTATGAAATGTGAAATGCTAAAATAAACATTTCTTAAGTGTTATTGTAATTTTTCAATTAAGAAAAAATTATTGTCAAGAGGACGGGATGTTGTGAAGAAAAAAATAAATAAGTGTAATAATTTTGTCTTTTATTTGACATTTGAAATAGCTTTTATCTTTATTTAACATATTTATGCTGAATCGTTTTGAGTTATTTTTGTGAGATTAACTTCTGGTCAAGTTCAGGTAGCAAAAGAAAGGCCACACGATGACCAAAAACTAATGTGTATATACATAATTATGTGAATATAATTATGTATATATCTTTTAACTTTTTTAATGTCAACTTTATTTTACATAAATTTTTTTATTCCCTCACTCAATCAAACGAATATCGCAACAATTAAAGTTTATTCGATGATGCACTAACTATAATAAATATAATAAGTATAATAATCACTTCATTTGTGTAAACTGAAATTGTTGCAATATTGTATTTCTGCATTCAACATACACATTAGTTATTTATTTGAGCTTTTCTGTTTCATTTTTTGTAACGTCGTCACGTTACTACTTGATTGTTACAAATGCATATATTTGCATTTGTGCTTATATAAACTGATAACTATTACCAACAATTTCTACATACTGTTATAATGTTAATCACACACTTTTCTTTCATTTGATACAATTAGATAATAATAATTAATAGTTTTACTTTATTTTAGGTTTAGATAAAAATTAAAATATGTTGTATACTTGTGTGAAGCAAAGTTAAGTTTTTACTGTCAAACCGGATCAAAACATAACCAATAAAATACTAATGTTTATATTACTATTAAATTAAATAATTATAATATCACTTTACTTCATGACTTTATATTTTTTATATTCTTGTTATGTTAATTTATCAGGGAAAATTGTGATAACAGTATAATGCCGCTACGAAAGCACGCACTTGAAATGAAACATTCTCTATAATTTAATTTTTTTTTGTAATAAAAACTCTAGCAGAGAATTGTGTCGTGAGAGTTATTACATTTAATGTATTTATCTTTGTATGTTTCATTCGGCAAAGTAGTGTGTTGATTTGGAAAAAAAAAATAGCTTTCTATTTTATTGATTAATGAAATTTAGTATTTATACATGTGTGTGTGTGTGTGTGTGTGTGTGTGTGTGTGTGTGTGTGTGTGTGTGTTGTAATCTTTTGGCTTTTATTTATATAACATACATTCAAATTTATTTTACTGAATACTTAGTGAAGAAGGTTTTACTTTATCAAGACTAGTTTCTTAACAGTTTTTGACATATTAGTAACAAAATCGAACAAAAAAATAATCAACACTAAGAATAGAGAAGAATAGTGAGAGATCAAAAATGAAGAAGTAAGCACTAATGTGGAAAATAGCTTCTCTAACTACAGCATTTAGTGTGGCACTCAATCAACTTACGTTGTACTAGCATAGTCTTTATAATTATAACTAACGCTTTGAATAATCTAGTCATTAGCGTAAACAAAAGCAATAATATAAGCATAAGGATATTTGCTGTACAAATATTAGCAACAATTGTAATCTTTATCGATGTTGAATGAGTTGTACGCGTTACTAAACCTCTCGTACTATTTTTTATACTTGTCTGAGTGCATCGATTCGTGCGTATGGTACACGTAATGTGATTTCAGTCGATGAAATTAGCTTTGTGTAAGATAATGATGCCAGTTCTAACAGAATACCTGATCTTTAGCATAACACTAAGAGTAATTACTCCAATTAAGTTAAGCAACAAAGCTCTCTTCACAAACCGTTTCATTCAACTCTTATAAAGAAAGCGTCAGTGTAGACGGTAAACACAACCACATCAAAATAGTAATCAGGTTAACCGTAAAAGTTGTCTTTGTAATTATGATAAAACTGCGATGAAGAAGAGTAGCAATGTGATTGATAGTCTAGAGACAGTAAAGTGTCATCACCATAAACGTAAAGCTAAGCATCTCTTATTGCAGCGGCACGTTAAGCTGTTTGTCATTCGTGTTTGCCACGCAAATTTACAGATGTTAAGCAAATCAACAGTTTCGCACGTGCGCGTGTGATTAATTTTGTTCGTCGTTACACTAAATCTGCGTTGCAGCAAAGCAGCTCTATTAGCACAGAGCCTACTAGTTCAGAATACTTTAAGACAGAAATTGTAACACCCTTAACTAATACGAACACTTATAACTACGATAATGCTAGTGTGTATGATCATGATGGTGATATTAGCTCAACGTCAATGGTTGTAATTTAAGCAAATAATAATATGTACAATAAAGGGGCTGAGGACAGAAGCTAAAGTGCAAAACTGGGTAATAATAACAAGAACGGCAGTAGAAAAAAGGTGAACAATAATGATAATATCATTCATAGCAAATTTGGTAGTTCTAGCTATGGTGTTGATGATGATAATAATGTTGATGATAATTCTAGCAATAATACTCAAGCTGAGGGCAGTGTGTAACATGACGACGCACAATCGTGCAATGAAAAAGATGACGATAACGTTGAAAGTGTGTGTTTGTATCACTCGTGTATTTGCATTCCATTGCGTCATCCTGATATAGTAGATGGCCCCAAGGAAGGGTTATGAGCACATGGTTTAGCCACAAATGCCAAAGACGCATAAGCACTTGCCGCCATGCATGCGGAGTACATTATCGATGAACTGGGGTATCACATTTACAATTTGCCATCCATGCAACGGAAGCACTCCTATGCAGCACGGTAGGCTGGTCGTTATGCACCTTCACCAGATGACATGTAAGTAGTTCGCGGTCCAACACTTGCGACGTTACCGCTACCTCTGCGATATATTCAAAATTATGATGAGACGTAAGATGGTACATGGCAACTCTTGACGGTGACAAAGCGACATTACGTATCATCATCCCACACATTACTTTCCCCTGCGATATACGACACCTAAGCAGTCAATCGAATGGGTCAGCGATTGTACTCATTAGGATTAAATCTACAACATATATGCACCACATCGATGATAAACACACGTGAACGAAATGAGATTGGCTATCACGTTGCGTAATTTGCACTACCACAGTAACTGACCCATATTGCGGTTAATGACACGTAAAGTAAACTAAAACTTGTTGCCCGTGGCAAGGCACGTTTTGCAAACACTGCCACCGTGCTAGCCTGCATGCATTTAGGCGGAGTTACTGCTTGACGCGATTGGCATTCCACTTTACCCCGATAACGAGTAAATGCAAAAGGCACATGCGGTGTAGGCGTGGCGTTATGGCAGACCAGCCCCACTACCCGGAGCACCGGTAAAGAATCCAGCCAAGGTAGAACTCCCGCTTCCACTGAAAGAACGCAAAAAGTGCAAAATACAACCTTGTAATGTGGTGTAAGTTCCATTTAGCAGTGACGAGTTATTTGTGCGTGCACATGAATACGTTACACGACAAATAAGTTACTTTGTTGACACCAGTGTATGTGAGATGAACGCGATAGACATTTTAGTTTCATTCTTGAAATGGCGCAAGTCAAGTCGTGCATAATAGCCGTTTCTTATCGAACGCATTTAAGGTATGTACAAGGCCTCTGTGATGCTGCCATTGCCAGGACGTTTTGGTACTCGGGGTGGGGTTGGCATCGGTCGATCACCGTTGTAGGCTCGTCGATTGGCCGCCATGCACGCACTGGATGTGCTCATGTTTTTAGGAATTCAAATTATGAAAAATTTACCAAGGCAACGTGCATGATAGCGTGATCGTCAACGCAAATTGCAACTGACATTTGCACACGCTGAGCGGGCGTACACGTCAAGTCCACCAGGACGACGAATTGCTCAAGATGGTTTCACTACCTATGTGATAATAAGCGATGAAGTAAAGGGCAACACAGTTAAAAATGAAAATACAGATCATTATGATGATAATAATATAAGGAATAATACTTCAGCAAGTCATTGAAATGCAGAACAAGAAACCATCGTACAGTAAAAACCAATTGTGTAGAATAATACACCATCTTTTCTAAAAGCTGAATATTCTGCTTATCGTGAGAACACGTAGTCAAAAGATGAGAACATGACCAATGATACTAAACCTAATATGGTTTGCATTTAACTTAATAAAGACATGACAGCAAAAATATCAGAATAGAAAAATGTAGTTGACAGTAGCAACGGTAGCGATCAAATAAATAGTCAAGCAAAAAGCTAGTAGAAACTGAAAACAACTGAGTAAAGGTCACAAAGGTGGCCAGTGTAAACGAATATCAATATCAATTCAACAACTTCTTCTTCTTCTTCTTCTTCCTCCTCTTCATCACTTGATTCACCTGTAGTATAGACATCACCTGCGTCATCGAAAAAGCGACGTACCGCAAAACGAGCCAAAGCCGCATCAGCATCATAAACACAAGACTCAAGAGCAAAAAGTAATACCACTGACAACATAGACCACAAATGTGTTAATGATATTAACAATCCTGTTTCTCTTGGTGTGTGCAATGCTGCGTAAAACGTAAACAAATAAATTTATGATGAGAATAATAAATCAGCAATCAATAACAAGGAACACGACAGCAATATCAGTAAAACAGAAAAAGCAGATAGAGCAACTACAACTACTAACACTACTTTATAGACATTAACATAGTAGTAAAAAAAATTAATGCGATCATTATAAAAAATTTGGTAATAGGCACGTCATTGTGTCGATGCAGATTGCTGAAACTTGACAGCAGATTGTCCCGATGGGTTTATCATGGTAGCCCCACGAACAGTTATTACCTCTACAAATAGCAGTATAAACAATAACAACAATTATAGTATCACTAAAAATGATTTACCTGCATCAAGTGCAGCATCATCAACAGCAGACAAAAATCATTCGGTGCATGCGATTTACTCTCCGCGTGAGTATGACACAAATGCCAAGAATCGAATTATTTACTACTTATCCACCGTAGGACGACGCTTCGATGACGTCTTTACCATTCATCAGGACGATGATGAACTACGTAGTGTGAATGAGAGTAGCAGTTAGGATGTCATGTACAAGTGTGTTGGTCAGCTTCCATTGCCCTTGTGTTATGGAGATCGTATCGCGTTGGGAGTAGGCAGTACGATCAAGTAGGCTACCCATTTAGCCGCCATGCATGCCGAACTTATCTTGGACACACTGGGCGTTTGCATTTACAGTAATGATGCCCACAAGCAATATTTACATGCAGAGGCGTGTGCGCGTCTAGGCCGTTGTGCACCTATCGTAAATAATACATCACTTCATAATTGCAATAATGAAGAAAAACTTCATGACTTTATCAACACTGCCTCACCGCCACCACTGCGACGTGAAAGAGTTCATTCGCTTTTCTGGCAACGCAGACAGCAGCAAAAAAAATCACAGCTCGAGCAACAGTAACAGTAGAAGCAGCACGATCAACGTATAGGTTAGGTCAGTTCAACAAGTGGGTCTACTTCTGCATCCTCACTATCATCATCACTAATAGAACAAAAACAGTAATAGTAATAATGTTAATTAACATCAAACAATACTACTGAGGCTTCTACTGCACCTCGTAACAACACTACTGTTACTGGTAAAGATGATAATAATAGTGCTATTGCATCATGTAGTTAGGATAATGTGCCTAGTAAATAGATTTAGCAAAGGGCAGGCAAAGTAGAAGACAACACGTAAACAACAAGTAAAACAGTATAATAGCACAATGTCAGCATAAAACACGATGATAGTGAGTAATCCCTGATGAAGCTATTGTCGCAATTTGTGACAAACGATGGCTACACTCCGCTAACGTAGTCGTAAGTGGATTTGACGAGTAAACTACGCGTACAGTATTATCTTCGACGTCATAAGTTTGTGATTGACGAGATTGAGTATAGTAACATTTCACACCACAGCACATTACTATTTAAGGCAACTTGAAAGTTACCATTGCCGTCTTCGTTTACATTATAATCTTTTTCTACTTCTTCTTCGGTGTTGTCGTTTACATCAACTGGAACTTTTGTTTCCGTGTAAGGCGTGGCCCCGACGAAGCGAGATGCAGATTTGCTTTCGTGAATGCACGCGTAGCGGATTTTAGATGCGTGTAATGTGTGCATTTTTGATAACTTACCCAAGTTGCAGAAATACCACGCACAACGCGTTGCATCGCTTGGTCGATCGGCCCCATCCTAATGCACAAATAACAAAATATTGTCATCCTCTTCGTCTTCTATTGTATCTGCACTACGTGATGACAAAACCCATAACATGATAAACGGTACGAAAGTAAACAGCACACAGACTACCATACCACTGCCACTAAAACTCGTCTCTATGTAGCGGCAGCAGTACGTTCGTCCAACAAAGCCAGTTGATGTGACAAAGGGCTGAAATGAGTACATTGAACGCTGTACACAGTATATTCAATCCAAAGAGATTGATTTTCAAATGGCCTACATTCACCTCCTAAAGGCACCACGCACCGGTGAGCCGGTGTACGATGATGCACTCGACGAGGCCGAGTCACAGGAACTAAACCACAATGCCACACAATTGGTGTGTAACTACAATGATGTTTTATATGAGGGCATACCAAGCTGAGTTGGACCAATGATTCGGCCCGTCACAACCGAACGCGGTGTGGTGTTCGTTGCTACGGTTTCATTGCCTGATATTCCGTTTATTATCGCATGTGGGGTGGGTACACGACGTGATGAGGCCAAGTCACGTGCCTCGATGCATGTCTTGGCATTATTGAAGAGAATGGATGGTGATTTTGATGAGCGGTATGAGTTTAGCAAGCAGCAATTGGAGTAGGCCCAAAAGCTGCAACTGACCGGGTAGGAAGTAGCGCGTTCAATTAATGATCGTATACTGAAAATCGAACCTTCTTCTTTTTCATCTTCTTCGTCATTGCTGTAAGGTTCAGCGTAAGGGAGTGACATTGCAGATCCTCTGCTGATGATTACCGCCGATGCGCAAAAGCTGACCGAGTCAAAGGCCTACTCGCAGTGAACTGTACCTGAACATCATGGTCACCGTGGACGAGTTCGAACACGGAAGAATTTGCTGAAGAACGATGATGAATTTGTATCCAAGATGCGCGCATTAAACACGTATGCCATCTGCTTCGATGTACTATTGCCCACTGTACGACACTACATACGCTTTCCCGCAGTCGCGTAAAGTTATAAAGCTAATAATGCACACAATAAATAATAGCATAATAGAAATGACAGTGAAGCAAAGTCCAGACGTGTAAATGTGAAGCTGCCCATTTATCGTACATAGATGCAAATGACCGATGAAGATGGCACCGTCTGACGTGGAACGAGTACCCGTTATGGCAATTTAGGAAACGAAGTGGCAGCGTGTGAGAGTCTGCATGCCTCACTACTCGCACGAAGTACCAGCTTTGACGAAGTGATTAATTTTTTAGATTCCAACCCGGTCATTGAACCACACATGTTAGCCAATATCACTCTTTCACCGAACATAAAGAGTCAAATGCATCAGATCATTGATAAAGTAGAGGCACTAGAAGGGTAACGGGAGAGAAAAGAGCGAGCTTCACATTAATCAAGAGATGCATAGAATTCTTAAGATACATTATTTGACAAAGTAGACCCTGAGAAGGGTAGTTTGTTTTCCTTTACAGCCTCACTCAACGAGGATGAATTAGCTGCCTAGTCAGATCGATTACGTGCGAAGTTGCAAGCAAAAGTAATGGATAAGTAGTACCTCTAACGCTTTGCCAAGCAACGTGAAAGTCTGAGCATATCTGGGTTTAAGCAAGATATCCTTGATGCCATTACGCAGCATCAGGTTTTGGTGATTTGTGGGACGACTGGTTGTGGTAAGACGACTCAGGTGCCACAGTACCTTTTAGATTATTAGACGTAGCACGGTGATGGTGGCAAGTGTTGCATTCTCGTCACCCAGCCTCGACGAATTACCGCCGTGTCGGTGGCGAGCCGTGTGGCGGCGTAGCGGTTGTAAACTGTTGGGGATGTCTGCGGTTATGCGATTCGGTTTGACAGTGTCACCGGCTCACACATTAACTACTGTACGACTGGGGTGGTTATTCGACACATTCAGGCTTTACCCTTGCTGTCTCATGTAACCTACTTAATCATTGACGAAATTCATGAACGTGACATTAACACCGATTTTCTCCTTATTCACATTCGTCATCTACTGAAAGACCGACCAGACTTGCGTGTAATCTTGATGAGTGCCACACTACAGGCCGATCAGTTTGCCACTTACTTTAACAACGCACCTATTATTAACGTGTAAGGGTACATGTACCCGGTGAAGTAGTACTTTGTGTAAGATTTAGTACCCTTGGCATAACAACAGAACATCATGACCCCACTGCTGAAGTAAATCAAGAACACAATGCAGACCATCAAGTCGATGAATGAGGATATCAACAGCTACGATCCGCAACGTAGTAATAGTAATAATAATAGTAGTAGCTTGTCATCATACGATCATTCGTTAAGTGTGCAATATAAATTACCATTTATGTCATCATCTAACTAACAAACCTCGATCTCTGCAGCTGGCTAGATTGATTACATTACTTTGAACTTTGCAATTGAACAGGCAACCAAGTTAATTGACTTAACCAACTCGTCCATCCTCGTCTTCTTGCCAGGCTGAAGGGAGATATCATACGCGAGTTACGTCTTGTAGCGTCACTCACGTTTCTTCATTATAAAATTGCACTCCTCGGTAAGTCAAGAGGAGCAGATGAAGTGCTTCTTGCCCACCTAGCCTGGCAAGATCAAACTTATCTTATCTACCAATATTGCGTAGAGTGGAATTACCATCAATGACGTTGGTGCGGTCATTGACTGTGGGCGATCACGATAGCTGACCGTGTTTGTGGATGTGGCTGGTGAAAAAACTGAACTGTACCCGAACAGCGAAATTACGTACAGTGGCAATACGAATTCGCAGCTAATGTCATTCAACAGTAGGAGTAAAAACAAAAATATATTTGCAAACACGAATAAAGACAACAGGAGAAAACCGTTTGATAGACGAAATTACAGGAACAGCAACACGGATCGTGGTGGGAACTACGATGACGGACATAGGTTTGGTGCAAGGAATGATGAGGATGATGGCAGCATTAGTAATAGTAACAATGGTAGTGGTGATTATCTGCGAATGGGTACAAAGTTGATGACGGTGTATGCGAGTAAGGCCAACTGCATTCAGCGACGTGGCCGTGTAGGACGAACACGACCAGGTATTTGTATTCGTCTGTACACTCGAACCCACTTTAACGCACTTCGTGACTTTCAACTTCCTGAAATGTTGCGCCTACCACTGGAAGGAACGTGTTTGCACATTTTAGCCCTAAAGTTGGGCGAGCCTGTGGATTTCCTACATAACGCACTGCAACCGCCCAATGATGAACACATTGAGAGTGCGATGACTCGGCTTCGTGATTTGGGTGCGATTAATGAACAACGACAGATTACCGCGTTAGGGTATCGTCTCGCACAGCTGCCTGTGTAGCCTAATATTGGTAAGATACTCATCATGGGTTCTATTTTTCGTGTGTTAGACAGCGCACTGACAGTGGCAGCCTCAAAGAATTGTGACGTTTTTCTCACAGCTCGTGAAGAACGTGAGGTTATTCGGATGCATCGTGAGAGCATGTCCAAAAAAACCATGTCGGATAAACTTGCCACCGTAAACGGCTATAACTATTGAATTACGTCACACTTTCAAAAAGAGCCGAGTTAAGTGATTAGCAGTCTACAGTAGCACATGCTACACGTGCCAAATTTGCTGACCGTGTCAAGGAGTAAATTTCAGCTGTACATGCTGCTCAAAGCGAGTGGGTTTTTGTAAGACTAAGACATATGCGAAGTCCAGAGCGCAGACAAAAATGCAAAAAGCGATTCTATTAATGATAATGATGCTAATATCATTGCCAGACGTAAAGGTAGTTTAATTGGAAGAAAGATTTTTGACAAGTAGTGTTTTTGCGAAGATTCACCTTTTTCGTCTGATGCACTTGATGTAAATTTGGTGAAGGCGGTAATTGCGATGGGCTATTTCCCTAACGTGGCACTGTTTCGTGAAAAACGACTGATGTGTACACGTAATAATTACTTTGCGAGCATCAACTCGGAGAGTGTGATATTCAAATACAACAAGGATGAAGTCAAACAGCCATTTTTTGTGTTTGCTAGTCTTTTCAGGCGGTAATAAGGAAACTGGATGCACCTGCGTGGACTCGATTCAGTGCCACTGTGAGCAATTATACTGTTTTGCCCATAAAGCATGCCTGTTAAATTTATTGCTAACATCAGTCTTGTCTCTATTGATAACTGATTGTTCTTCCGTACTACCTATGGTGAGTTAGACCTGATTCGCAACTTTCGTGATGCCTTTAATAAGTGTTTCAACAGGAAATTTATCAAACCTCATGACAAGAAGAATAACGTGGTGCTGAATGAATTGCACAAAGTTATCAAGTAGCTTGTCAATATGCCAATAAAGCCTAACGCGTTAGTTGACACCATTTGACGCGAGGAGGGTGAGATTATCAAGCCAGAGACAAAATGGGTGCAAACGAAAAGTGGTTTGCAGAGGCCATGGCTGATGTCCATAGCGCAAGCTCACGCACGTTACAAAAAACTGAACGACAATAACAATAATAAGAATAGTGACAATGATTAGGTTATTTATTACAACAACCATGTGAACAAAACTAAAACTGTTAATTATGGAAATAATAGTAGACAAGTGTATACAAATGCAAAGGACGAAAGTACATACTTCACGAATGCACAGTATGAGGCTGAGGATATGGAAAGTTATTTCTAGGAGTAATTCTATTCACATCAATTTTTTTGTTACATTAAAACATTAACTACCTTAAAATCTTGTTTATTTTGTTGTTTTTATTTGTTTTTGACCTTCTACATCTTAGCTAATCAATTTTTTATTTATGAATTCATTGAAACGTTTATCTGGATTGTTAATCTCTTAAGAAAATAATTAAATGATCACCAATTAAAAAAATAAGAAAGATTTCTATAGAAGAATAACAACAATAGGTGCAACCTTAGTTGTGCATTTAAAAGTAATAAAAAAACAATGTAGATTGATGGCAACGCCTAGTCTTCTTTTTTTCAATTTTTTTAAAATACTTACATAACGTCACTCATTCGACCTTGAGTGTTTTGCATTTCTGATTGTAGTAGCAGTGATGTTGCAAATACTATGTATCTACTACAAAACTGAGTAGTTATACCTTTTTTTTTGTACTCACAGAACATTAGTTTTGTTTTATTGTTGTTAATGTTGTTGTTACTATTTAGCGATGACATGTATTATTTGCACGTTACAAGTTTTGTCATCACAATTTAATCATATATATTTCATTTACGCTGTAACGTTTTGTTTTCACTTGTACTTTGCGCAAATCTCGTAAATATAATAATACATATGAAGACATCTTTGTAAAAAGGTTTAAAAAAAACCCGTATGATACTATTGTTGTAAAGTTGTTGTAATTATAAAAAGACTTTATGCTTGTTTTGCTTTGTCAAATGTCTTTTTGCTTTCGCATGCTTATTTCAAAAATTAATATTTACTTATATAACTGAGTTTAGTTTTGTAATACTTTCACGACGCTAAATTACGACATTATTTTTTTTTATAATTCTTTTTTTGTTATTAATGCCACGTATTGCGTTGGTGTAACGTAGCCAGTATGTTGGCTCTATCTTTCACTCTCTCTAGCGCCTTCCACGATGATATCAGGTGGTTGGTGTGGGTGGTGTGGCTATCGCAATGTATCTTCGTAACACTGCTCTCATACAATGACTAGTAGTTTACCTTCACAGCTCATTAGGCACAGAGGGTATCTGATATCCTGATTACAAGGTGTTACTTGATTATATGACATTCAATGAACGCATTGGTTTTACCTTGTATGGTGTAATGCTAGCACTTATCGTTCTTGTCGTATGTAAGTTATGTGTTAAGGATCAACTCAATGTCGATCGTGCTGGTAGTGGTCTTATCTTTCCATCACGTAAGATACCCAGTGTAACGGTGTATGTACTTATGTGCATCGCAGAAGGTTTTCGATTACACTGTCACATCATTAACTGTTTGTCTGACCCTCACTCCGTTGCCCATAGCGCTCTGCATAGTGTCAAGAGTACTAATGCAGGTCATTTCATTCACTACGTGGCAGGCATGAATACACACTTTGTTATTCAGTTTTAGATATTCAAGGCGTACATGTTATCCTTTGTGTGAGAGCAAATACCTGTGTTCGTCTTAGCCTGCCTCTTTCGGTTATGCCGTGATGTACCGCGATCTGCACACGCGTAGTTTCGTTGACACATGGCAACCATCGCACACATGACATTAGTGCTAGAGTTGTTTCTTCTTAGCTCACGACGGCAGTGAAATGACATTGGCTCATGATCGCTGCTCGCATGAGCGACGGTGTATCTGATTATGGTGAACTACATGTATGGACCGCAAAAACGTTCAGGCTTGCTTATCTCTGCCAACAGTAAAAGTGCTATTGAAGAGACAATTAAGCGTAGTTTTATATGTGCGGTATTGTGAATGATTGTCTGCTTGGTCGTGCTGACGTTGGTCGTCAGTGTGCATGTCATTTAGCTGGTTTGCATTTGACTCTCTATCTTTATGCTTATTGTGTGAATACCAGCAATTATTGACTCTGGTGCACTCTAGTACATTGTGTTTTTGTCGGGCACCGCGTGCTACTTATTTCACGAAATGGGCTATTTGACCTCTCGCGGTTGTGTTTACCTTTTCGCGTTAATGTGTCTTTGATGGTTTAACGCGTGTTTGATTTACAATGTCACCGTCAATGCATTTCATTCACGTTACATGGGTATGTTTGTGATTGCCATGTGTGTGGTGATACTGCTGATGCTTTCTCCATCACAAAGGCACATCTACTCCATTCATTAAACAAGCCACCCTCTACACAACACCTCTGCTGATTTATCACATTTATATCACATTGATGATTACTCACGTAAAGGCTCATCACCGTTGTCTGCACGAACGAGGTGACCGTCAAGTGAGTATATTCTACAACGCCTGTAGAACTGAATACAATTTGTGCGTTCAATCAGCGAATCTGCGGCAATGAGCTCGATGCAAACAAAGACGCCAACAAATTTAGCAATAACATTAACATCATCAGAGGCTCTGCCTCCGTAAAAAAATAATAAGTTTACTTCTTCTTCTTCGTCATCTTCGTCGTCTTCATAGATGCTGTCTTAGTCATCGCAACCAGTAATTCATGATAGATAATACATGCATCATAGTATGCCTACTTCTACAAATACGAATGCCTTTACAATTAAAACTACCTTGACATTTGTCCTATTCAACGCACAACGGTCGATTAGCATGTATGCCCTGCTGCTTCGACTAGGACTCGTTGGCATGTTTGCTCTTCTCTCTGTAAACAACGGCATTGCGCAATTTGCGCACACCGCGTAAATCAAGCTGCGTCTTCGCCGAAGCAGCATACCTCTCATTACGTTCACCGTGGCACTGCGTAAACTAGTTCGCACGTTGGTGTCTGTGTTTTGTGTGATTGCGTTCCTGTGTACCTGGTGAGTAAGTCAACATTACTTGCTCCCACAGCTGCTCACCCACTTACCACTCTTGCTGTCAAAGGCAGTATCGGTGCTCGTGGCTTGTACGGTGTTTGGAGTGGTAGTGGATATGCGTGAGTCTATTTATGATATCTTGATGCGTGCTCTTGGAGTACAAAACCCACCCTCACGCTTTGGCCGAACGCTGCGTGGACGACGTAAGACAATGAATGCCCACTTGTACGAACACACCACACGAATGTCCGGTACGAGTGACATGGACGAGCTTTATAACAATCGTAATGAGAGTAGTATGATGTACATGAACGGTAATGACTACAACATTGACGCAAACACTGATTACAATTTTGATAATGATGATGATGATGATCATATCGACGATGATGCTTTTCATGACGGGGATAATTATAATAATAATAATGATGATGATGATGACGATGATGACAACATGGCGTTTATGTTCGATGATCGTGATGGCTATCTTGATAGTATTATTGCCAATGATATAAATGATGACGTTAATAATATCAATAACGATAATGCTAATACAAGAAATACCAATTCATTTCGTAGTTAAACAACGTAAAAGTCATGAAAAGTTATTGTGAATTGTGTAAATCTATATACGATATTAACTAATATATATATTTTTTTTAACTATTTTTCCCCCTTTTTTTGCGAATCTTTTGTCTTGCATTTACATTCATACGTTTATTTGAAAGCTCTATATATTATACACTACTTATTATCTGCTCAAATCAATATGGCTATACTTTATGTATAATATAAACTATTTTTGTTCGAACAAGTATTTGACTTGTAAAACTAATTATGTTACGTATGTTTTTGTCCTCCACAAATGTTTTTTCTGCTAAAGTTTATTTTTGTATGTACACACATTTGTTAAATTAAAGTTAATCATTTACTCTGCCTTGTGACAGAAAATCAAACTTTACTGTAAGTTTTGCAATTTGTTTATTATATCCTTTCGCTGTGGTTGTTGTTGATGCGTTTTGTTGGCACGATTGCGCAACAAAGTCATTAAATACGTTCATTTCATTGTTTGTTAATACAGTATTCATCTTTACTACTATTATCAGTAAGCACACATATTACAAAAAGGTATTAGTCAACTATTGCATCATCAAAAATAGAAACAGTAGCATCAGCAGCTTAGCCAGCACCTACGTCTTCAGATTTTACATCTTCTAAGAACACAACTTCACGCAAACGACGAAAGCGCCAGTTGATCTCACTCATCACAGACACTCCAGCTATGCCAAGTAACACCCGCAGTGATAACAGTAGCAGCAGCAGCAGTAGTAGCTACAATAATAATAATAAAAGTAGTATTATTAGTAGTAGAAAAAAAAAACTCCTCCTCGGCCGCCTCCTCCTCCTCCTCGTCGTGGTATAATATTGACGATGCTGGGATTGCAAAATACTTGGCCCACCGTGAGGTACACCGTAACGGGTCGCTGTCGATTTTGGTTGATGGGTTTCGTTTTACTCGACCACTGAAGCGGTACATTCTCAAATCACGTGCAGGTTTGATTTGTACAAACGATAATGATGAGGATTGTCAGTAAAGGAGTTAGACGAAAGCTAATGGCTTTATACGTAGAGGTGATGCACAGTACAGCATGAAGTAGATTGACAATGTGAAAGTGTTCTACTTGCTAAGCCACTTTCACGCGGACCATTATACTGGGTTGAATGGAAGTTGGAAAGGTGGCGTTATTCACTGCAGCAAAGATACGGCAGAGCTGACAGCGTACAAGTTACACGTTGATCCATCGTATCTCTTTCCAATGTAATTTGGAGTGACTTATCTTTTCTCACTAGCCAGTGGTCAGTGTATTACAAAATGGTCTACACAACAAAAACAATAACAACAATAACCAGAACGTTCACTTACAAAACTAAGTAACGTGCAAACGTTATCAGATTTGTGCATCAGTAACAACACTAACAAGTCTATAAGTGACAATAACAGTTTGCTGGATTAGTAAGGCATGTGTGCGGATGGTACATTTACGGTGCATCTGGTGCCAGCCAATCACTGCCCTGGTGCAGCCTTGTTTATCTTTACCAGTCCAGCATTTGGTCGTATTATTCACACCGGTGATTTGCGATTTAACTCATCTCTTGCGTCATGAGCATTACACGCATAAAAGTATGGAGGCTGATTGCCAGCAAAAAAGGATTAGTAAACAATCAATTAAGACGTTGACTGTAAAGATTAATCAGTACCTACTATAAAAAATAACGATAATAACAATAACACTACTACTAAAAATATTAATACTAACACACTCATTGCGCCACCGTTTTATGAGCAGTTTATGCAAGACGACCCGGCCTTGCAGGCAGTCGCCTCTCGTGTGGATAAGTTGTTTCTTGACAACACCTTCTGTGACCCAAACTATCGCTTCCCACGACAGTGACACGTTAATCAGTAGGTGATTAGTACATTGTACTCGCTTCTCACACGTCCTTTACCCACAACGCAACAGGGCAAACAACGCAGCAAAAATGTCATATTTATGGCGAAATGCAGTAGAAGTAAAAGCAATAGTCATTGCAAGTGTAACGTGAAAGTGCAAGATGAAGAAAGTATACACTGTGCAGTATTGGTAGGATCCTACACTATTGGCAAAGAGCGTGTGGCACTGGCGATACAAGATGCCTTTCGATCGATCAACAGAGCCTCCAGTTTTGATCGATATTGTAATGTCAATGAGAATATTAGTACACATGATCTTATCCCGATTTACACTCACCCATAAAAATATGAACTACTCCGTAGATTGTCATATCACACTCATCACTTTACATCTGTTAAGGTGTACAATGGCACGTCCGCACACGTTGCACCGTCTCCGTAAACTGTTAATGTAAGTAATGCAAAAAGTAGCAAACGACACACACTACGTGAGGCACTGTAAAAAACAAAATCATTACAGTCTACATCGATGTAGACAACAACAACAACAACTTCATTCGAAGTGCAACAAACGTCATAATCTGTAGTAAAGTAGCAACTATAAAAAACGATATAGTTGGGTAATCCAGGTGTGACAGGTGAGTAATTGCAATGAAAGTCAGCACCATCCTTTCCAAAGTAAACGAATGGCATGCACTCTGTACATGTTTACAAGCATGAGGTTTGTCTACCACATTGATCAATACGGCAATCGTCTCTTGCACAATGCAGTGCAGGCAAAGAACAACAAACTAAAAATAATAATAATACTTGTAATGTGAAATAAAATGCAAAAAACTACAAGCGGTGCAATACATTCGACACTAATGTACGTTCCTCGCAGAATATCAAATAAGCAGATGACAAAGGTTAGTGAAAATAATAGGATGAAGAAGAAGACATAATGCATTATTACCTTTCCATCTATCTCGTTCCACTGCATGCGCTCAGTTTGTCTAATCTTCGGTCAGCAACTGGTTGGCAGTACAAACGTGGACGTTATGATACTGGAAGTAAAACATGAGTATCACACAAATAAGAAAACAGTGACAGCAGTAGCAGTGATGATGATGATGATGACCATAATACTGTCAAGAAAAGTATTGAGCGCAAACATGATATAGGCAATTTCGCTTCTTCTTCATCTCCTACACTTCTTACTATGGGTGCTCGTTATGGTATTGATCTCTCATTGTTTGACCGCGTCCTGGCGGTGTAGCCATCTGGTTGGGTTAGAGCAACCCGTTCATAGAACATCACGGATTGATGTACGTTATTACACGTTCCATATAGTGAGCATTGCAGCTTTGATGAAATGCTAAACTTTACCTAGTTTGTCAACCCATTGAAAGTCGTGCCGACCGTGTCGTAGGTAAACTTTCGCAAGCGTGAGGCGTTGTTTGTTGAACGTGCACCTCGCATGAAAAATGGCAGAAAAACTACCATACCGATCACCAGATTTTTTAACAAAGTTGTCTAGAGCACACTGTCAGTCTTCACTTCGCACAAAAAAATGCACTAAAAGTAGTAGTAGAAACATTAATAAAAACCAAAAGTGTTAAAAGTGCAAAATGTATAAGCAGAAGCGATGCAAAGTGATGTGAATAGAGGAGCTACTTCTGTTTAGCTGATAGGGTATGATGATGTTTCATCGAATCATATAGAGAATGCTGCCAAAAATGCCAAAGCTGAATAAAATGTGATTGAACACAGTAATAGTGTAGAATGCTCTGTTAACAATAATACTGTCAAGTATAGTAACGTACAAGGCAAAAAATAAGTAAATGAAATCTATGATGTTAGTAGTGGTTTTGATGAAGATTGTGATAGTAATGATAGTGATTGCAATGCCAAAAAGACAGAACAAATGCAAAAAACAAACACATAGTGCAAAAAAGAAGATGAAGAATGAAAAAAGGAAAAAGACGTTGATGTTGATGACGATGACAAGGTGTATAAATAGAATAACAATGAAAAGTAGTATTACTTCGTGGAAGTGTAAAAAAATTATTATCAACTAGTTTTCATCTATAAGTTTGTTTTTTAAAATGTGATGCATATTTGCGCATATTTAAAAAATCTTTCGAAAAATTTCACTTTCAAATTCATTTTATAATTCCTGTTACTATTATTAATTTTGCTATTTAATACGAGCATGTGCATAATTTTTATTGTTAAAAAACCCTATAAATAAGTATATTAACTATAAAGCTAAAACCATTTTAACTACTACACACGCATTTCTTACATCTACTGCTAATACAATATGCATTTTTATTCAATTTGCTTTTTCACATATCACGTGTCATTGCACATAACATAATGTGTTTCGTTTCATTTTTTATACACGTAACATTATTTCAGTGGTAACATCAAATATATGTTGCTGATAGTGTGATAAAAGTTTTATAATATCTTCCAATTGAGCAAATACAACATGTTTACTATGTTATAGTGGTATTCAACACTTTAACATAATTTTACTTTTTTTCATAACTTTTTTTTTGTTTATATTGCCAGAAGTTCATAGTTCTAATACAAAGTAGAATAAGTACAAAATTCGCACATTGCCAAAAAAAGAATGAGAAAGAGAGATGCAACGTCAAAGCTCTTTTGCACGATTGTGCGCCTTAACGTTTATGAGTAACGTGTTATGTGCAAATACCATTTAGATGAGTGTGCGTCGTAAGTCAGAGTATGTACGAATTGCTAATCATAAGAAAGTTGAAAAATTTCTCGCTACACGTTTTCACTTACCTACAAGATTACGTACAGCTGCACCGTTGATTGCGGCATAGTGAAATTATGATAAAAACCCAATGCACCTCTATCCGTAAATAATTGGAATAGGTTATATGGATGACGTGTGATGAACGTGTAGTTAATGTGGTTTGTAGTTCAAGATGAGCGTTGAGAAGCGTGTAGTTCGTGGCAAAGACTGTCCATCGTGCACACGTTCTCACGTTAGCAAAATACATAATATGGATGTAGATATCACTAAGAAAACAACTACAAGCAGACAAGCATAGTCGTTGTAGAAGAGAGATTAGCTGTTGAGTAAGGCAGACAATGATGTAAGTGTTAACAAAACAAGTGATGTTATTGGTCTCACGCATTCATCAGGATTGAGCGCAGGAAATGCTATCGATTGTCACTACGATAACTGTTTGCCTGGTGAATGTAACCCAAAGCTGCGATTTAGGCGCCCGTCTGTGGTGCACTTCAAAACAGTTGAATAAAGTGAAATATGTTTTGTTAAGACAAAAATGTATTTTAATGCGGTTTTTTGTTAAAGAAATGTTTTTTATGAACGCGTTTTTTTTTGTATGTGTAAATATTTCTGCTGTTATCATGTAAGTGATTTACATTTCTAACAGATGACACAATATACTGTTAATAAATTAATTATATGATAAGATTATTTATTATTTGTTGACACTTTAGTCTTGTATGTCAATAACGTTTTTTTCGTTATTACTCTTCAATGTAATATAATGCTCAAAGTTACTATTTGTATACTTATATTAATTGTTTATATTACTGCTAACATATTAGAAAATAAGATTTTAATACTTTTTGCTATATTTTGTAAAGTAAACACATAGCAAATAATGTATAAATATTCTGTAAATGATATTACGAAAAGATAAGAAGTGCAACTGAATATACACGACAATGTCGTCAAAGTACAAATGTGCGTTGGTAACCTACACATTCTACGTAATTTGTAGTACAAGGGTAAGTTTTTTGCACCGTACATCCCCACCACGGATTTACTTTTACTTTTCCCATCCTCGTCAGATGTGTGTGATCGCATGTGCTTTGCCCCATACGCACTTGACAAGATTACCAATTATCTTAATTACGTTCTGCTTAACTTGCGCTCTACCACGTGTCAAGTCATCGATGGTGGGTTGTGTTTAACATCAGGACACGCCTTTGTTACGTTACGATGTGGTGGTGTGATGTAGGCATTACAAGTTCAAAGTGTCTGAGGAGCGGTGTAATTACAAGATGAAACGATGCGAATGAGTTCGCTGTACATTCAATGTTACCCATGTATGGCATCGTAGTCATGCTTGGTTAACCGATAGAGCAATTCATCACTGTTGTCTGGCTAGTTAACCAGCCATTATTATCACATTCCGACCTGTGTTTTGTGTGCAGATCGACTGTAGACATTGTTAACGGGTGAGGCGAGTGATAGTCCGCTGTGCGATTGTGCCCACAAAGGTTAACGGTGTAGTTGTGTGCAACACTCTCGTTGTGTAGTTTGTGAACTTTTTTTGAGAGCACAAGAGACAAACAATGTCATCACATCACATACTGTTAATAGTAGTCCTACAATTACTACTAATAACACCACTGCTACAATAGATATTGGTGGTAGTAAAAGCAGTGGCACGTCTCACATTACGTGTCAGGAGTGTGGTCAGGCTGGTGATCCATGGGTGTGTCTGATTTGCGGTTATGTTGGCTGTAGCAGGTATCAAGCCATGCATGCCAAAGAACACTGTTTGGCACACCAGCACTATTTTTCAATGAACCTACTGACACAACAGATTTGAGACTATCATAGTGATGCTTTTGTGCATCGTGTGGTAATGCACGTTGATGTGGCTGCTGGTAATGCGGCTAGGGTGGAATACCCAAGCAGAGATACACCTCAGCTAGAGGCTGAGTACTCAACGACCGATAACACATCATTATTGTACACTTTTCATGATAACAATAACAGCACAGTCAATAATGATGAAAGTCGCGTTTTGACCAATATTAATGACAACACCATGTCAGAGTATAGGCTAGATAGCAATTTACACTCTAATTCTTTGAGGGCAAATGTTAAGAGCAATGTAGTCAGTCATGCAAACAGAAATGGCA
Source organism: Blastocrithidia nonstop (assembly GCA_028554745.1). Lineage (NCBI taxonomy): Eukaryota > Euglenozoa > Kinetoplastea > Trypanosomatida > Trypanosomatidae > Blastocrithidia > Blastocrithidia nonstop. The sequence continues at coordinate 580,089 of JAQOTN010000018.1, read as the reverse complement.
ATGATGACAATGACGAGGTGCACTGTGGTTATATTGCAAGTAAGAAAAATGTGAGCGCAAAGTATGATACCAAACTTAGCACATCGCATACTCAGTATGCAATGCTAATCAAGAATGAATTAGATGCGCTACGAATAGCGTTTGAAAGATCCATGTAATAAGTGAATAGATAACACAATACTTCAAACACAGCAATAGTAAATAGCAAGAGTAATAATTGTAGTATCAAAATAAAAGTAGACGATACATAGCAATATAGATTATAAATATAGCAGTCCAAAATGTCAAAGTAACAATTACATTAAAGTAGATAAAAAATGAAATTGATGCAGTCTATGTAGTTGCTACAACGTGCAATAGACAACAGAAACAAGTGTCATGACAATACAGGTGATGCTAAATTATGTGCAAATGGCAGTTAACTCAAATCACAATAAGTGTTGTCACAGACAAAAAATGTGTATAACATGTTTAACGCGTTAACTGATATGCAGTCTGTCAAGTCTAAGCTTGACCAAGAAGTCACATGTTTGACATTTACTCTACGTAACTTGAATGATGAGCGATAGCTTAGCATTAAACTAAATGAAACACTTACTACAGAAGAAATGTCGATACGTTAAAAAATGAGAGAATGCATAACAGCAAACACGCAAACTGCGTTGACTTTGCAAACGTCTATAAGTAGTTTATAGGTGTTGGCAGAGGAGATCAAAGCTAATATACACACGCACGCACAACTCATCAAGCAGCTTGGTAACGACGATGGAGTTGATCAGATTGCTGTACTAGGCACAAGCAAGAGCACTAAATCGAAAACACAAACATCCAACCGACGAAAAGTCAAGAAGAGCAAATCTAAGTAAAAATAACAACAATATAGTTATATTTGTTAATATTCATTCACTATAATGCATTCACGTAATAATTAACAACAAAATAAAATTTATTTTACCAAAAAAACATACTTGTATATACACTTCTACTTTTATTACTATATAACTAACATCATATCTTTACCAAATAAAACAAAACTCGAAAAACTTGTTAGCTCGCTCTTTTTTTATCTTTTTAGACTTACATACATGCATACGTATTACAAAACAGGTTTTTCCTTACTTTTTAAAAATATTCAAACTAATTGCAAAGTTTGTGAATTTGTTTTGTAATTTTTGCCTTCACACTAACCTACTTACTTATTTCACAATTAACCTGATCACATTATGTGACTGTTTGCTAATCAAAATGCATTTGTAATTTTTACGCTAAACATCATTTTTTTATATATGCTTTTCACGTAATAATGAATAGCGTATGAACGTGTATATGCTGAGAGTATATTTATTTTCCTAACTTATTTGACTTGTTTTGTATCTGTAACATTCCGTATAAATTATATACAGCTAACTCTTTTTCATAATTATTATTTTTTTAATTCGCATTACTATTACTGTCGAAGTTGCTATTGTGCTCATGCTACACTTGTTTAGATTTCCACAAGTAATATTGTGTGGAGGTAATGCACCAATACGACGTGCTGTATCACCATTAGTTCACGCAGTCTTATCACTTTAACGTGTTTCGTCAGATGCAAATATGGACATTACATTTGTATCAATGCAGTAGATGCGGTAAATAAATTAAGTAACACGTGGTAAGAACGTTTCTACTGATGTGTTGACACTCAACGACTCTATTGACTGCACAACTTTTGACAAAAATAATGGTGGTGTAAATTTACAGTCTCTTCTTTTTGCATCTTCGATTCCATCGGTGAGTTTACTCACGCCACGAAAACAACAACAACAACATCGATGGTAATAATTGTAAAGGCAAGAACTGAATAAATTACAACAAGTCAAGTCTGCATAATAAGAAGCTATTTGTAGTAGTAGTAGTAGTAGTAGTAGTAGTAGTAGTAGTAAGTAGAGTAATCACACACGTAACAGAACAAGTAGATAAAATGTTGAGATGCAACAAAGTATATCATCTCCTTTATCACTACTTGCTAACACACCCTAAACACGTCAACAGCAACGTGTATATGCGTTGTAGCTGGGCAGTGTCTACATTTGTCTAGATGACATATACGCACGTTGTGTGCGTAAGCCACATCACAACCTACCATTTCAGATGTACGTATGTGCCGCCTTGGTGCATGGCTTACTACACGCTTTAGGGTACAATCATGAAACGTCATAGCAACTTAGGTAGATGATAAGAAAATAGCAATGAATAGGCTCACGACTAGATGTACTGTCCAAACGATGGTGCTTTTAGTTTATTCCATTTCATTCTTACTGCAAGACATGTCAATTATAAAGGTTATAAGCGGCAACATAATTCTAAATATTAGTTTTCTATTAAATAATAAATTGCTCCTAACTTTTTATCAAATCATTCTGAAATGTTATTCATTTAACTATAAAGAATATAAAAGGATTATTTATAAATGCAAGGAAATATCAGCTGTACGACATTCTTGTTCAGACTATTATTTGTCATACTTTTTTTTGGTTTAAGCATACCCATTGTGATAAGTCGTGTGCATATAGTTTTGTATATTCGATTATGTCTCACATATATTTGTTTTTTTGCCTTTTTTATTCTTATTGTTTCTATTTGCTCTAATAATTGTATATCAAGTAAATTAACAAAGTTTTACGATTTGATGTCAACTTCAACATTTAGTATTGGCAGATAGGCTGTTCCTGCAGTCAGTCGTGACGGTTTATGTAAAAATCGCGCTAACTTCAATTCATAAATAAACGTAAATACTTCAGCGTCTGAAAAGATGAGCAATCACAAAGGTAGTAACACAAACGTTGTAGTACCATCACATTTCGACAAATTACCTACCGTTAGCTGTGCTAGCATGTATGCGGGTGAAGTAAAGCAGTAGACTGAGAAGTATCGTTAGGTCAAGTTTATCAAACCAGCCATTCGGTTGAGTAATAGTTACAGTGGAGAAAGTAATAGTATACCATATGCGTTACACGGTGCAAAACACGAACATCTTGACTTTGGTAATAAACATAACAAGCGATCATCTATCTCTGTTAACGTTACGTAGATTTGCGAGCAATTTAGCTCACACATGTTGACAGACTTTGAAGCGTAAGCGATCATGTCGCCCTTTGTTGCGATTCATACTCGTTAACTGGTTGCCAAACTACAAAAACAATTACAAATGGGTGTGTAGTAAATACAATGATCATTATCTCCTACAGCACATTAGTCATGATTATTTGACTTGCGCTTTTATGGTGATTGATGACTCACGTTGCAAGATTACACAGCTGGGACGAATGACAAGAAATAACAATAATAGCGAAGTGCATCTTAACCTTCTACAAAACAATCGTAGGTGCATAATGAACGTGCACGAATAAGTAGACGTGTTTAATAACAACGTTCTTAGAAGAGTAAGCGTGTTCCTGTCATTTCAATTATTGACAACAAAGTCTAACATGCACATGATACAGCTAAATTAGTAGTGTCTAAAAATTAATAGCTGCAATAACAAGACTAACAGTTGTATCATGACAATAATGCTTGCTTGTGTTAATAAGATATCACTAACACAGTTTAACAAACAAAACCATTACTATCCGCTGATCATGTACATGATGAAACGTGCATCAATGCACTCCTTGCAGATTTGGCATTGCGATTGCGTGGCCCACTATTTCATTTATAAATGCTGCACCTAGACCACTTTGATCTCACACCTGAACGAATTCATGTGTTGTTTTACAAAGGTATCTTACTGTACTAATAGAAGTACAATAAATAATCACCGCAACTTGGGAAAGTTAATTGTAGCAAGGATGCTAACTGATACGAACATGTTTACTGTAGCGATTATGCAAAGGCGTGTCATGCTCTTTTGTCGAACAAATAAAATAATATAAATAAACAGTGTCGTCACATCTGCGATAGTAGTAGTAACGAAAATGATGTCAATGAAAGTGTAGATGATGTTATTATAGTTGATAACAAAGCTAACGACTAGAATACATCAAACCATGTTGACAAGACGATTTTGTCGGTTGACAAACGCATGTAGCAGAACAATCTGTCAACTTTGTCATTTTCTATTTGCAACATTAGCTCCGCATCTCTCATGATATTATTGCTAAGTCTCATTACCGCAAAAAGATAAAAGTAAATTAGCATCATTCATCTTAACTTATCTTATAATGCACTTTCGTAGCACTCGTTGCGCTGCTTTGCTCGACTGCTACCCATGACTTCAATCACCCACTTGAGTGTCCGCGGTAATTGTCTTGACGGACGTGACAGTCGTACATTTCATGATTTTTTACGAACAGGCTGTGCACACTTATAGGAGTTAGATTTATGTTTTAGTCACCTTTCATCGTAGCAAATAGGCATCTTGATTGAGTGTCTGCCCACACTAAGTCATCTTCGTGTACTCCTTCTTGACGGGGTTGACATTAGCTCAGACAAGGCACCACTGTTGACAAAGGCGGTGGCGAGAAGTAGGTTGTGCAAAATATCCTTGCATGGCTCATTAGCCGCAGACGCAAACACGTATGTGTCACTGATGCATCACAAGTGCGAACAGCATTCGTTACAGTACTCATATCAAATGTCCTAGTTATCGTCTCTTCGTGTGCGCAAAATGTCACAATCAAATGGTGCAATAAGCTTCTTTGAGCAATTTTTTGTACAATCACTCTCACGTGGCTGACGCCCACCATAGCCACATTGTCCACCTCAATAGTTTTACGAGTACTACACAAATGACCCATCTCTCTACATAGCTTAAAATTAATAGAAAATCAATAAATAACTTTGATTATTATAAATATAATTGTGTGATGTAAATGTATTCAATTAGGTAAATTACTTTGTTTGCTTTTTTTTTACTTTACACGTTACGTTCTTATTTTATGCACAAGTGCATGTAATTTATTTATTTATTTATTTTTTCGGATACATGAAAATGTTTTTTGATCGAAGATGAAATATAACACTTTATGATAATTGTTTGTTGATTTATGTAGGCAGTTGACACTTGATTTATTGTATTTCACCTTTTTCTTATCAACGTGATTAACTTTATTCACAACATATATAGAACTTTTTCCTGATCTCAACACATTCAATAAGACAAATTAGTATATAAAAAACTAAATTCAGACATGCTTCGTTGTTGTTTTTCTTCACCTATTTCATGCAATGTGCAATCGACTTATGCGTTAGTGGCTTTTGCAAAAGAGATGTACACTATGCAAACATGCAATCCGAGGTTTGTGAGCACAAACACCACTACTACAACTACAACTTCCACTAACCCTAACGCTAATACTCGCTGTAATAACATTGCACCTAACACAAATAACGTACCTCAAGGCAAGCGATTGAATAGTCAGCAGTAGGTAATATAAATTCCATCATCGTATGCCTTGTTGCGTATGTGCTATCGTAGTATTGACATCAAAGTCAAATCAAGGCATGCTCGTAACTTTCTCAAACAGCGTCTTATTCAACAGTGATCTGACAAATGCAAAGAATTAGACCCAATCAAGCAACGGCACTACATGTAACTGGCTGGTTCATTTCTTCAGTCACTGCACATGAATCGCAATTCCGGTGCTAACGTGCCATTCCAGTATCAGTTATCAAGGCGTGTGGCGTATGAGGAAAAAGTGAAGGAGAGAGCTCAGAACGCAGAAAAATTTACCGTACGACGTCGTATGCCACACTCTTAGTCTAAGCCGAAATAGTAATCGAAGTAAGAAATTTTAGAAATAAGCACAATATCCTCAAAAAATCTTTTACCAATTCACATTAATAACATATTTAATTAGCGCTACCTCTCACTGTATAGCTTTCAATGTTATCGAAACTGTAAAATATATATGTGAGACTTATAATTTATTCTGTTTGTCCTTTTATTACTATTAGTTTTGAATACGTTTGCTATTAATTACATCATGTAAACATATTTACATGTGCTCGTTTATTTTCCTTTCCTCTTTTTTTTTCTTGTTACTTTGACTTGCACTGTACGATTTGCATGTTGATTTTACTTTTACCTACCGCAAATATTTTTAATTTACATAAAAACGGTTTAGAAACCAGTTATACGAGTGATAGTTGCCTAGTCGTACAACTACACCAAGTTGATGCAACGGTGCAAACTGAATGAGGCTAAAGTAATTGTGGTTGAGTTATGCTAGTTGCTCAAAACACATGTACACATGCGACACGCCAACAGTGATGTTCACAATCGTCTTCGTCAATTGCTAAGCCGTCTGCTGCCATGCATTATTGTTCTTCGATCATATGAAACCGTCTCAGTGAAAATTAGTTTATACGAAATGGTTGCTTCTGTCATTCAGAATGTACTACATGGCACTTAAGACACAATCACAAGGTAAAACACACAGCATTAGTAACTATTGACATCAACAGCAAACAGTAATTCATTAGCGTCAATATCTAATGGCTGCAGTACGAGGCAGCACCGAAATAATAGTAAATTTATCAATAACAATCTAATTTACAAGAATGACAATTGGCAAGCGTGCACAAAGGCAAAACAATCAATGTTTTAATGCACCTCAGCGCATCTATAATCAGAGTAAATTGATTCAAATGTAAGTGTGCATACAAATTTGTGTAATACGTTGACATATAGTGAGCAACAGGTACATTGTCCTGGCAAATGCAAATCAGGGAGAGTGAGTTGTGCTAATGATGCACATACATTCTCCGAAGTATAATAGCGAGTGCGATGAGCAGATGTGAATGGATGTGAGGATGCTATTGCAGCAATCAAGCAAGCAACGATTATACCACGTCGTTTTCCGGCGTTCTTCCATCACAACCGTCAACCATGACGACGCATTTTGTTGTATGGTCCTCCTGGAACAGGCAAGACACTGATTGCACGGGCCACTGCATGTGAGCTGAACATACCCTTCTTACACTTTTCTTCTGTGGATATCTTGAGCAAGTGGGTGGGCAATAGTGAGAAGCAACTGCGATAAGTTTTCATACATGCAGCTCAGCTCAAGCAATGTGTTTTGTTTTTTGATGAAATAGATGCATTGTGTGGAGCCCGTGGCGCGTCTGGTGAGAGTGAACTGGCTCGTCGGCTGAAAACGTAATTTCTACTTCACCTGCAGACAACGCCCTCGTAGGTTGTCATCTTAGCGGCTACTAATTTGCCGTGAGAGATTGACTCAGCGATTTGTCGACGCTTTGATCGATTCTTGTACATTGGTTTATCCACAAGTCAGACACGTCGCAAACTTATTCATAGATATTTATAGGGTATATTTAACACACTAACTTCGCATGACATGGAGTGAATTGTATCATAAACTTAGCATTTCTCGGCATCGGATGTAATTCATTTGGTTCAGCATGCGGTTATGTGTCCAGTTTCAATTCTCATTGATGCCAATGCACTTCGCTATGCTACATTGGAAGAAATACGTGAGCATACAATTTGATGTTAATCATGTGCATTATGCAAACAAAACACACTTAGCGCATCACCAGAATTAGTAGCTACTACAACAACAACAACAACAACAACAACAGCAAGAGCCAATGAAAAACGTAACAAAGCACAGAAAAACTGATCATCTTCGACTACAATGTCAATTCAATCATCTGCAGCTTCTATATTGTCCTGCAAATCAGTGCAACATAACTAGACAGCAGGCAAGTCAAGCAAAAAAATGCTAAGCTAACATCACGTAGCTCTAAAGAATGATGCTATGCATGTTAAGTAAAGCTATTACAATAATAACAGCCGTTGTCGTAAGTCAATCAGAACAAAATAATATACACATAAAATTTGTAATAAAGGTAAAAAAAATGCACGGTGCAAGTTGACGACAGACAACGCAGATAATATCAGCCCTAGCACGAAAACCACATGGAATAAGTAGTGCTGCTCTGCTATTACAACTACAACTAATGCCACTAGTAAAAGTTTAACCGATACTCATAAGTCAAAACGTGTTAGAACTGTTGTGTTAAATTTGCCTAATACGGCGCACTAGAAGCGAGCTTGCAAAGAGCAAATATAATAAAACGATATTGCATAAAGTGTTGCAGGTCGTGTTTAGCATAGTAATAATAATAATAATAATGATGATGATGATGTTGACAGTGATGTAAAGAGTGCTGCACATTGTTGTGATGACAAATGTAATTGTAAATCTTCTTTGCTTTGCTAATAACGATTATTAGTGAAATAATAATAATAGTAATAATAAAAAATTCCATAACATTGCTGTGATAAAGTACCGTAAACAAACTTAACGTCATATAGTTTGCAGCAGTCAAGGCGAAATAGTTTGAAAAGACAAATCGATGCTCACGAAGGAATCAAAATTGATATCACCAATGTTATTTTACAGACATATTATGTACCTTGTAATAAATAGGATGACATTAATGCCTTGCCAGGATTAACGTTTAACGATGTAGCGATGTAGTTAATTTTGCTTCCACCTGTTACAAAGTTTGACTTTGTAAACGCATTTCAGGCTATTATTCCAAGTGTCACATTGAAAGAAATGGAACGGTACACTCAGTGGCAGACTCGCAGAGCATAAAACAGAAACAGGTAACGTCATAGTGCGTTAAAAAAATATTAATAATAACGTCTGAAACTAGTGTGCTCAGCATTGATTACGAAAACAAAAGAATGTGTATTAATAAAGTTACATCGTGTATAACTGTTATTATCTCATCCCTCTTCTCTTCCTCTCTTTATCTCTTTGCCTTCATTTCTTTGATTATTCTCTGTTTATATAACTGCTACTTATAAATTTATATATTTTTGTTATTATTAGATAATGAATTGCATAACTTTAACACAATATTTTTATTTTAAAGGCTGATGCAAGTCAACCATTATATTATGCCCAAAGAAGTTCGCCCTTTTAGGGCACACAAACAGTCAACACGTGTTTTGCATTGATAATGATGAATTATGTATTTTCTTTTAACTAGATATATTATCGACTAAACGATTAAAAAAGTTTTTTACTAAATTAAGATTAATTATATTTCATTATATTGTTAAACATAAAAGTATCATAAAAATAATATCATTAGCGTTAATATTATTGCTTGTTATCAATATAAATATAAGTGTATTATTATTTATTGTGTTAGTGCTTTATTTTTGTGTGTTGCTCAGTGACAAGTTAAATAATGCCGATTCGACTCATACTCCAAGCTGTGGATCAGGCTTGATTGTTGACAGACAACTAGTAACACTATGCACGTGCTGGACGTGGTGTCGTTATTTATATAGCGTTTGTCAAAGATGATGGAATGAATGATCATGACATGTAAGTTGCCATTGAAAAAGATAATGCATTATAAACTGCAGTGGATGTTGTATTAAAGACAAAAATATTCACGCACTTTGCGCCATAAAAGATGTGTTCTCGATCACAGTCATTGTAATAAAACCCATTAATGGACATTCTAGTTGTGCCACAGGCATCACTTGGTGGTAAACTAAAGAAAGGGCACACGGTGCAATTTCACAATCTAATACAGCGATAACAAAGTGAAAAGCTGTACAAAAACTTTTGCCATCTGCTTCGACGCGCACGCAATGTTGACGAATCTGAAATAACATTTAATGGATAGCTTTTGCAGAGCGAAGCTAACCCACCACATGAAGGGTGATTGAAATACAATGGTCGAATTATATGTGGCACATTTGGCTTTAGACAAGGTCTTCGATTTGAGTCTGAGGGCCCATTTACACACATCATTGACATTGGATTTAAGAATGTGCAGTAGACCTAGCTGTAAATTAATAGGAAATAAAATGTACTTGTATTAAACTAATTTAACAAAAACAACAACTTATCATTATTTTCAAACTATTATGAATTGATTATTATTTGCGGGTTTTTTTGCAGTCGGTTTTTCTTCAATATTAACACAATTTTGTTGTAATAGGTGCGCAAAAATTAACCTTTATTGTGTAAATATCGCATAAAAATTATTATCAATTACATATCCACTGAAACGTAGTATGAGTTTGAGATTATAATGCTTGCAATAAGTGTACATTATTGATATTATTATTATTTTTTGATTAAAAGTAAATTTTTTTAATCTGATATATAGTAAACAGTATAGGAGCATGTCAACAGGTGGATTAGTTGTCACTCGCAAAGTATTTGAGAAGTTAATGTCGTCAGTTCAGCCACAAATAGAAGCTGTGGCGCTTTAATCGATGTTATCACCATCTGCATGCTTTGCTAATGTTTCAACAAAAACAACAGAAGCAAATACATCATCGTCGCCGGCAGCAAAAAGTATTTGCGAGTCTTCATAAATGCAAAACAAATGAAGTCCTCAGCAGCGATGCTTCCGCAATTTGATGAAGTCGTTACGTGCGGCGTACTTTCACGATCGTTCAAAGCTTTTCTGAGCTAGACATCGTGTTTTGGTGTAAATGTACAAGTATTCCCAGATATCGAACAAACAAGATCAGTAGCAACTAATAGCAATTGCAAACTAAATTGCAGCATTTGTTCAGTAATATATGAAGATGGACGTGTAGCGAATTGTACGACATAATGAAATGATGCAAAAGCTATCCGCTAGCAAAGCAAACCGATATAGACAAGACTACTTGCTTCATGAAAAGCAGCACGAATCATGATGTAAGCAAAGAATTAAAAGCATGATGGATCGTAGACCTCCACCGCCGTATCCTTTCATGTAACAAAGCTTGCCATAAAAAAGAAATGAAAAAAATAGAAGTGAGCATTTAATTTAATTATAATAAGCTTGTAAAAATTCTTAGTTAAAACAGAAAAATTTAACTTTGGGTAGACAAGGATGCTACTTCCTATTACATGTATTATCACGAATAATATTTTACTACCTCTGATCTTTTATTTTATTAACACTACAATTAATACCAAAAATTTTTAATAAAATGTACAATGACAACAATAATAGTTGTGAATGAATGTTAATATATGCTCTATGTCTATCGAAATTCTTTGTCTTTTTTCTTGCTTGCTTTATAATTGTCAAATCGTTGTGTTTTCTATTTTGTTAACGTTGTTTGTCTTCGTCAAAAGTTCTTGTAGTCGAATATAATACAATCCTTTCGTTTTATTAACACATCACAATTACTGTACAATGACTTCATTTGTTGCAGATCCCGCCAACGGACGTCAGAGTGTCACGGCGACAAACAGTGATGGCTCGTCTGTTGTTGTCTATGAGCATGGTGCTCATCTTGCTCATTGGCGCAATGCTAATGGTGATGAGTTGTTGTATTTAAGTCCAAAGGCTGTATATGATGATCGAATCGCAATACGTGGTGGCGTACCAATTATTTTCCCTCAGTTTGGCGCGCGTGGCTCACTCACCCCATCACACGGCTTTGCCAGACTACGTCCCTGGAAGTTGTAACGTGTCGAAAATGGCAAAGTTACACTCTCACTACGTTCCGGTCTAGAAGAACTTTCTGTTAAGCCAAAGTAAATGTCAAACTCGACAAATAATGCTGTTTGATTGTAATACACCATTTCCTTTAGCAACTTTCAGTTGAAGCTGACAATAAAAGTGTTGAACATGAGCGAGTAGTTACCTGCATAATTTCACTTCGCCTTTCACACCTACTTTCCCGTTTCCGACTTAGATTATGCACGTGTCAATGGACTAAACCGATCACCGTACATTGACAATCGAACGTCACCGCCTACCGGTCCTATATAACTTAAGAAAGCTGAAGTGACTGGTGCAATCACAACAGAATTTGACAGAATTTACCCCAATCAAGCATGTGCTATCATTTTGCAAGACACGAAAAAGCCCTTTGTGTATCATATTTCAAGCAATACAATGAGTGATGTTTGTGTGTGAAATCCAGGTGCTGAAAAAACGGCAAAGACAAAAGATTTGCCTGAGGATGCGTATAAGCACTTTGTCTGTGTCGAGCATGGCAACATTGTTAAGCAGACTACATTACAACCAACATCGAGTTGGATGGGTACACAGGTAATTCAGTTATTATATCGTAAACGTGTGCCAGATGCAAAGCTGTAAAAAAAAATTCGTAACTTATTAAATCATCAAAACAACAATCATATATATTGTTTACTTTTATAATGTTTATTTTACTAATAAAATGTAATTTGCTATTACAAATTCAAATATACTATAAATTTTTGTTTGTAGCTTTTGTATGTATAATGTGTTAATAACGTCATCTCAATTGCAATCATAAGATCGATATACTATATATATACATATATATAGATATAATATATATATAATACAACTGTTTGTTTTGGAAAAATAAATAGAGGCGTAATAAAGCTTTTGAAAATTAAATTAATTTTTTATTTGTAGTCAAGATTTACTGTATAACTTTTTGGCCGTTTTATCTTAGTATATATAGCTATATTTGCTGTTTTACTCTTATTTACTTTTTTTTCCACAAAAAATTATCATATCATTTCTTACTACTACATTGAAAGCAGGTGTGTTTTGCAACATAGACGTACATATCCGTCTACGATCTTCTTGAATTGTTTTCTGTAACATAATATCCGTTACACAACTTTTTTGTCTATACAGTCATCAACATTTAGTGTTATTTACGCTGACATTTTATAAACGTTTGCAAGTATTAAAAATATTTACTTGCAAATAAAAGAGAATATATATTATCATTTTTTGTGCGCAGTTATGATTGCTTAATATATACATATGGCGCAATTTATAAATAAAGTAACTAGTATATTCACACAACAAATATGTCATTTAATCTCTGAAAATGCATTTTTTGTCTATTTACTAATTGTTGCTACTTCGCAATCCATGCAAGTTTATCGTTTTCAAGCACGTATTTGTGTTTAAACACATTATTATCGAACTTGCCAAACGCACGTTCAGATCGCGTGTACAAATGTATTTGTTTTTTGAAAAAATGTATTCTGAAAATTAGCTCCTTAACCTACTCTCTTTTTTCTCTTTTCTAATATTTAGTCTGCTTTCTTTGTTGTCAAGAAAGTTGTATTTTTTCCTCTTCAATCACGTACGTTTCTTTGTTTTGCAAAAAGAAAATATTTAAGTATAATTTCTTTTACCTTTTAATTAGTGTACCACCAATAGCAAATTATTTATTTTGTTTCTTGATCTAGTCTAGACCCACACGTTATATAAACTTAATTCTTATTAAACCATTTTCTTATACTATTTTACAACTTTTAGTTTTTTTTTCCCTTTCTTTCCACATCTTGTCTTATACTTTGTGATTTTTTCAGAATATATTTTTTTTGTGTGTGTGTTTTCCTGTATCTTTCATTACTAGCAAGTGATAATTATGTCCTCAGAACATTCGTCTTCGTCGCCTAATTTGGCCACGTACACTAATTTTTTCCGCTCCTTCGGACTACCCAAATTACTTGATCGAGTACTGTCGAAGATATACAGTGCTCACCCGTCATCTGGTGTAGAATGTATGTAAATATTGCTCTAGACACTTGGTGCACATCGTCAGTGATACTATGACTTTCTTGTCGATGAATTTGAGTCCACCGTGCAGCGGTTGTAGAAGTGAGGATTTCATTCTCAAACAGTACCGCATGTTCTGATGCGGTTTTGCATTCCTCTTCGAGATGGTGGTGTGTTCGAGCTGTTTCCACACGGTGCGTAAATTACTGTGTCACCTAACAATTACAACTCCTTTGCGTACATGTTAGCCCTTTACCAGTAGTAAATAGTGAATGCCAGTACCGAAGCAGCTAACACAACTAAAAATCACGTACGTAGTTCTGTGTTGCAGTGTCCGTACAGACAATCGTACGTAAACAAGGCAAAGTTGTGTTGTCCAGTTAACGCGCAATCCCATTTGCTCGGTGATTGCTTTGATGCGGTGTTAAATTTTATTGAGTAATACCTTTTAGCTTCTAGTTCTCAGTGATACGTTGACAGTGATTCAGAGTGAAACTCACTTGACTTGACCTACGCAGTACCATTTCGTTGTAGATTGTTTCCAGTAGATCGACGGAGAATGATTCACTCACGCGTTACTCGAAATGATGCACTTACGTATGTGATGAAGGCACGATAAAAATTATAACAACTACGACGTTTGTAGCAGTAAGGTCTGGTGCTGAATATTGCCTGTACACAAGATACACTGCCGCGGTCACACTCTACCAGGGCAGAGGTGGAACAATCACGCAAGGCAACTGAATTGGCTCAACTTGTTGACATGAGTAGAAATCAAACTATCAACACTATCGAACAATCCTCTGATCCACGAAGAGCTGATGCCACTAATACACGTAAAGTTAAAAATTTTCGTGAAGAAATGAATGACGAAGAACGTGCATTCTGATAAAATCTATATTAGACCTGCGCACATCCGTAAACGGTGCCGCAAAATAAAATGTCATTTGTACTTCAACTTCCATATGATCAAATAGAGTTGATTGAAAATGGTGAGTTTGTCATTGTTACACCTCAAAACATTCACTAATTTGTAGAGTTGGCGTAAAAAAGGCGAGACGATATTCACCGCGCATTTACATAACCTAGTTATGATGCAAACAATGTTAATAATAATATCAGTGTTAACGAAAATGTAAACAAAAGCAATGCTAATAGTTATAGTAAAAATAGTAGTAAAAGTCAACAGCAGATAGAGCGCAACAATATTAATTTGTCTAATTTAAATAATTTAGTTTTACCCACTTCACACACGACAGCTAACACTATACGTGATTTATAAAAATTGTACCGATCTTCATAGATGATGCAGCAGCAGCAGCAGCAGTAGCAGCAACAACAAGTTCCAATTTCTACGTCATCGTCGCATCAGCAGTCGGAATCGAGGTCAATGCACAGCTCTCGGCAGAACTACTTGTAACGGTATCGCCCGTAGCAATCGCGAACCTGAAACACCACAAGTTTAACGATACATGATGTGGACAATCCTTTTTTTGCGCGTACACGTCGTTTGCGTGTATAACTCGCCAACAACATGCTAACCGACGCGGATGTGGAGGAGCTGAAATTGACGTTTTATATTCCCTGTGTGGCAGGGGTGTATAATTTAATTCCAAGTGGTCGTTATATTAAGGTAACTAAACAAAACGCAGATGAGTACATTACACGTGTAGATTATGAGTATCAGCGACTGCTACGGTTGCGGAAGAAAGTATTAGGCAGGGAAGAGACTCGAGTAGACACCAACTCACACAGCAATGAACCATCAATGTGACTGCCTAATGTGTCGAATGACGTTAATAGCAAAACGTTGCCCGCGATTCGCATGCACAGCATCGGTGATAATGACTTTATCACTAGTCCTAATAACAATATTACTGTGGTTAACAACAACGATAACAACAACAACAACATCAACGTTAGTAACAGCAATATAAACAAAAAGAAGAATACTAATAGCAATAATAACAAAAATAATAATATAGACAACGCCTTAGCTAACAATGAAAACCAGAAACCCACGTAAAATACAGATTATGTTCATGCGTGAGTGCAAAACTTGACCTCATCGAATACGCTCAAACCACCACTTCCTGCTCCGCTAACACCGTCACAACTGCAAGAGTATCAATTAGTGCAATAGCAGCAATGAAATTGGCAACAACAACAACAACAACAACAACAACAACAACAAGGGCATGAAGTACCATAAACTTCAACAAAGTCGTACGCATACGTTAATCATAGCAATCAAGATAATAAAATTAATAATATTACTAGTACCTACCCTTCCTCTCTACCTGCGTCTCCGTACATTCAGCTTGCAGATATAAAACATGAATCACAAGCTAAATTATCGCAAACACGATCACTACGAGCATTATCGCGTATTTTGTCAATAAATGAAAACGCAACGAACCTGTTTAACGATTACCTCGATGAAAAAGATATAAATTTTTTGAATTCGTATGAAAGTTATACCCTTTCCTTGTTGGAGGCCAACTTAACAGATGAGATGATTAGATTGCTCAACATGCGCTGATGCATTGTCATTCCTAGTAAAAACTACTGTATACCACTTCGACCTGACGGTGCCAACTTGCTTGTTGAGCCACACTAATTTCGTGATTATTTATACGCTGCGGTGCAAAAGACACGCTAGATATGTAATTCCATTGTACTTAACAAGCGCTACCCACCGCTAATACCCGTTAACAAGATCAAACGAGCATAGATGTCATCTCATCAAGGCAATTAGTCACCATAAAAACAATAGTAACAACAGCAATAGCAACAACAACAGCCTCAACGTGATGTCAAGTAATAATACATTGCAAAGCAATCTAGAGAGTCAAAAAATAACACTCCACAATTATAACCATTATACGCTAACACGATTTCCAGCAGGAGTGATAAAGGAGGATCACTTAGTTCGCGCCTACGCTAACAGGCGTAGATCGAACGAAGTATACAGTTACGGGAGACAGCACAGCCAATTCCTGCAAACGAGGAAGAAAAGTCAATGTTTTCACCTACACACAATACAGGAGGTTTGTTTGCACCACCTCAACATATAAATTTGTAAGAATAAAAATGTAGTTGACCCTTAAAAAAAATAAAATGAGACAAAACAATATTATATATATATATATATATTTATATTTATATTTATATTTTTCTGTTGCTGACAGTGAATCAAAACACTTTTTTTAAAAAAAAGTATTATTTTTTCTGATGTATTTATTCACATCTGTCTTCATATATTGTGGTAATTTATAAATATAAAGTATAAATTTTATTTCTTTAAATTAACTAATACATGAAAATTTTTTTTCTTGATAAATTTACTTTATGCTTTCCTGTTGCTGTCGTCTTCCATTAACCTATTTTTAACATTTTTATATCTGTAACTAAAACTGTGTTAATTAAAGTATTTTTTATTCTTGTTTTGACAAAAATAACAATGTTTGAAATATTTTTTAAAAAAAATATCCATAAAATGTTCTTGTAGTAGTCGTTAATAGACGAATTTAATATAAACACGCTATGGTCATATAAAATAAAACAGAGTTTATGGTGACACTTGTAAATCATAGGTATTAACGAATACTCAGATTATGAACGCTACGTTAAGAAATTTCTAAAAAAAAATATATCATTTATAAGTAATAATGTATTATAAAATTTTTTTAAAAAAATTTCATTTTATTTGTTTTGGATGTTTACACTGAGATAGCGGCTAATATGTTAATAACAAAATAAAATAAGAGTATGGAAGAAGCATCAAGAAAGTTCTGTGTAAATGTATGATACATATAGACTAAAGTTAAGCATTTTATCAGTATTAGTAAATTGTATGAACACACAATAAGTAAATAAAGAAAAACTGCATCAAATGTAATGGAAAAAAAAAGTGTAGCGAAATCATTTAGCAAACAAATATGAAAATTAATAATTCTGGATTATAAAACAAGTCTTTAAAAAAGATTTAATTCGCTTAGTAACTTTCTTTCAATGCTCTACACGTAACATTATACTACACGTAAGAAATTTAGGTGACCTGTACATGTTTTATTGTGCAAGATAGGTATTGAAGATAATCTATAAATCTTTACGCCGTAAGAATTGTTGCAGATATATACTTGTTTTGCTTAAACGTTCTATCTCCTGCCTGACTTATAAAATATCTTCTTATAATTTCCCACGTTTCAGAAGAGAATATAAAAAATTTTATATTTTAAGTAGAAAAGTACTTTTGCTTTTCGTATTTTACCGTTTATATTATCACTACAATTTATTTGATACACCGTTATTTTCTTTTTACTGTTTTATTAACATGCTTGTAACTATCTACTTTACGTTAGATTAATGTAAACGGCATCATCTATATTATACACACACAAAAAAAGTGAGTACCTAGAAATAGAAAACAAAGCTAATAATTGATCAACACAAGTTAAAAATTTACACAAAGTTAGCACAATTGCATTACACATTAGTTTACGTTATCATAAGCAGAATAATATTATCTGGGTATTTTTTAACTTCTCATGTTCGAACAAATATACTATATTGAAAAAAAGAAAAACATTTTGTTAATTTATTTTCTCAAAAATTTAGCTCAGTGCTTTTTTGTAACTTGAATTGATTATAAAATAGTATCTTTGTAAATAAATGTGATTACCCTTGGAAAAAAAGAATGAGCTATTGCGTACTGTTGCATCGCAGTTTTACAAAATGGAGAAAAGGATTTAGAATTTTTTATTTATGCGTTTATTTTCTGGTAACAGAACAGTAGTACAATAGCAACACAAACAAGATAAAACCATAAATAAGACACATATTTCTCATATAAAATGTTATGAAAGTTAACATTTCTCATGACATGGTATGAATTGATAATATCATTTATTTTCTCAGTATTCATTATCTCACCACAAATGTTTGCATTTTTTGTCGTTATAGTGAAGTATGAACGTTAAGTTAAAGTTTTATGTGTATAGCAAATGTATGTTTACTTAATTAAAACTAATATGTTATTTCGCTTATAAGTTAAGTAAGAAAATATAATTATTTTTACTATTAATTTTTACGGACAGATGTAGTGAATTTGCAAAAAAAACTTTACTCGTGAATAAACAGCGAAAAGATTTAGATGTTTACAAAAGTACTTCAGTTGATTATTTTGACGCTATTAAATATTTTTTGAGAATGAAAAACGTGTCTATATACACTGCTGTATTTTCTTTTGTTATCATTATCGAGTTGTTGTTTTTTTCTTTCTTAATTATTATGTATATAAAATGGCTAGTTTTTTGAGGTTGTGTGTGAGCGTGATTGTTTTGTCTGATAGTAAAGTGGTGAACTAGTAGTGTTGCGTTTCCTCTCAATATTACCTTATTTCTGTTTTTATAATATATATGTCAAAAAATTTAATATTTTGGCAATTATTAAGATATGAATACAAGCACATTTATTATAAGGGTGAATAAATGTTTTTACAGCTTTAATCAGGATGTTGTATCTTAGCTGCAACTAAGTAAAAACGAGCTGCATTTATAAAATATGACATACCTGTAATGAATATGTTATATTTCACAACAGACAAACGCATATCGATGTAAAATGTAATTTAAACTGTAGTACAACTGTAATAAAGTAATGCACATTGACAATCGAAAGAAAAAAGTTCGACAATGAGTGTTTTTGATTACACTTAATATATGACAAATTTTGCAATATATATATATATATATATATATATATATATATTTATTTATATTTGTGTGTGTGTGTGCGTATACTATCCCTTGTAAAAGTTGTGTATACACATTGCAAGGGTTAACATCAAACATATAAGAGAGAACAAAGTTATATATATACACCTTATTTCTTTAATTTTTCTTTGCTTAATTTCACGGTAAGAAGCTGATTAATTGTCTACTACATTACATTTACTTTGTATCTCAATCTCACCTCTCACCTTCACATTGTATATCACCTTTAAAATATAATACTTATATTATATATATAATCAACTGTTACTATATATATTGTAAATAGTGTTTTCTTAAGCACATTCTCTTTGTTACTCTTTTTACACCTATTAAGTATGTCATCGATTTCGTTTCACAACATTGTAGCTGCGTAAACTACAATATTTCTATTGTATTTATAATTCTACTTTGCCAATCCTATAAAGCACTTTGTAGGGATATCAAGACAAGATATTATATTTTATTTTCTGATAGAGTTTATACGCACATTTACCAACACCTATCTACAAAATTTAAATCAAAATATATAATATTTTACATCTGATCTTATTTGTGAAAGCGTGTATAATTCTCGTTATTCTTATTTACAAATTTAGACATCAATTTTGTTATCAATTTGTGTGTGTTTTGTCACACAGACAATCTTTACGTTGTACTATCGTACAACATCATCTTAAACAAAGAAACTTGGAAAAAAATATATACTGGTTGAATGTATACAAACATATTATATATTTTTTTCGAGTATATTACTGAAATTAATAATAGTGAAAAGTTTATCTATATGTGTAAGAATGAAACAGTAATTTAGTATTATATATTTGCAAGATGTGTGAAAAATTAATATTTTTTCCTTCTATTTTTGACTTGCTATTTTTATTTATTTATAGTTATTACAACTGTTACTCTTAGCTTTGAAAACATAAGTAGATTCTTTCCGTATTTTCATATTAACCACCTCTGCTTAGTATTTGTTCAAAAACGAATAGAATTCAATTTTTTAATATAAACATATACACGTCTTTTGTCACTACACAAACTAATAGACAAGTATATCTATATAAACTTTTTTTACACATAGTTATACCATACAATTTATTTGGAAAACTTTTCTAGTAATTTTTCTACTCTACAAGGCCAAACAATTTGATCGTTGACATATTTATTCACATATATTTAAGAATTTAGCTAATTATTAGTTAATTTTCTATTACTTGCCTTCGCATATATATTTTTTTTACGATAATCAAGATTTTTTTAAAAAAGGGAGCAATACACTTACCTTTTTTTCCCGAATAATTATATTCCTGTTCTTGTTTTTTTTTGTGTTTTTTTTTGATTTTCTTGAAATTAGGTATATCGGTGACTATATAAGATTTGTATATCATATTCGCATCTTTTCATACAATTTTAAGGTGTGCTTTTTTCCCAATTGTTACATCAAGTGTCACTCAATTAACATATTTTTGCGTCTATTTTTATCACATAGGACTTATATTCATCAACAACAAAAAAAATTAATTATAATGAGAGCGCGCTCTTCTATTTCGTCGGCATCACTGTAGCGCTTCTGCGCTCCACCTGTTCCGTGAACAAAAGACCATTCAAGGCTATACGATCCTGCACGCTCATCAAGCTGAAATACATTCACGCTATCAAACGATGATTTTGATGACAATTTTATTGTCTTAGTTCACAAATTGTATGCTTTGTATAGAGCAAACAAATTGAAGAGGAGTGATTTCGATCAACTTGCGTTGACGTTCGCAATACCTTGCTATGCCGGTGAATATAATCTTATTCCCAATGGTTTAAATATTTCAGTAAACGTCTAAAATGCTGGTGATTACTTTCATCGTGTATAGGCGGAGTTTGTCAAACTGCGCTAACAAGCAAAACATAATGCCATTGTTTCTAGCAACCTGACAGCGTGCTCTTAGTAATCTAAGACTAATAATCCTAACATCATTCAAGCCCCTACACAAAATTAGCAATGAAATAAGTGTATTTATCGCACTACCGCTCATTCATGTCCTGTCGATATCGTGTAAGAGTAATAGGTGCACCAGTAAGCATAAGAACGAGACAACAATAAATAACGTTTATAAGAACCATATCAGCGTTAGTCAAACACTCTGCAATAAAGACAGTAACAACAGCATGTGCGTCAGGTCAAGCGTATAAATAGTAGTTATAATGATGCTGATGATGCTGTGCTCGGTAGAAATGATATGCATTTCCTAAATTAATTTCAGACTTATGCGTAAACGATGCTACGAGTTCCTGACGTTAGTGAGGAGGCAATAAAGAGTCTTGATCTGCGATGATGCATTGTTGTGCCAAAAAAAAATTGTTCTATTTTGCTGCGACCTCACGGCAACAATATTATTGTTAACGTAAATTAATTTCACGATTATTTGCATGCTGTTGTGCGTAAGATTAATGAAATACGTACATCAATAATGTTATTTAATCGCTATCCATCCATGCGTAGCAAGGACACAAATACCAGATATAAACTTCCTGGTCTTTCGGAGATGAGGGCGTCAACTTCATCAACACCAACTATTTTATTGACATCACCCAAATCATACTAACCGGCAATAGACACATTACCTCAACATTAGTGACAACAGAGTAATCAATAAGTAGATGATGACATACACGGAATAGATGACAATAGAAATGGTTGTGCGTCAATGCATAACATTGCTAACAAAAAAGTACCAACAAGAATTACAGGTGGCAGCAGTGACGCAGTCAAAACACGCACCCAGCTTGAGATTTAGCACAGTCTGTAGCAACGTGCAAAGGCGCAACCTTTACCTGCCACCGCCTATGAGCGTTCTCTATTTTCTCCTACACATACGAGCGGTAACCTATTCGCCCCTCCACAACATTTGAATGTGTAACAACATATAGAAAAAAAAAAATTTAAAAAATTCAATATATTACATTAAATATTAAAGTATAAACTTACTTAAATTAAAATTTACTTTCGAATTAGTTTTACTGGTGTTTTTTTTCCTCGTAAACACATACACATACGTATGCACATACATATACAAATTGCTTCAAATATACACACAACTTAATATTATCATATTACTTTTTCCTACTCGTACGATCTTGTTTTATGTACCTTCAATATTATTCACAATTCTTTCACTAATTTTTATTACTGTATCTATATTTGTTTTATTATGATACGTAGGTTGTAGTAGTTATTTATAAATCTTTTTCTTTGTTTTGAGCTTGAATCTACATATACATCATTACTGTTGTTCTTACTGCACTTTTTTCGTCTGTCGTGTTTTGCTGGTCTGAGTGTTACAGGAAAGTAATTTTGCTTGACCTTAAAATAAAATGACACGATCACTGAACTGCTATTTCATACAGTCGCTAATTATTTTGCTTTCCTTCGCAGATATAACAAAAACCTTTATATTTATTTACTTTTTTTCAAACAAATGCTATACAATTACTCGTAGAGTAGAAAACTTTTATATTCATATTTTCACTAATTTTTCGTAAATACATTATTTTTTGTAGGATTTGAACAGAGAGAGAATTTACGTAAAACTATATATCTATTTTAATAGTGGCGATGCATTGTTGTACTTTTTGTTTGTATATTTTCTGATTGAAAATGAACAATAATATCAATATATAAACAATACACAATTGTTTAAGTATCTGCACGTATTTGTGTTAACACACGTACACAACGTTTTCTTTGTAAATTTTTATTGATAAAAATTATTATTCTACTGTCAAGATATTAACGTGCTTATTATTTTATTTTCATTGTTTATAATAATCAAATTGATATTACAAACGTGTGAAAATATTATCATCTTTTTTATATATAAATCTTGAATATATGTATATATATATATATATATATTGTTTACTTTGTTTTCATATACACATGCGCCTATGTTTTCTTTTCTTTCTCTGCATATATTAAAGATTAATGTTGTGTAAACACTGCTGCTACTTAAGTCGAACTATTACCTTTCAATTTTGAAAAAAATTCGCACATTCATATTATCTTAACATTAATCACTTGCGAGAATAAGATTTGTTTATTTACCTTACATTAAAAAAAAAAAATTGTGGATTGCCAAATCGGTGTATGTAGTTGCATTTATAATGCGATATAACATTACATTCATAATGACCTTTATATTACATGTGTGTTATCAATTCTTACTAACGTTATGTATGATTTTAAGCTTTGTTGTTTTATACTTGAAAAATATACATTTTTTTTGTGTAAAACCATTTTGCCACATTCATGTGTTATATTGAAAGCAATTTAACTTTTTTTTGTTTGAAGAGTGAGAGAGTTACTGAATAGTCTATTGTGCGTTGACGTGTGTCATTGAAATAAAACGCTTAATTCAAGACAGTAGCTAACGTATACAGCTGCAATTCTAATTGAACTAAATTGTACACAAAAACTAGGAAATTTGAATAAACATAAATATATTTATATTAATTTACTCTGAGGTGGTTTGTCGACGTCAAATGGTGTGGTATAACTGGCTGGGACCGTCCATCCTCGTGAGCAGTTTCGCTCATCTTTGCTACATCAATCACAACACAGAAAAGCAACGACAATGACTAAGTAACACTACTTATGCTCTAATTCTTTTCGGTATTTATGTCACAGGTATCATCCCACGTAATCGCTTCTTCCCTAATGCGTTTTTCCAGGCTAACGTGTTCAACTTACTTTACAAAGTATACTGCTCTAACGTTATCGGTTATCACTGTCTGCGCAAAATTTTGCACCAGCCATCACCGTACCCACACTCTGATTTCCGATTTGGTGTTCGGTGTTTATCGCAGTGTGCTATGCCGTCACGTTCATTTACTGTTAGTAGTGCCTGCAACAGTAACAACACTAATAACAAGAACAGTAGTGGCAAATAATCTACCAATGCACCATTACCTACTCGTTCATCTATAATGTAGTAGATTACCTCGTCATCATCGTCACGTGTATCTGCGCGTACACTCACTGAGCGCTAATGTGGAAAAGAGAGCAATGAAGGAAATTTTACCGATCAAGTACAATTGAGGCAATCGTCGAGTAAGTGTCAAGTTGTGTCGCACCAGCCATTCTGACCTCTTGGCCTGACAGATTCAGAGCGGTGCATTGTTGACTTGTCTGCCATGGCAGGTTGTGCTGCGGTGCAAATGCGACGAGGTGTACTTGTCGTTCCAGTACCCATGTTTGCGGATAATTATTCGTATCTTATCTTGTCTCTTGCAACGGGTAAAGCGGTTGCCGTTGACGCGGCTGACCCGTGAAGCGTCTTGCGGCTGCTAAAGCAAATTAGAACACAGTTGCACATTCCATTTGTGCTATCGGACTT
This sequence comes from Blastocrithidia nonstop, assembly GCA_028554745.1. NCBI lineage: Eukaryota > Euglenozoa > Kinetoplastea > Trypanosomatida > Trypanosomatidae > Blastocrithidia > Blastocrithidia nonstop. The sequence goes on along the minus strand of JAQOTN010000018.1, from coordinate 555,422 downwards.
GCTCACCACACACAAGCACTGAGATCATGCAGGTGGCAATGCTACATTGTTGGAGTATGCATCGAGCAAATAAAATCACAAGTACCATTAGCGAGGTCTAAACTTGGTTGACGTGTAACTGAACGTTATTGGATCTGAACAAGACAGACCTAAATGTTGTACACGTTTGGTAAATGCATGCTCTGAATAAAGCTCCATTTTCACCGTAGCAGATGGCGCAGTGGTGGTTCGTGTGTTTGACGCTCCTGGTCATACGTTCGGTTCTGTTATGTATCTTGTAGCGGACACAGACACCTCAAGTAGCGTTGACAACACACCTACCAGTCATTGCAGTAAGGCGCAACAAATGGCACTATTCACCGGTGACAGTCTGTTTATTGGTGGTTGTGGAGCGTTGTTTGAGCTACGAACGCTTGCGTAGGTGTTACAGACACAATCATGCTTTTTGCACAATCCTGCACTACGGCAACACCCTCTGACCAAACAATACATCTCACAAGATAACATTTTACTTTATGTCGGTCACTAGTATACACAGAAACTATTAGGTGAGGTGTACAGTGGCGTGGTACGCAATATGTCACGTAATGCGACAGTACAAGTCACGCACAATAACACTAACAACAATAACAACACTAATGATGATAACAACAGTAATAACAACGACATCTCTGTGCACCGTACTAATGCAGAAAATGTAATGTCTGCCGACTGTGTGCAGTATGTATAAAATGTCTACAAGGCTTATCATGAAGTAAAAAATTTACGTGCTGCATCTGATGGCCTGGCCGATGTCGCAGCATTGTCTTCGGCTAAACATTCTAATGACAAGAGCAATATTGATAACAATGCAAATGGTTTGGTCAAATCAGGCAAAAAATTTCGCCTTCCACTGTGCACTGTCCCATCTACACTGGCGATGGAATGTTTAATCAATCCGTTTTTAACTGTTAGTGTGAATGCACTACAGTGTTCTGTCAGAGCAGATAACTCACTTGATAAGGCAAAGCTAGAAAGTATAATTTTCACATCTACCGATCGACACATTCACGTGGAGTAATTGTACTTGTAATACATTAAAGGTAAACAGATAACAAGCTGTACTACTTATATAAAATAAATTATTATTGTGCTTTTCTCTCTTCTCTTCTTCTACCGTTCAACTAATACTGAAAACAATAATAATGGTAATTTTTATATGTTCATTGCAAACGTTTCTGTAAAAAAAAAAATATTTTGTACTTTTATTTTTTTGTAAACACAATAGCTTTCGATAAGTTGTGTTATCATACACAAATACATATTAATTTTACGGTAAACACAAATTTTTTTCCTTGACATTACATACATGATATGTGGTGCATCATGACAAAATTTTACAATTTTTGGTGCTTCGCAAGTGAGAGAAATCAATAAAAAATTTGTACTAATTTATTACCGGAATGCTGACTGTATAAACGGTGTTTTATATATTTATATCTATTTTATATATATATATATATATAAGCTCTTTATTACAATTTTTGATTATATAACAAAACGTTATTACTTTATTGTTGCTAACATTTTACATTGTTGTAACATTTATTTTGTACTGCCAAAATTGAATATTTATACATTTTAGGTTACTTTCTCTTTACTGACAATATGATAAAGCACTTTTTTAAAAAAAATATTTTATTTTATTTTAATATTATCAGCAAAACAAAGCAGTGAAATTTACAATATTTTGACAAAAATAATGTTTTGCAATACGAATGTATGTTGACATATGTTGTTTGCCTGTTTCAAAATGTCAACATGATCGCTTACCCTCAACATGAAATGTTGTTGATGTTCTCGTTTTCTTACAAAAAAGAATAATTTATATCACTATTTCACTAATTAACACTTTTTTTTTCCAATCATCTTTTCCTTTTTATCTCTTTAATATAGTGAGCGGTAATAACCGTTTTAAAAAAAAAAATATAGAATTAAATAATTTATACATTTAACTTCTCTTTGTGTTATACATAGAACGTACTCGATTTGATCAAATGTCTTTTCCATTGAATTCTGCGGATTACATGCCACCATCGTACATGTCAAATCAAACGTATGCAAATTCTGCTGGTTTGACATACAGACATGAGGTAACATCAGCAGCAGCAGCAGTAGCATCTGCTCAAGAAAGTAATGTAACTAACGACTATTATTCTGTGTAGCAGTAAATGCAACGAGGTGCAATGAATGCAGGAGTTGTGTCAAGCTCAGATGAGGTGGAGGTGTTGCCGATCGGCAGCGGAGGTGAGGTGGGCCGCTCATGCATAATCGTTCGTTTCAAAGGTCGAACCGTGATGTTTGACTGTGGCACCCACCCAGCCAAGAGCGGATTAGACTCTCTACCATTCTTTGACAGTATTTAGTGTGATAAAGTAGACATTGTTCTCATTACGCACTTTCATCTTGACCACTGTGGTGCACTGCCGTATTTTTGTAATCAGACCACATTTAAAGGTCGCATCTTTATGACCAGTGCCACCAAGGCCTTTTATAAGATGGTAATGAACGACTTTGTTCGTGTAGGCTCCGGTGCGTCTGACCTCGTGACGAGTGAGTGATTACAGAGTACGATGAGTAAGATTGAGACGGTGTAGTATCACGAGGAGGTCAGCGTGGATGGGGTTCGGTTCCAGCCGTTCAATGCGGGTCATGTGTTGGGGGCGGCGATGTTTATGATTGACATTGCCGGAATGCGTACCTTGTACACCGGTGATTTCTCACGTGTACCAGATCGGCACCTGCTCGGGGCGTAGATTCCACCATACTCACCAGATATCTTGATCGTGTAAAGTACAAATGGCATTCGTGAGTTGTAATCACGTGAGTAGCGAGAGCGGCTGTTCATCTCCGGTGTACACGAGGTAGTCAAGCGAGGTGGACGGTGTCTTGTTCCGGTGTTTGCCCTCGGCCGAGCACAGGAGCTGTTGCTGATCTTGTAAGAATACTGAGAGGCACATTTGTAATTACAGCACATTCCAATCTACTACGCCTCCTCGTTAGCGCAGCGGTGTATGAAGTTGTATCAGACCTTTGTCGGTGCGATGAATGAGCGTGTGAAGGAGCAACACGCACATCATCGCAACCCATTCGTGTTCAAGTACATTCGTCCACTACTAGATAGTCGATCGTTAAAGGATGAAGGTCCATGTGTGGTGTTGGCCTCACCAGGAATGCTGCAGTCTGGCATTTCACTGTAACTCTTTGAGAAGTGATGCGGTGATCGCCGTAACGGTATCATCGTGGCTGGTTACTGTGTAGATGGCACAATCGCCAAGGAGGTGCTGAGTAAGCCACGGTAAATTGTCAAAGCCGATGGACGTGTTTTACCTCTTCGCATGAGTACCATTTAGGCCGTCTCGTTTTCGGCGCACTCAGATGGCAGGCAAACACGTGATTTCATTCAGCAATTGCTGAAAGTTCAGCATACGGTGTTAGTACATGGCAACCAAGGTGCAATGCTACAATTGAAGAATAAACTCTCACAAGATTTCAAGCCACGAGGCATGACTGTGTACACCACCGTCAATCAATAAAGTATTCACATTCCATTTGCGCTGTAACGAAGTGCACGAATTATTGGCAAGCTAGCAAACTCAACCTTGCAGCCAGGCAACTTTGTCAATGGTGTAATGCTCGTGTCAGGTCAGCACTCGTACAACATTGTCCACCCAGATGACATTCCTGTCTTTACCGACCTGACCGTGAGTAAAATCCAACAAGCAATTATTCTACCTCTCCCAATGCACAAGAGAGCATCGTAGATTGTGTAAGTAATGCGTCGTTACTTTGCATAAAGTAGAATGTTTGCAACAAATGAAGTTCAGCCTCAACTTGTCACAAATGCCGCCATGTATGACACACGATCTGACATGAATTAAAATAGTAACAGAAAAGACAATAATGACAGCATATAACGCATTGCTGTTACTCGTGAAGTGTGAGTGTAGGTGCAACACGACATGCAGACTCGCAGCACCACGCTCACCATCTTGTGATTTGCAAGTCATTTCAATGACATGGTGGCAGATGTGACGTGTATTGCACTTATTAACATGAGCTACGCAGACAACAAAAATAGAATATTGGACGCAGAAGATGCGGATGCACTCTTACCCGTTGATGTTGGTGGTAAGGACAAAATATTTCGTGTCAAGTGCTTTCATCATATGCTGTCTCAATTCTACAAACACGTCTCGACTAATCTGATTACAGGAGTATGTATTGTCATCTTGCCTGACGGACAAGTAGTTCAAATTACATAGTGCATTGAAATAGAGCTGCAGGTAAGTAAAGTGCACAAAGTACCTGATTACAACTCACCATAGGTGTAGAAGCTGAAAAATATACTAAAACGCATCTACCTTACTCTCTTTCCTATACCGGAGGATAGTGGGTGGTGCGATTGTGGAATGAATCACAATCACTAGATTGATAATTAATGTTAATAATACACAACAATATTACAATTTGTTATAAGAAAGACAAAAGTTTATTTTATTTTAAAAAAATTAAATTTAGACTTTGTCTTAATGCACAACTTTACTTTCTATTATTATTCTTGCTTTCTATTATAATTATATGTTGCCAATTATATTTGCTTTATCTTGTTGTTTTCTGAAGAAGTGCTATTGATAATTTTTTTTAAAAAAAAGTTAATGGAAACTTGTGAAATTATATTAAAAAATATATACTTAAAAAATTTTATGCTGCAAAGCGATTATTGCAAATATTTTGTCAGATGCAAGTAAAAATGTGTAATACATAATTTTGTATGTATTTACATTATGCTTACTTTTCATCTCTTTATAGTAACAACAGTCTTATATATATATATATATATATATATATATATATATATATATATTTGGTCGTTACAATTTTTATATTACTATTTATCTGTACTTAGCTGTGATTAGTATTACTTATTTATCCACTTGTTTTGTTAGTGAACGAAAGAAACAATCACATTGGTGTTATTTTATATTCTGATTTACTCACACACATACACTTATAGATATAACATTTTACAAAGAAAAAAATTTTTGTAAGAAGTATAAGGTGTAATGTCGCACACTCCGGTAAGCGATAATTTGCAAAGTGGTCTTGTGCACACATAGGCAGCAACTCACTAGACAACAATAAAATAAATTCGTACACACCACGACGGCACCAAACGCGTTAATCTTCCACAGCGTACAAAACCTAAACTAAGCCCGCATGACTTACGTACTCGACGACGTGAATACGTACCCGTAGAAAATGTGTAGGATACCCCAGTGCTACATCGCATTACACGTGATGTAGTGAAGGTACAAGTGACTGCTACTGCGTTTCAGAGTTAACCCATTTCGTACTCGGTCAACACTCCTCTTTCGACATAAATCCTTGCAACTCATGATACATCAAAGGAAAGTCATAACGAACATGGAAGTAAAGAGCACGAACACATAAGCAATGACAAAAACATCTAAACAAGCAATAATGAGGATGGCGTTGCAAATGTTGGCAAGGAAAGCAAATTTAGTGAGAAGAAGAGAAAACATAGTAAAAATAAGAAAAATGGAAATGCTAATAGTGGCCACGGTAACAATAATGAAGGCAATAGTTATACTAAAATAACGAGCAACGATAGTTGCAGCAGTAATACCTCAAGTGCAAACACCGACAAAGAGAACCGGAGTGCTGAAAAAAATGATATCAAACTTAACAGTAATAGATTAAGGCATAACAATAATAATAATAATAACGACAATGATAATAATAATGCTCATCGCACTCACAACGGCATCAATGATGTTCACAAGCACAATGAGAATGATGCCAATGAAGGAGCGGATAGTGCAGAAAAACAAAGTGAGGCTTGTAATAAATCAATTGTCCTGTTAGCACCACGAGAGCTTGATGTAACTGATGACAGCTGTTGCTGAAGTGAACTAGACAAACGAATTGTCAATGTACATGGCACATAAAAAGAAGACAGCCATGTTAGCAATAACGAAAGTAGTTTTAGTGAAGGTTAATAAATTATAATTCACGAATATGCGCAGCACACGGAATAAGATGAACGTGCAAAATAGACGGTTGATGACATGGGCCATAGTGTCAATCCTATTTTTGTTACTGCTCCTGTAACACAAATGCGTTCGCAGTCTGAGGCAAGTACACTGTAAAGCTCACATTCATCAGAAAAAGTCGTCTTTGCGTAATACAACGTTTGTGTGGAACATAGCACTCATATTATTCCTGGAAATGAAAAGGAAAGTAGTTATACTAGCATCGGCAACAGTAGTAATCTTGTTACTGACAATGTCTTGGAGAATGTAAGGACGATGAATTCTGACCGGCACAACTGCACAAGTCCAAACAAACATAATAACAACAACAACTTTGATAACAACAAACACAAAAGCCGAAGGAGCGGTGATATCAACAACAATACCAATACAAATAACAAATTTAGCAGTAATACTAACCAGACAAAGAATAATCATGGTCGTCATCAGAGTAGCAACTTTACAAGTCCATTTACACGTGCGGATAAGAGCAAGTTTCCTGGTGCCAAAGCGGTCGAAGAAGACGTTACGTCGTACAAGGTCAAGATATTTGTCGGTTTAGGTGTGGTGTTAGGTGTAGGCGCCACAATTATGCTTCTGCGTAGTATACACAGACTCGATTCTGCAGCCGCACGTGCGTCATAGACGGCACGAGGCATGTTTCAATCGTTCAAGACATATTACGTACCATACACCCATTCAGCATCATTGTCAACACGCAAAGTGACACTAACTACCGCAGATGAACAACGTGAGACGGTTGCACGCATTCGTTAGCGACTTATATCAAGCAAACTGAAAGTAGTCAAATATTAAATAAATGTAAGATAGGAATTTAAAAAAATTATTATTTATCTTTAGTTGTGTTAAATTCGTTATTTAAGCTACTTTAACATACTTTGATAAAGCAGCTACTTTATTTCTGTGTTACTTTATTTATGCTACTATATTTTCTTATTGCTGAGAATATATTTAATCAAATATATATATTTTTTTTATAGTACTTAGAATCTTTCTTATCCCGTTATGTTAGCTTTTATGTATTACAATTATAATTTATATAAAACATTCATAAACAATTTGTTATATATTGATCTTTATTCTAACATGTTTGTAAAGGTCAACAGACTTTTTTGTTCTACAAATATAAAAGAAAAAAATATAGTAATTCACACAACACTGTACTTTGTTTTCTATTAACATATTGACAATTCTTTTTTCCAAAATAATAGCTTTGTTTTTTTGTGTATGTGTAGTATACATATTTGCAATACTCATGCTATTTTAACTTTATCGTTCACTATTTTACCACTGATAATGTTGTAAAATATATTTGTTTTCGTGAGAGTTTTTCTGTGAGTGTGTGTATGTGTGTGTGTGCGTGCACAAATGTACGTTATCTGTACAACGTGGTTGTTATCGTTGGTTCCCTGTTTGTTTATCTGAAATACTTCATATAAATATTACAGATGTATAAAATTTGTAGGTAAACATAATTTATTTATCAATGCGCAAAGCGTATTGTTATAAGTGTGATCAAATCTTTCTTGAATAACTACAAACATCTTTCTCAAAAAATTTCTTTTTTCGAAATAATTTTTTTGTGTCAGTCACATTTGTCAATATTACTTTATATTTGGGAGCAATTAAAATATAGCATTGCTACATTTTTTTTCTCACCATAAAGCGTTTATTTGTCTTAAATTGTCAGGTTTTGTACATAATGTCAAAGGTATAACTAGAAGTAGAGTTAGGTGTGAAAAAGGAGTTAGTAAAGCAGTAGCCACAGAGTAGCAGTGATGATCGATAGGACAACGAAAACTCTGACAATGAGGCGTAGTTGAATTGGTGGTAACAGTAGGATTTGCACATTGCCGGTAAAGGAGAAAAGCGATGAGATACACTAAGTCACAATGGAGTGCTCTTCGCACCAGCCTACGTGCCACATAATACGCCACTAATATATGATGGGGCAAAGTTTGAGATGACACCCTAAGAAGAAGAAGTTGCGACGATGTTTGCCGTGTTAAAATAACATGAGTACTACCAGAACGAGATGTTTCGTCGTAACTTTTTTCGTAGCTGACGCGAGATACTTGATGAGCGTGGTGAACACCCTATCAAGCGACTTGAGTTGTGTGATTTTGAGCCAATATATCAATGGTATTTACGCGAAAAAGAGAAAAAATTGGCCATGACAAAATAATAGAAAAAATAAATTAAACGTTTGGCAGCGGCAGAGGCATAACCGTACAAGTACTGCATCTGAGACGGACGTAAAGAAGAGGTGACCAAGTATCGTGTAGAGCCACCAGGCTTGTTTCGTGGTCGTGGCAAACACCCACTTGTGGGTACACTGAAAAAGCGGGTAGAGGCGGAGGACATTACCATCAATATTGGTGAAGAAGCTTAAGTGCCAGTGCCACCACCAGGTCATCACTGGGCAGCAGTGCAGCACGATCACACCGTGACCTGGCTAGCGATGTGACGTGATAATGTAACGGGCAATAATAAATACGTCATGCCTGCCGCTACCTCAACGATAAAGGGTCAATCAGATATGATGAAATTTTAGAAGTCACGAAAGCTGAAAGAGCACATTGAACGTATTCGAGCCTCGTATACAAACGATTTCAAATCAACCGATGCACACGTCGCACAACGTGCAGTGGCCATGTATTTTATTGACAAGTTAGCCTTACGTGTAGGAAATGAAAAAGGATCTGATGAAGCAGACACCGTAGGCTGCTGCTCACTGCGTGTAGAGCACATTCAGCTATTGCCTAATTTTACGGTACGTTTCGACTTTATTGGCAAAGATTCGATTCGATACCAGAATGAGGTGGTCGTAGTACCGTAGGTGTATGCGTTACTGATTCGTTTTATGCGTGGTAAGAAGCCACACAAGGACATTTTTGATCAACTCACACCAACGCAGCTCAATGAGCACCTGAAATCGTTCATGGACGGTCTTTCTGCTAAGGTGTTTCGTACCTACAACGCCTCCATCACGCTCGATCGGTGGTTCAAAGAAAAGCCGGTTGACGAAAGTGCTTCCGTGCATGATAAGCTAACTTACTTTAACAAGGCAAATACATAAGTGGCAATTCTGTGTAATCATCAAAAATCAGTCTCAAAAAATGTGGCGAATCAGTTGATGCAACTCGGCACGAAGGCAAAGTACACTCGTGCCATTATTGACGAGTTGGAGCGGGCTAAAGCTACCATGAAAACTCGATCGGTGTAGTAGGCTATTGAGTAGTTTTTTACATAGCAAGATCGAATACAACGCGACTGGCTTGATGCATACGGCACCGATGAACAGAAACAATAGTACGAAGATATTATTGCCAAGCGAGATATTTACAAATTATCGCAAAAGATGCAAAATGGTGGTGATCATAGTCAAGGTCATTCTCATCATCACCATAAACACAATCATCGCACCAATACGACTGTCACAAATTGTAAAAATAAAAATAATAAAAAGAAGACAACTCGTGCCAAACGAGGTTCGGCACAACAAAGCAAACGTAAACATGCATCAACCACGCAATCATCTGCAAAGGGCAGTAAATTTAGTAACAAAGCAATGCACGCCAAGCGTAAAAATGACCAAAATGCCGATAAAGAAAACGATGAAGATAATGAGTTAGCTGATAGTGTAGACTCGTAGGAGGAGACCATTGCTAGCTTGATGTCGAAAAGTAAAACAAACAGTGCTAAGCGTCCTCGAAGTGAGAATGGTACAGCCAAATCTTTTTCATCACAGTCTTCATCATCGAGCAAACGAGCAAGAGGTCAAAGCAAAATGAAGAAAGAAAGTAATTGTGATGACAACAACTAGAACGATGATGACATTCCTATCGCACTATTGTAAGCGTCATTAACTTCATAAACGTTAATACACGTACATCATTTAATTTTTTAATTTGTTTTCATTTAGTAGTAACCACGTACTACTAATAATAACATATAGAATTTTTCATTGAAACACTTGATCATGTATAAAAATTTACACATACAATATATGTACTGTCACTAATTGAACTTGCCTAAAATCAAATTAAATTTATTGGTAACTCAACAACAGAAAGTTAAAAATAATATAAGTATGGTTTATTTACATTTGACAACTCTCTTTTATATATTAAAAATGTGTGTTCAAATAACCAATTAAAATCATGTGATCTATATTACATTTACACATACTGATCATTTCAACTTTTTTTTTCTTTTGTGTATGTGTGTGTGTGCTTTGTCCTTCCGTTGTGTTGTCATGTAATCAGCAAAACGTGTAGGAAAATGCACCTTTTAACATTGAAGTCAAGTAAGTTTGTATCAAATGTTTAACTAAAAAGAAATAATTGTTATTTAATTTCTGATAAATAATTGCTTTTTGTATGAGCTTTAATTATTACTTTTTATGAATTAACATCAAAGGTGTTTTTTTGTGTGCATTGTATTACCGCATGTTGCTATTACTAACAACATTGAATAACAACTTTATACTTTTTTAACTATTTAATTGTATGCTATTGCTTTAATTAGCATAATTTTTATCTCTAGTAGTTAAGTAAACTTGAACTTGTTAAAAAAGTGTACACATTTTTTTTCCTATAATTTGCTCATTTACATATCATATCATAAATTACCATTAAAAGCTACAAACTAAAGTCTGACTTAACGTATGTGAATCTGTTTTACATATTATCAATTATTTATCGCAAGCTAAGTAAATTGTAATATATTTTTTTGCATAGATCACAACACCGCTATCTTTATAAGTATAAAACCTTTATAACATTTGTTTAGTAAATATAAATTATAGAATCTCTCACCTTTCTTTACAATACAAAAACAGCTCTTATGTCGATGAAGTCGAATAAATTAATGATGACGTAAATGACATTGTCATAGTATATTCGTCTCAATCCTAGTTCCATTAACGCTTCACTTGACAAATTAACGGCAGTAGGTCGTCACATCAATTAAATTGACGTTAACGATGCATTTTTGGTTACTGTGCTTGATCAGTGTAGGCAAACTAATAAAGTTTCTGTATCACGTTCAGTAATTGATGAAATGTGCAGTATACTTTCTTGTAAATACAAAGCAGCTAAACCTCATGAGGCATCTTCTCACGTGACATTATCATCATCATCTTCTGTTTCTTAATCATCTGCCTTTATTTGTTCATCGTAAAACAATCATAATTCACGAAGTTGGAGGTCACGTGGACTAAACATTGCACTGGCACAGAAATTGCAAACAGTTTTGCTTTCTCGTAACAAGCTAAGTAGCATCATTGGCGTCGTGCAATTTCGTCACGTTGTTCGTTTATCATTGTTAGGTAATCATATTCGACGCATTGATGATTGCGAAGTTTTGTCACTACTACCGCAACTTCAGTTCCTTAGTTTGTAGTACAACCCAGTAACTACTTTGTTGCACTATCGAGCACATCTACTTCGCATTTGCGCCTGACCTCATAACTTGGATATTCACACCTGCCGTCTTCGCAAGTTGGACGCGGTTTGCGTGTAGGCGTAATAAATAATGCATGCCAAGTACTGTATTGAACGTGAATACATTTTACTGCCGTAATTGATGCACCGTCATCAATTTCTTTGCTTTCTTGTTCACCTAGAAACGACGTTAAAAGTACATTGCTAAATGGCAAAGAGAGGCTTGCTTGTGGTTAACCATTTATAGTAGCGGTGCGTAGATAAGTTATTACGCAGATGCGCTACTGCGGCATTGAATCAGTGTCACACAGCCGCATCAATGCATGCAACTCGTTTATGGGTTAGTCAACAGCAAGATGTAAATTGTAATGCGCTTGAGCGACATAACACATAACACTATGATAGAAACGAAAATAATAAAACTGAAAATTATAGTGGTAAATTACAAAACACAATGCGAACATTCACAACAACAAGAAGAAGAAATGCTGCAGTCAAGTCGCTGTCACACAAATCATCATGTATTGTAAGCAAACACCGTTCGTCCAAACAATTCTATGAAGCGTCTAATTCATCACACTCGTCAAGTTAAAGTGAAGAAGCGTATGAGAGCGCGCGGTGCTCCGATGAAGTAGAAATTCCACATAGCTATTTTACAAAGTAATGCACTAGTAGTAATAATCACAATGCGTCTAGCGCTAGCTATAATGGCAATATTTACAAATAATTACATAAATAATGTAGCCAATCTTAGTATATTGATAAAAAGGATAGTGATTAGAATTAGCAGTAAACGTCGCGTTTTTCTTCGCTCAATGTGAGTAACATTACTCTATCGTCAGATGAGAGTAGTGTGAAGTCACTGCTCAACTGAAGCAGAATATCGCTGCACAACGCACATCATGCGCTTGATCATGATTTATGTACGTAATGAAGTAATAGTGCGTTTAGACGGGCTTTAACCTTGTTAGATGTATCGGTTTGTAATTGTTTGCTGCGGGTGGCACGGTGCTGTCATGAAACGCTCAGCTCGCATGATCTTGACCGAGTGAGTTTGTAATGACTGCATCTCTCTGCAACACATTCACAATTGCGAAATGGTAATGTGACATGTTCAGTTGATTGTGGTAAGAAAAAAGAGAGTACTAACATGAACACTAGCACTATAAATAACACCAAATCAGATAGTATAACAAAAATTACGTAGTTAGAAAGAAATAGAAAAAATAATTTTTAAGTAAAGATGTAGTAGTAGTAGTAGTAACAGTAACAATAACTATTCCCAAATTGCAAACGGTAAACAGAAAAGTAGAATATGCCGAATAACGATCTTGTCAGCTAAGATGACGATTCTAAGGGTAGTGAAAACTAATCTACCTCACACTTTTCATCGTCAACCTCATATTAGTTTTGTTCTTCTCTGTAGCAAAAAAAATAATTCATGCCGGTTTTATAAACTGTAACAGATGTAAAAAGAAAAACAATATCAGGTGAAAAGCAAGAGTAACGAAGCGAATAATTATCTGCACTTATGACTAGTCAATCAGATGATGGTTCGACGTTTACGCAAACCAAATCTAAACATTAACCTTAACAATAATAATAATAATAATAATAATAATAATAATAACAAAGAGCCACACTAACAAAAATTACCGCATCAACACAAGCAACAACAAAAACAAAACTTTTGCGAAGAAAATTACAAAAAAACGGAGATGAGTCAAGTTGCCAAATTGACGCATACCTTATGCAACGTTTCCGGCTGTAAAAATTACGATATGCACTACGTCAATGACGCAAAAAATTAAGAGAAGTTTACATGCATAAGAAGTGTATACAATTTGCAAAGCTTCAAATGTAAAGACGATGCGAGGTACAATGTAGTTATGTACACTTTACATTACCGGTGTACGCACAGTTAATGCTGTTGCCATACACAGAACGCAAACGAGCATTTTTCCACTACTGGCGCTCACGATTGAGTGAGAAGTGATTAATTTATCGCATAAAGTTAAGCACAGTATTGCGTAAGTGATATCAGATGAAATGCGATGCGCAACGTATAAAATAGTTGCAGCTACGTGCACATTTACTGATGAAAAGAAGTGTGTTTGATCAATGATACAGACATGCGTGTAGACGACGTGATTATGCAAAGGCACTATTTCGCTCTACACTATCGGAGAGTGTTGAGAAAAATAAACACAACTCACCGCGCATGTTCTCACTTTCACCTCCGCCCACATTTCCAGAGGTGCAACTACTTACACCGTCATCCAACACAGATAGTAAAAGCACGGAGACGATGCATTCTAACATGCAACCATCAAAGTATTAAAATTATAATGTGAAAGTCTAAGGTAACAACAATGGCAAAGATAATAAATTGAATGGTGGTTATTTTAATCGTGTGCTACATAGTGCTAACAGTCATGACAACGATTCTAGTGCAATCCGCATTGTGTGAAATACAAAGTTCAAGTAAAACAGTGTGCCCAAGCCGACAAGCTTTCAATGTTCGTAGCAGATATAATAGACACGTTCGCACCGTTCCCCTCTGTATAAATCACCATTTATATTTAGTAAACGCAGCATAAGTCGGGATGACATGTAACGTAAATAGTGTTTACATCAACTCTCACAAAACAACAGTATAGATAGAGTGAGCAACAAAGGTGATTAGTTAAAACACGAAAATAATATGTAAACGTTGTAAAAAGAAAACGAAGGCACTGCGGGTAATAACAACCACCACAATTGTGGTGACACAATAAACAATTGTGCTTGTAACAGGTAGAAAATGTTGTAGAAGAGTTTAATAAGCTGCCATTAACATTAACAACAAAACTATTAAAATTTATTATAATAATAACAATAATAACAGTTAAAGAGTAAGTTAATGTAAGGTTAGCAATAATAATCGCCTATACAAATAAAGGATGCTGTTTTTCCTAGTAATCGTGAGTAGCGCGACAAATGCATGTTATCATCACTTTCACTATCGTCATCAAAGTTTTACAATGAAGTTGAGCATACATTTACGTCAAATACTACAATAGAAAACACACATTAACGTTCCTCATAAGATGTAGTGCTGAAACATTTGCAGACGCTGTCAGCCAAGCATGATACTTTGCGTTCACGCTTTTTTGATCAGCAGATTATACTGTAATAAGCACAGCTTCGACGCAAATAAGCACTTAATTAATTGTAACGACTACACTCATTACTTGTGTAGCGAGAAAACGAAGCTAAACAGATACGCATAAGTGACACGTTGCATTCACAGAAAATAATATATTTGCAGGAAAGTTTACATGCACTGGAATAGCGTCATCGTAAGATGATGTAGCGCATTTGCAACGATGATTGTGATGAATTAATAACAGTGCACAATTAACAACATACACTACATATACTTGTAAGTTTTTACATATATTAAGACATCTAAATTATGCTTTTTTTCATACATATAGATCAAATTATTGCACATACAATTTTGATTAGTGTGCTTACACTTATTTATTGAATTATTTCTTTTTTTTTATAGTTTAGTTGCTAGTAGTGACAAGATGTGAGTATATTCATTATGGGTGATACATGTCGAAATATACTTTACTTTACATTACAATACATGAAAACCTTTATGATAATATTTTTTCTGAATGTACTCTGATTTTTTATTTTATTTTAAATATCGGTTTGCAAAAGAAGAAGAAGAAGAAGAAGAAGTATAAGATAAAAAATAAAAAAAAATAGACAAGTATTTGTAACTTCTTTACTTGGTGACTATCTTGATATTAATTCTTCTACTTTACTCCCTATCAAAATATATTTAGAAGTATATAAATTAATTAACTTGGTCAAGATCAATCATTTGTGAAAATTATATATCATAATATGTTTGGTGGAGGGTAGTAGTATTTTCAAGATCCGCCATAGATAGATCTTGAGACGCTGAAGCGGTTTGCCGCTTTTTGTGCAAAATTACGATAAGTGGAAAAACCAAATAAGAAAACCGTAAATGAAATCTCAGCTCTTGCCCGAGATGTTGGTAATACAATGCAGGCATTTGAACTAATAGTAGGTACGCTGTTTCGCCATATCAAAACGTGAACGTAAACTAAGCAGTTGACGTGCTGATACATTCTTGATAAGTTGTGCAAGGAAGACAAGGATAAGTATGGTTATGTCGCAAGCAAGTACATTCTTGACATTGGACGTGATTATATTCCATACGAAAATGCCTCACTGCTGACCAAATATGAAAGTTTGGTTTAACACTGAGAAAACGTATTCCCGCGGTATGTTGTAGATGCGCTTTGGCTTGCGAAAAAAGAACGTCTGTGGGCCAGTGAGCACCCGGCATAGGTGGCACGACAGCAACGCTAAGAAGAGGAGGAGTGAAAACGGTAGGAGGAGGCAATGGAGGATGAGGACAAGCTAAATGACTTTGGTCAACCGTGTATGGATTATTTGCAAGGTCGGTGTGCTTGAGGTTCGTAGTGTCGACTGTACCACCCACCAGGCAAGTAAGGCTCACTACCACCGTAGTGTCGAATGGGAGACTGAAAGTGCCCATCATGTGGAGCGATTAACCGTCATTACCGTCGTCGCTGCTCAAACTGTGTTTGTGAGAAGCCACAATATAAGAAAAGCAATACATCTACGCAGAATACAACTACTGGTGCTGCGTCCAATGCTACTTGTGTGTAAGATGTGCTCCTGAGTCAACCTGATCCTACAGTGGAGCAAGTTTTACAAAAACAATTTGGTTACGACCCGTATAATGTGTTAAATGCTGTGGCACACTGGCGGATGCGATTTTAGCACTGCATCTTGTAGCAGTATTTGCAATAACGTCGAGCTGCCTATCGCGTACGCATCTTACACCGTCCTGCCACTACCGCTCTGTAGCTTGCCTGTCAGTCACAGCGGCATTTTCCGTAAGTTAGCATAGACGCAGAAACGCATAACTTAGCTAATCGATCCGATTGGGGCAATAATGTTAGTACATCACATCATCTTTATCATGCTACAGGTAACGCATATGGCAGACGAGGTAACTCAACAGAACAAAACGCAAATGATGCAGTCAAACGTGTTAAATTTGAGTCAAATATAGTTTCTGGAGTGTAGGCTTCTGTAGCCGCTACATTAACTGCGCAACGTATCATGTAGCGTGGTGTACGTGATGCAGCTGCGTCATCGCTTTACTTTGAACTTGCCCGTCATTTACAGTCTCTAGCTGACAGTGTGCAGTACGAAAAAGATAATACTACTCCTCTAAAAAAGGGAACAAAACACATGTACAATAGAGTGCCCGTGAATGGAGCAACAAGGGCACCAATAAGTGTAGAGCAGGCTTCGGTTGTTACGGCAGCAGCAAAGCTGGCTTACACCGCATGAAACACCACACCTGATCTCGTGCCTTTTGTCGCACCATTCTTTAAGGCACTTATTTCGGTGGTAGACAAGATAGAATGGCCACACGTCAATCATGATGAGCTCACAGGCATGATGCAAAATTTTAAGCACTAAAAACAAATTATATAATAATACTTTACCATACACCCTTTTTTTTAAAATATATTATAGAAAAAACGGCCTAAATAATTAGATAACTTACTTTATATCATTCGGGTTGAATATTTTCTTTAGCAAAACTTGCGAGAGTTTTGATGATTTCTGTAAACACATTACATATGTTTGTTTCAAATATATATATGTATATATCTTTGACATTTCAAATAACGAGACTATAAAAAATTGCTAATTTTTTTTGATTATAACAACTACATGTTTATTCTACATTGTTCATGTTTACAAAAGATAACATATACACACACCTATAAGCTATCACAAGAAGAAATTAAAAAAGCAAACCACAAATATTTAACTTGCATAATAACACTAAACTAATACGATTAAGATAGTCAATAATAAAGAAGCAACCAAAGTAAATTGTATCACAAGATGAGCTCCGTTCTATTTGTTGAACCCATTTCCTTTGGCTCTAATGCTGCCATCAAGGACAATGCGTTTATGTCTTCTGCTTCTGTTAGTGCTAGCAAGGCACAAAGCGATCAGACTATTGCATTTCAGCTTATTCATGAGATGCAAGATCGATTAAAAGCTGAGGGCTACGACACTCGCCTTATTCACAACATTCACGAATTTCGAGGCAAGTACACGTACAGTGATAAGGGCGATGCCATTTTCCCTAACAACTACATCAGCTTTCACAACTTCACCGATGGAGAAGGCAAGATTACACGTCGTGTTGTGATCTTGTACCCAATGAGTCCATGCCGTCAAGGTGAACTACCTGCTCGTCAAATTGAGAAGAAGTTAACCGCAGCCGCTGAGAATGGTGCACTTGAGCTGATTGATCTCCGTGGCTTTCAGACTGAACGTAAATATCTTGAGGGCACAGGAGCGATTAACTTTTCGTACAATGGTCAGTTTGCGTATATGTCGCGTTCATCTCGCACCGATGATGGAATTTTTCAAATTGTGTGCAGTGAGGAGAATTTAAATATTCCACCGAAGAATCGCTTTGTGTTCCGTTCTGCCTTACCTGGTAAGAATGGTTGTGAGAATGTGATATACCACACAAATGTGATTGGTTGGTGCGGTAAAGGCATTTGTGCATGGGGGCTTGACTTTATGCAGTTTAATAGCGGCGAAGAAAAATAAGCCTTCTATCACCACCTGAACGACGAGTATGAGTGCGTCATCAAGCTGTCAAAGGAAGAAGTTGAGAACTTTGCCGGTAACGCGCTTGAGTTAGCGACACATGATGAGATGGGCAATGAACGCCGCTTCTTGTGTATGTCAGATACTGCAGCAAAAAATTTACACTTCAAGACTCGTCGTCGTCTGGAGGAGTGGTATGGCGCAAGTAACATATTGACTTTCTACGGCGAAGTCGTGGAACGGCGAACGGGTGGGTCAATTAGGTGTCTTATGTGTGCATCCGTTACACACGGAAATATAATTCCATCTGCTGGAGAGCGCTCAATCTTCGAGATAGCAGATATCGTTAATAAGAATTAAGCTGTCTAATTTGACTAACATGTACACAAAGTAAACTATCTTCTTTTTTGCACATAAAATTTTAAAAAAGTGAGGTAAAGAAATATAATGATTTATGTAAAGAAAATATTATATTTTGATATTGTATTTTGAAAAAAAATATATATATATGCAGTAAGTGCGTCTACATCTGGTGCTGTAATATATTTACAACACTAACAACAACAAAAAATTATAAAGAGAATAATTGAAAAAAACAATTTTATCTTGAAATAAGTATTTGCTCATTGATTCGTCATTTAATTTGTCAGTTTTTATTTAGTGTTGTAAAGTAAATTTTTTGATTCTTGTACATAGTTTCTGTAATAATAATTTTTTATTTTAAACAAAAAGAAAAAAATTTAAAAAGTAAAAGTTAGATAAATAGATATTATGAACGATTTAATTCTAACTTTACAAGTGAAATGTGTTTGATAAATTATTGCCCAAGAAACAAAAAAAATTACAGCAAAAGAAACGGCAGCAATATAGTACTTTCATTGTAATTTATGCTTGTCAACATTTGAAACTTTTATGGAAAAAACTGAAGAGTATTATTACGATATATTGTGTACATTTACTAATCAACATTTGTTCTCTTACATTCTCATTATCTTTTCCTTACCACTATTTTCCATTATTTCTATTTATTTATTTATGCTTGATCTTCTTATGTGTGGCGATTTGCTTGCTAACTGTCATCAGTTCAACTAATTTAGTTCAAGTAAAATGTTATTACTATTACAGGTAATATTTTGCAAAAAAAAAAATTTGCTGTACACAAAAAAAAATGACATTTTTTTAGTATTGGTATAGCATACTTACTTTGTGATTAAACAACATATAAATAAAGATTGTATGTATTTATCAAGGTAATAATTGAGCTGTGATGAGTGCTGGAGTTTATGTAAATAACATAGTAATATATATTTATAATGTAAATTTTTGTTTATCTGATTTTGTGTAGCATGTAAAGAAAAAATATATTAATGATGTATTTGTTTGTTTACTATCACAAAAAAAAGGTAAAAGTAAAAGGCAAAACATAAAGGCATACGAATCGTGATGATTAAATGGAGTATAAGTAAATGTTTAGTAGAAATATCTCATTTTTCTTTCGATTAGGTGCGTCAACACTTTGTGTATAAGTAGCATAGTACAAAGCTGCAAACTATACGTTCTACTTATCATTGATGTTTTTATTATTGTTAATATTATTATCATGAATAATTATTTTTATCAGCTTTTGTTTTGTGTAACGGTGATGTATATGCGCATATTTATTTTAACTTATACTTTGTTCGACTCGTATTGATAATGTCCTAATCATTGTGTTTATTTACAATTACATGCATGCACACAAAGACAACCAAGTTTATTTTCCAAAAACTTTTTAAGAGAAATATATATATATATATATATATATATATATATATGTATATAAATATATTATATAAATATATTATATTTGCACAAAATGCTTTTCGAATTGTTGAAATAGGGTTGCTGATCTTGAATGTTAAAGTGTTTGACAAATAATTACTATTATTCTATTTACCATTCAGTTGTTTTGTATTATCTTGCTGAACTAATTATTTTTGTTTAAATACAATTATTTATAATTATAATATCAGCCTCTAAATATTTTTATTTTCTATTTTGTCCTTTTCACATTTGTGGTGTGTATTAGCAAACACTATATCATACAACTTAGGTTTATCTTTTTTTACATCTTTATTTGTTATTTTTAGTAGTTTGTTGTACTTGTATTTATCTCTTATTTACAAAGTAGCATATAATGTCAGCAAACTAAGTGAGTAAGCTATCGCACATTAACAACGCTACGTACCGAGCAGTGGATTTACCGTTAGTTCACTAGTATAATAGATTGCACAACTTATTTTTCGCCACAATTGCTATAAAAGATTCAAACACGTAGATACTACGAGAAGTGAGCACTAATGCAATTTGCAAATACAAATGTTTATGTTAGCTGTAACACTGTCATCCACATGAAATGTTTGTCTATTATTTGTAAAAAGTGGAAGTGTGTAAACAGATACACTAGTCTCGATAAAAGCAGAAATTGTGCGTGAAAGATATTATAAAGCAACATAACAATTGTTACGATGTTAATGATACGTAACAAGCTTTGCAAACTTCTATGTAAGTGGCTAAAGCAATTGCTAAATAAAAAAATACAACTCACTAATGTGTTACTGGTCTTATGTAAAGTGTTCAAATGTCATTATGCAGTTGTGAGGATGTAAATAAAAATGTCAGCACGCTCATCTTTGATCGAACATACATTGGCGAAAGAGCACTACTGCCTATTTTGATGACATTGTCATTGTGTACGTTTTTGCGTCAAATCTCATTACGTTAGCAACGCATGAACAGTTTTCACGTTTAGATGCTATGTGGTGCTCTGAAACCGTTACCACTAATTGCTAGTATTGATGTATCAAACAATCCATGTGGTACAGATGGTGTTGCATCACTTTTGCACTTAGTTGTTAGCAAAACTAGTATAGTATAGTGTAAGATAGACGGCATACATGCTATGCCTGGACTTGTTCGTCGATTATAGGCTGCTCTTGCTCGCAATGTATTACGTATCAAAAGTGCAGCACTTGATAATTAATATCTAATATAAATATATATAACAAGAAAATATTTATTGGAAACAATGTGACTTTTACGCGATAATAATTGATTTGCTTTTAATCGTTAAAATAAACTGTATTATATTATGTACTGTACAATCATTTCCATTATTTAACTAAATGATCTGTTATAATCGCAATTGTTTGTTTTTAAACATATCCTAAGCTGTATGTAGACACTATATATATTTTTTCTGAACGCTACTTTGATATTTATTTGCACTTGTTTTTTAACAGCATCATCTCTTTTTTTAAAAAGTATTTGAAGTAATTTTATTTATTTTTTTTTACATATTATGTATATAAAATTATAATTCGAATGTTGGCAACAAGTGCCATTACATGTAATCAATCAATTTCTTCGATTGTAAATACTGCACTAGATATGACACGAACTACTCTAATCACACTTGCAGTAACACATTTTCTTTGCTCTTTGCTTACTATTTGATTGTATTAAAAAAATAACAGTATTTGTTCTTACAACACACATACTTATAACTTTAATAACTCATTTTTTTTAATTAGGACCTGTTGATTTTTTTTATTACGTCATCAATTTTCTATCGTTGATCATGAAGTTGTGCTTACATCGTTGCCTTTGCGTGCCACAACTAACAACGTTCACCTACTACTATAGCGGGTGTTATATTTTGCGCTCTTATCATTACCAGAGAGCTTAATCTACACAATATAATTTACTGCCTGCCTTGCTTCGATGCCACATTTTGTGCGCAAACAGTGTGACATATTTTCAGCGTAAATTGTACTCAGTACACAGTGACAGTGGTGATGAAGAAAATGCTAAAAATACTGTAAATGAAGAGCGATGTAGTCTAGCTGAAAATGTAGAAAGTGCAAAAGATCAGCAACAACAGCGCAGCACACGTGTATTCAGCTCATCGTAAGTGATGTAACTTAACCGGCAAGCCTCAGACGACTTTAATAATGGCAACTATAGTGCAGCGATTGAAATCTGATAAGCTATTGTGTCAAATGCAGCATCAACGTACAGCACAACACTGTTAATGAACTGTTTAAACAATCTTGCTTGTGCATATGGTGAAATGGGTAACAATAAACACAAGTGATCGTTGCTAGAGCGTGCTAGAGCGCTTGTTTAGGGTAAATACGGCAAAGCACACCCACAGTACGGATTAGTACTATATAACATGGCTTGCGCCAAGGAAGAGTTAGGTGAGTATGATTAAATGAAACAGTTCCTTTTGTAATCGTTACACATTCATGAAGGGCATTTTAGCCCAACGCACGCCAAAGTAGGTAGGGTTTTATTGCAGCTTACCCGAGCGTATGGTTATTGCAATGAACCCAAGGCACAATTGTAAAGTGCTCAGCGTGCTCTAGCCATCATTCGTGGTCACTGCGGTGTGGGTCATGCACAGACTGCGAATGCGATGATGGCTCTTGCAGATGCCCTTGGTGCTAATGGCAATGTAGCTCGTCAATTGCAACAGGCATAAAAAGTGATGGAGATGCTGTAGAACACGTTGGGATAGCGCAACCCACAACTTGCACCTACGTACATGAGTCTGGCACTGGCCTATCGGGCAAATGGCGATCATGTCAATGAGCGAGAATACCTGTAACGGTCTATTGCGTTGCAGAAACGTGGGTATGGTGGTCAGCATGTACACTTGGTCAATGCCTATTGTGCGCTAGGAGATGCGTTTGGTAGTCTGTAGCGTGTAGATGAACAAATACGGTGCTACTTGTAGGCGTATAAGATTGCTCGGCAACGATTTGCAGGCAAGCACGTTATGTTAGGCATGGCAATGACTAAAGCGGCATTAGCGTATTTCCTCAAGGGCGATATATCTACTGCACGTTAGTTACTTGTTACTGCGACAGATATTATAACGTCAAACGTCACACCACATCACCCAGCTTCTGCTGAACTGCGGAGAGTACGATCGTTGATAGATGACACATCGAAGTCGAAGTAGCAACAAACAAAAGTTGCTTCTCCTGACAACAAATGTCAATAAACATAATAAAGATTTATGTTAATTAATGAAAACAAGATTGATACTGTCAACTAAACAATTATTACTTTGTTTGTTTTTATTTTTGCTGAAAACAGAACTGTGTTTTGCTTTTCTCACTATGCAAATTTAATTTTCAATAACATTTTTCAAACAAATGTAACACATCATTTCATTTATTTTTTTTAGCTTCTCATGATCAATATTATAACTATTTCTTTTTCTTTTGACGTTCACTGCTCTGTTATTGCAAATCTTTACTTTATTCAAAAAATTAATTTAATAGAAGCAATATAAAATTAGTTGCTGTAAAAATACTAAACTTTTATTAAATATAGTTATAACAAAATATTCTCTGGTACGCACACATATACAAATATAACATTCACAAGAATAATGTCAGGAATCAAAATTGAATAAGTAGTTTCGACGACGAAGAAAGAGCGCGTAGCCGCTCACAGTCATGTGAAGGGATTAGGTCTCGATGAGAATGGTGAACCTATTCGTGTAGCAGATGGATTTGTGGGGCAGGCTGCAGCACGTGAAGCCGCTGGCATTGTGGTGTAACTGATTCGAACAAAAAAAATGGCCGGTAGAGCGTTACTCTTTGCGGGACCACCAGGCTCTGGTAAAACGGCACTGGCAATGGGAATTAGCAAAGTGCTCGGCTCTAAAGTACCATTTTGCCCGATGGTAGGCAGTGAGGTGTACAGTGCGGAAGTGAAGAAGACAGAAGTACTAATGGAGAACTTTAGACGTGCCATTGGCCTACGCATCAAAGAGAACAAGTAGGTGTATGAGGGCGAAGTGACTGAGCTGCGTGCGTAGTAAACAAATAACCCACTTGGTGGGTATGGCAAGTCGATCTCACACGTCATCGTGACACTCAAGTCACAAAAGGGTTCGAAGCAGCTAAAGTTAGATGCCGCCATTTACGAAAGTTTAGAAAAATAGAAAGTGACTGTAGGCGATGTCATTTACATTGAGGCCAGCTCAGGCGCTGTAAAGCGTGTAGGTCGGTCAGACGCTTACATTGGTGATCACGATCTTGAGGCAGACGAGTACGTGCCACTGCCTCGCGGAGATGTGCACAAGAAGAAATAAATTATTCAAGATGTCACCCTTCACGATCTTGACATGGCCAACGCCAAACCTAATCAAGGTCAAGATGCACTTTCTATAGTCAGTAGTCTCATGCATCACAAAAAGACGTAGGTAACGTAGAAATTACGGCAGTAGATCAATAAGGTGGTCAACAAGTACATTGATCAGCAAGTCGCCTAACTTGTTCCTGGAGTATTGTTTATTGATGAGGTGCATATGTTAGATATTGAGTGCTTTACCTTTCTGAATAAGGCACTGTAGTCTACATTAGCACCGGTGGTAATCTTTGCCACCAATCGAGGCAGTTGTCGTATTCGCGGAACGGAAATACGTGCACCACATGGTATGCCTACCGATTTACTTGATCGACTTCTCATCATTCGTACGACTAATTACTCATAGGATGAGATTATGTAGATTGTCGGTATTCGTGCCAAAGTGGAAGGGGTCAAAATTGGCGAAGACGCATTACTAAAATTAGGCTCTATTGGTTTTGCTACGTCGCTCCGTTATGTTGTGCAGCTGCTTACTCCTGCATTGATCATGGCAGAGACGAACGGGCGTGATTACATTGATGTGGAGGATATTGAATTGATTGACACTCTTTTCAAGGACGGTAAGGCATCTGCTAAGTTATTACAAGATAATGCAGATCAATACGTATATCAGTAAAAATATAATATTTTTTTAAAATGTGAATGAAATAAAAAACTTTTGATTTTCATTGATATTTTTGTTAAGAACTTTTTGCGTGCAAAATTGCTGACATAATTTATACAAGAAATCAATATAAATATTTTATAAATTTATTATAATTATGATGTATGTTGTTGTCGTCTGATTTATTAATCACTTTAACACATTTTTTTTTGTAAGATCGAAAGGATGAAAATAAAAAAACTAAGCTTATTAATCAGCTATAGCTGGCATTAAGAATAAGTGTAAAAACAGGCAAAAGTATTCTCACTAAGTGTAAACTAAAATCTGGGTAAAGTATATTCAAAAGAAGAAATTCATAAATGTAATTATAAAAATGTTTTGTATACGCGTAAACATGATAAGACAAAGTAGAAGTATAAAATTAATGTATAATTGTTTATCAGAAAGTGATAATATATAATGTATATTCCATTACAAAATTAATTATTGATATTCATATTTTTTTTTGAGAAGATACATTAGAATAGTCATGCACCACTTTTTCCTATAAGGTGTTACACGCATAGAGCAAGCTAAATATGTATAAAGTAATTCAATTTTCAATTTTTTATTTTAATATTATTGATTTTATATAATTTTTGATTCTCTCTGACATAGTGTTAAAATTATCATACACGATATCGTAGTCTAACACAAATCATGATCGAGGCATGCATTACTACTAGTGCACCTCATCGCTTGGTGTGTAAAAACAAAGCGACATATCAGTTCTTGTGGCCACTCTTTTTTTCCAGCGCTGTACCAGCGGCAAGAACGATGTGTAAGTGAGCTTTACGTAATGGCGCAATCGTGAGTGGGGCAGTTCGTTTGCAATATGATGATTAGCGTATGTGTCACTTGATTGTTACTCGATCTGTATAACCTAATCGCTGCTTGATTTCTGTACCTCTACGACTAGTAATGTCAGCTGATACGTAGCAGATTCGTGATTATGTCAAGCACAGATGTACTAGTCATGATATATCTGCAACACATCTAGAACAATAATTGCACATTGACAATGCTGCATATGTCAGATCAAGCAACAGTAATGAAAACATCGCCACGAGTGAAAAATAATACCAAAACAATCTTGCTACAAGTAAATATATGTAAATGGTGCAGGCGGTGTGTGAACCTGCATAGCCTCACACAGCCATGCGTAACACCTCATTTTTTTGAAAGTAAATGGGCTAGTTAACCGAGTTAGTTTTACGGTAATTAAACAACAAACGAAGTTATCATCGACGTTACGTGTAGTTACTGCATGACTTGTACAATTGTGATAATGAGGATGATTTTGACAGCAATAATGATCGTTATAGGCATCATTTAGTCTAATACAAACGATGTGGTGCCAATTATTATGAGAACAATAATCTTAGTAATAATAATATCAGAAATAATAGTAATATAAATTATAGTAAGTGATGTTCTATTGATGCTGAAAAATAAAATAGTTATGAAATAAAGAATAATTTCAGTAACGATATGCTTTACCGTCAACGAGATACACTGATGCAGCAGCTTGAGACGATGTATGGTGGTAATGTGCTCATGGCACATGGTGTCATGAATGCTCCATTTATTGACAAATGCACATTGCAAACACCATCACAACGATTAGAGTGAGTTCGTGCACATGAGCTAATTCGACGTATTCAGCAGTCTGTGCCATACTTTAGCGTTTCGTTAGTTCCATGGGCACTATCAATGGTGCTTTCACGTGTAATGAACATATAAACAGCACTACCTCATAAAGAGCACAAAACAAGGTAGTGCCACCGCTAACACGAACAGTCAGTGAGGAGTAACAACAGAGATAAGTTGCCACCTGTGCTTTGAGGTTTGTGTCCTGTTATTGATTTCTGCTCACATAGTTTTACACCATCAGCGAGGTTGCAGATCAGCCACAGCTTAACTTGTTGCACTGATAATTTAACAGTGCTGAGTAATTGTGATAAATCTGAACCGTGTATACGTCTGGTGACAAATCGTGCACTTCACCGTGGGGATGAGTTAACACTGCATTACAGTGCACGTGCAGCAAGTACAGTCGATGATGCCGAATACTGACAAATGCGCTGAGGTTTTACTCCCGGTGAATTACAGCGAAAAGAAAAAAAAACAAAGGAAGAAAATAAAAAAAATTAAATTTTACATTAAACATGTGCAAAATCAATTTGTTGCGCGAATGTGATTTGTGTCTTTTGTGTGTATGAGTGTACTTTATAATGTAAATTTTATAAATCTAATTATTTTTTTTTGAAGTAGTTAACAAATATTGTGTTGTATCACTTCTATTTTTTAATATATCTCTTTTCTTTCTTTTTGTAAGGATTCTCGATTCAATAAAATAAATTCAAACAACTATTAGTAATTATATTTTCTTAATTTAGTTATTGTATTAAAAAATATATAAATTTTTATCATTTTAAAAAAAAATATGCAGCACACATCTTTTACCATTCGTGTCGATCACACACGACGCGATTTGTTTGCCGTGGTATCGCAGAGTTACATTCACACCCACCTCATTCCACTACTCGGTCGCAAACTACCGAGCGTTGTAACGTTGCAAGTAAGTAACGCGTAAACCTCATCACATTTTTTATACCTGGGATGCCTCACTGAGCGGCCGCACAATGCTTCTATGTACCAACTGCAAATATCTGCCACATTAGCAAACGATTTGCACCTGCATGATGGACAGCTGGTGTAGTGTAGTCCACTGCTACACGTGAAGCGTGCTATTCGAGTCATTGTTACACCGCTGACGGTGGATGAGAGTGAGGTGGTGGAGCAGAACGCAATACGCATTGAGAATGAGCTGCTTCGTCAGGTACAGGTGGTGTATGTGGACATGCCCATCACAGTCAGCGTCTTTGCAGGGGTTCATGCTCAAGTAAAAGTTTCCTCGATTGAATGTGGGTAAAATAACAGTGATGCGGCAAATAATAAACTTTTTACCGGTCCTGCGATCATGTTTGAAGGCACTCACTTTGTCATTGCTACTCAACTACGTGCAACACTCAACGACGAAACTAGTAACGGTAATGAGTAGAAAATAAGAAAACCTCCATCATGGTCCATCTTACGTGCGTTCCCACGCAAACAGCAAGAAAAGAAAATGAGTATGCGTCAAGGAAGCGAAATGGAAAAGTTATGCATTCACGCAAACACCGCACATCAACTACACTGATTAGTTTCATCATAATTGTCATGTCTGCGCTGTCACGTGATTGATCTTACTTGTTTGCACAATATTTCATAGCATAAATTTACACATGACTTTATGCGCAACCACTCTCTGTAGTTAATGGTGTAAATCGACAACTCGCTCTGTTAACATGTCGTGACGGTGCCATACAGCTATGCCTCACAGACTACCAATGTACTCGTATTGCCCTCTGTGAAGGCTGATGAGGATCATTCACAATAAAATGGAAACGGTAAAGTGGAAGTGACAAATAAGGTCAATAATACACAAGACGAAAATTTATTAACAACATAAGTACTATAAAATACATAGCAAAAGTAGAATGCGTTGCAACAAGACAGTGTTGTGAATGATACAGCACACGTGTCCTTTGAACACGTTCATGATGTTCATGGGCATGTGGTCGAAGAGCTACTGGACCACTTGTCATTCATATTCACAGATGCATTAACGTTGCACCCACGACGTTCAGCATGTTCACAAACATCTGCACTTGCACTACAAGCAAATCCAACACAGATCAACTATACAAAATAAAGTAATTGTAATAATACTGCTGCTGCAGTAAACACGGATGTGACGAATATAAAACCCACCATCACATGTCCAGGTAATGTACTCGTGTGTGGGGGTAAGGGCTATGGCAAGTCCACCATCATTACCACCGTGCTGCACAAACTTCCTCATATTCACACCAAATCGTTAATCTGTACTACGAGTAAAAATTTCCTGCCACTGTTACGTGATGCCATGATAGAGTGTACGTTAGCCAAGCCATCCGTTTTGGTGCTTCACCACATTGACACGATTGCCCCCGCACAGAGTGAGAGTGGTGTGTAGGCAGTATCTGCGCCTACTCGTGCCACGTTAGAGGCATTACTTGGTAGAACCAACATAATCTTACCATTCAACCCATAAGGTGCCATGGTGATCATCGCAACATGTATAAATAGAGAAGCGGTGTTAGAGCAGTTTCGAAATACATTCTTCTTTGCCCGTAGTATTACCGTGAACGCACTTGACAGGACAAGCCGCCAAACACTACTCAGACAACTTTTCTCACATCTTCGTACTCGTTGTCTTCATCGCATGGCAATGATGATGGACAACTACACCCCGTTTGACGTTGTACACGTCTCTGCACGTATAATGCATGAAGTAGAATAGCAGCAATCGTAGAAGAAGCAACACCACTACTTTGCGTTATTGGACCATAAAAAACATAACAAGAACAGCAATACATAGTTCTAAAATAATCAGCAGTAACAGCTAAAAAAATGATAACGAAAGATAATCGTAAATACAGACTAAAAAGACGAATAATAATAATAGAGTGAAGAAGAAGAACTACTAATCATAAAAAGTGCATAAAGATGTACAGCCAACTTTACCCCACTAGCCCACACCGGTATTAAGTTCTTGAAAAGTAGCAGCGATGAGCAGATTGTGTGAAGTGAGATTGGTGGGTTGGCCTAGGCAAAGAAGGTGTTATATGACACCCTTGTCTTACCAATGCACCACCGCAGTCTCTTTGCGCGATTACCGTTAAAGACACGCAGTGGCATCCTACTCTACGGTCCATCTGGTTGTGGTAAGACGTACATTGTCGAAGCACTGATGAGTGCATACAAGCTAAACTGCATCGTCGTCAATGGGCCTTAGGTATTTGGCAAGTACATTGGCCAGAGTGAGCAGAAGATTCGTGATGTCTTTGAGCGCGCACAAGCCGCAGCACCGTGTGTGGTGTTTTTTGACGAGTTTGACTCCGTAGCCCCGCAGCGTGGGGTAGACAACACCGGTGTGACGGACCGTGTGGTAAACCAGCTATTGTGTTACTTGGATGGGGTGTAGAGTCGCAAAGACGTCTACGTCGTAGCAGCGTCAAGCAGGCCAGACCTAATTGATGCGGCACTACTCCGACCTGGTCGGTTAGACAAGGCAGTACTTTGCCCTGTACCTACCGTGCAAGATCGTGTGGCAATCATGCGATATCTTTTACATAAGGTAAATGTGTCATTTGACACACCGTCCTTGTAGCACATGGCGAACCAGATGCACAACTGAACTCCTGCCGATATCGCCGCAGTCGTCACCAGTGCGAATACAATGGTAAATCAGCGAATAATTGATGAAGTTATTAACAAAGGCAAACAAACAGGCGAAATAATTGATGACGGTAAAGCAAGCAATAACAATAATGCTTACATTGATAACAATATTGGTTCGCTTTTTCACATTACCGGTTTGCACTCCACAACGACAGTAGATAAAATTACAGACACATTAAAGCACATTTAATAGTAGAAAAGTACAAACAAGTAGTCACAAACATCACAGCAGGCACGAATGATGATACAGATGACCATAAATGATGTTCAACATGCTATCGCGTCAACACGTCCGTCGCTATCAGCAAAAGACCTGTAGCGTCAAAAACGAATTCATGAGATTTTTAGTCGTGGTCGAACACCAGTACCGGTGGCGCCCGGAACAAAGGTAACGTTTAGTTAATAGTAACTGAGAAACAAATTTGAATAAGTTTGTAAACTTTTAAAAAAAAAATAATTTAATATCTTTTCTGGTTCTAAATTTTGTTTTGTTAGTTTAATTAAGCATTAGAAATGACAATAAGTGCAGCAATTTTTAAATTTAAGTCTACATCAATCAGACGTGAAAAATGTATAATATGAATTTGAGCAAGATGTACTCACTTATTACAAATACTTAACTTTTTTCCTGTTTTGATTTTATTTTAATGTTATTACAAAAAAGGTGTCCTTCCGGCCGGAATCGAACCAGCGACCCTGTGATACCTGCTAGTAAACAATCTACAGTCACATGCTCTACCAATTGAGCTACAGAAGGTTATGTTTGAATTATCAGAATATTATTAATAAATTATGAATAATTATAAAAGCTAAAAAATATTAACAGTTCTAACTATAGTTTTAATTATATTTTCACACACTTTAAATGTTTAATTAGCTATGACCATTTTTGTTAGCTAACAATCTACTTTTTTATTTATGCTAGTTTAGCACATAAAATTTTATATTAGATTCAAAAATTCTATCACAGAGTATTTTATCACACATATCTGATATCATATACACATTAACTAAAAAAGGTATAAAATGTCAACTTAGACATTGAGACAGCAACTATAAGTATAACGACTCATGTAACATATGACAAATTAGACAAGGTTGCAGTAACTTTTGACTAATACACAATCACTAACTAATTTTATTAATGTAATGTCTTGCTATAAGCATTTGATAAATTAATGTTTATTACAAAAATACTTGCATTTTATCTTATCTGGATTACCTGCTATCCTAAACAACAATCATGATGAGACATTGCACCGTCTATTAGCGTCGTTATTACAGTAATTAAAGATGAAGTAAGCATTGAATCAGTAATGCTAACTATTAAAAACACTTGAATACTTGCTTACTGTCGATAAAGTTTTTGCGTATATATATATTGATGTATATATAAAAAGAGTTACTACTTGAATGCACTGAGCAACATTAAATAATAGTTAGAATGCTATATACAAACACTGCTTGTTTTTGTGGTAGTTATAATGTAAACATTTGTTGAAAGAGTGCCTTAATATATTGAACACACATTCGAGAGACGACAGTGTTATTCATATAGTTATTGCTTGCCAAACATTAAAGGTTTTTTGTTAATAGCGAAATTATGACTTTGTTAAAATAATCAATCACATACAATTAAATCTTTCCACATTTCGATAATCTATACTGACATTCGTTTAAGCCACCCTC
This sequence comes from Blastocrithidia nonstop, assembly GCA_028554745.1. NCBI lineage: Eukaryota > Euglenozoa > Kinetoplastea > Trypanosomatida > Trypanosomatidae > Blastocrithidia > Blastocrithidia nonstop. The sequence goes on along the minus strand of JAQOTN010000018.1, from coordinate 523,290 downwards.
AAACATGCAGAAGTTAACACTACAAATAAATGCACAGCGTTGTCGCTAATAAATACATTTAACTTACATGTTTCACCGAGCCTTTTCCAGTAAATCTGAAAACTCATTGAATAACATAATTATGACAAATTATTTACCTAGCGTGCATATAAAGCAATAAGTGTATATTATAATAAAACTGTATAATTGCAGAGCGAAAAAGTATTATAATAGCTTTATTTAAAAGCATTCTAGGCATTGTCATTAGAGAATGTTTCACAAATTAGCGGCATATTAGTTCTACTTTAAACTTTGGCACAGCATGTTCAAATAGACACTAAATTTATGTAAAAGTTTGTATGAACACTAAAGAAACATCCGTCTACACTATTTCGAAATGACAAGCTCAATTGCGCTATATTAGATTTATGCATTTAGTGCCATGTTTGATGTTGTTAAATGTGATAGTATGTATAGAGTATAATGTTTGATAGCTATTATGATGATTTGACCGCTTTACATGCTATTAACACATATTTATAGCAAATATTATGCGAAAACACGTTTGAATTCTGCAAACATAATTGCAAAATAAAGTAGAATTCTGCATGTGATAATTGTGTTTGTGAGTAATTTTCTAAACGAAATTTGGTGAATAAAATGTAACATCCTCTTTCTTTAGTGCAAATCCTATATCGACTAATATAAATTATATTGAATAAAAACGCGATATGATGGTGGTGTAATAATTGTGTTATTAGATAATAAAGAATGTACTTACTTTTACAATGTGTATTTAACACACTGAACTAAATGCATATTCCAATCAAGCCATTTAAGAGCATTATGCTTTAAGTTTTAACGATTATTGTTCGTAGAGAAAAATAAAGCTAAGTAGTAGACGAGATGAATAGTAAGGTATGTTTAGTCTGCACAGTTTTACAATATTATCAACATCAATAAAACAATCTAGCAGAATTAAGCTAGATTACAATAATTATAGTAAATTGACTATTATCACGATTAAAATACTATATGTAGTAGTATAGCTAATGGTAACATTATTTGCTTCAGCAGTTTAGACAATAGAATAATCTAACTAACATCGATAAAAATAAAAGTTTTGATAGTTATGGGTCTTATAGTAACGCTTCACAATTTAATTTAGATGTGCACAACAGTTGTTAAATAATTTTAACCATGTTACACAATATTGTTCTAGGCAGCATTTTTAGCAAGTAATTTATAAGTTGTACGCTAAACAACATTTCAGAAATGCTTTAGAGTTATCAGTGCATATGGTCAATGCAAAAAATACGTTGCAGCTTATTGTAGTTGTTGTTAAGTCTACTTTCTAATTTATTTACTAATAATTAATCAACGACCGATATTACAGTATACGTAAATAAATTTTCTTGTTTAATTGATAAGCTTATTCATATTTATACGTCGTGTAAAGAGTAGAGGGTGCATAACATGTTATAAATATTTGCCAAATTGAGGCACGATTTTTAACAAACCGCCATACGCCATTAACAACAAATATCATAATGCGCACAATTCAAGTAATTGTTGCTCATAGAAAGTGCTTAGTGCTTTTAATAATTGAAAACGGTGTAGTTGCAATCATGTTCGTTATCAATGCCTGGCTCAGATTTTTAGACGTGCAATTGGTGACATGAAAAATAATGTAGCAATCAACTTCATTCGAAATCATGGTAATGCTGTAATTAGAACAAACTAATGTAGGCAAGTAATATTAAACAGCTCCACTAGATATTCAGCTCGTTACTAGTCGAAAATTAGCAAGAATTAGTAACAAAAGTTCTACATCTTAGCGACAAATTGTCCAAATGTACTGATAATTAATTATGATAAATAGTTTTATGATTATTTACATAGTAATAGATTAACATGCGCGTTCAATTGCTGATCGTGATGTGTAAGTTGTTTCGTTGGTGTAACAATTTGCCTCCTAATTTCATAATATATGTACATGTGCACATTACTTCGTTAGTACGTCAACAAATATATTGCATACATCAATATGACGACTCGATTTTGGTGTATTTGTGCTTATTAAATGACATAGTTTCCAATGCGATAACTAACCTTATCCCTCTACAAGAAAATAAGTGTAGCAATTAAAACAGTATTCATAAAAATTATATTTATAATCAATTAAAAACAAAAACTGGTAAAATACGAAACAAGTACGAAGATGATAATTAAATTTTTGGTATCTCAAATGCTACAAGCACGTCGTGCAATTTCGCTAACTAAAACATAAGGAGTGATAATTATTGCAATAAGTGAATTTATTCATCAATTTAGGTTTTTATGTTATATGCAACAAAATGTTTACAATAGAAATAACATTTATCAATGTACCATTTTTGTAGGGTGTTGTCACATTCAGCGTAATTACTTGACACAATTAGTCGACAAAATTTATTATTTGTGTTCAATTTACACAACAAATGTTAAGCAACATAAGCACTTTTTGTACTTTTGAGAAATTTAGTACAAAATTTATAGTCACAATTAATTTGCAATGAAGATGATAAAGCTGTAAACAAAGGGAAGTAGAGCAAGTAATTTATTATGTCTTGTGCAAATTACGTCGGTATTATTCACTCTCATATTTCATTCTTTCCATTGCCAATGTCAAATTTTATGATAGTGCCTTATCAGATCATTTTGAACACCTCCCAACTTAATGTTTGCTTGCTCTCAGCGTAATGTTTTGCTCATCCACATGAGATATCGACTTTGTAATTAGAAAGACGTGACCTTTTATGTACATTGTTTGATTTGGTATATAATAACAACACGATGATGATCTCTACAAATTGATTATTGCATATACGCTGTATGCACATAGTCACGAAAATCTTTGATCATAACAGCAGAGTGTCCGCAAACTCAACATTATTGATTTAACCTAGATTTTTGACATGTAACTATGTAATATAAAAACTTAAATCGTTTTGGTGATGTAGTAAGTCAATGCCATTCATATGTAAAAGTTTATTATAAGTATTATTGTACCTATTATACATGAATTCTTTTATCACATCGTAGCAAAAGGTGAAAACGCTTGCTAGAATAAACAAGTTATGCAATAGTGATATGCAGAAGATATTTTTATAGTCGTTAGTAGCTACAAAACTAAAGTAGAAATATTCTAGTACTAATGACCTTTGTTTTATTGACTTGATGTTATTACTAATAAAACCTGCATTGACGTCATTAATTGCAAGTACAATACAAAAAAGTGAGTAGCGAAAAGATGATACAATAGTTAAGAAAATACCGTCTCATAAAAACTATTAAATCACAAGTTTATAATATTCTTCATTTCCTTTTAGAAGTTAGTGACATAATGACTTGCTTATTGTTAATAAGCATTGATAGATAGTTGAAATGATTAATTTTTTTAGTCGTTGTATTTCATGTAAAACGTTCAATGCTACGTGATCGGCAACGTTGTTAAGGCTGACACGTCATGTTGTTTTTGGCGAATTGCAAAAGTTTGTAGGACAACACTTATCGTCTGATCAACATACTTTCTGTACACGTATAACATATACAATAAATGATTACATGAAGTAGGCAACCGATGATTTCAAAAACGAGTAACATCATTAAACTGTTTTATAAGAGCTCGAAACATACTTTCTTTTATTTATTGATAGAATGACAGAAGAAAATTAAAATTGTCAATTTGTTCTGTGAGTTAATATAAAGTTCTGTGACAAATTATTTTTTGACAATTTCATCATTTTTTAAATCTATGCTTTCATCCATACGTTACTTGACAATTATTGATGAGAGTACAGTTGCTTATTGACAATTTTCTTGTTGCTATTGTTACTCAGCGTTGTAAAATATATTATTCGCTTTTTCTAATTCTTTTTATCATTGTTATAAATTTTTATAAATCGTTAAATTGTATTTAGAAATTCTGTTTACAATTTTTGTAATCACAACTTTATATATTTCAAGTATAAAATATAATAGAGCAAAGTTTGTACAAATGTCAAATTTGTGAATAGGAGTGCCAATTTTACGAGACGACGAAGTCACAACTAAATCTATACAACCACTATAGTTAAAGAAAATCCAAAGCAAAGCTTAATAATTATAATAATAGTAAAACTTGCTAGATCCTACGATTAGTCGAATAGGTGGTTTAGCTACATATTTTCGAACAAACAATTCAAAATGCACAAACTAGCTGTTATAGTATTTTAAATGTCCTAACTGTCACTTAATTAACGATGTTTCATTATTGGCGCAGTTATATGCTCCACTTTAGTATTACGATCGTGTCATTTATATTTTGTTGTGTTCGCACTGTACAAGGTCACAATCTCGAACATCGTTGCAACCAGTGCAATCATCACTGACTAATGCACGTACTGCTGCAAATAACAAAAATAAAACATAGAAGAGTGCATCTGCAAATACCATTATCAGTAATAAAATGAATAGTCGTCAACAATAGGTTGCTCGTGTGTTAAAGCAAACTACGCATCTAAAAAGTTATGTATTTGCTGTGCGTTCACAAAATTTCAGCAAAGCTTTTTATTTATAGTAAAAACAGAAAGAAAAGTTTTTAAGTGGTAATTCACATAGTACATCAAAACTTGATAACTGCTACCATGAAACAGGTTTGATGTTCACTGAAGCAAACGATTGAGATGATGATGATGACAACGATGATGAGGATGACGACATCGTTGATGAAAACATCAAAGCACACAAAAACTCTTATGAAAGTGATAATACATGTAAGTACAAAGATTTCACATATAGTAATTCAACTAGCAACACTCAGAATAAGTAAACAATGTGCAAATAAATAGGGAAATAGGATGTAATAGTAAAGACGGTTGACAATTTTGAGAAAATCGCACGTGATACGGTGATACACTAAACCGATAACAATAAAAATCATGATCATATATGTAATATAGGAGATAGTAGTGCGTCACAAGTTTTCAAATAACAATAATTATAGTAATTATAATAATTCGAGGTGTGCCAAAGCAATGTTGGTATTGCATTGGGAGGTACCAAATATACAAATGGCATACTTCTTGACACATTTGCGTTATAACAAAACAATGCGAATGAGAACCGATTGGACAAAAGTGGACAGTAAGATATGCTTTAGAAATAATTGGAACGTTTAGGTGATGTTATTGATTCTACATCGTATGAGATTGATTAATAATCTGCCGCTGAAAAGTGCGCACGCGAATACGTGCGAGCCATTGAGTAAATACCTTCGCAGTGCGTTCGTTGATGCCCTGGAGATAATCTATTGCGAAGTTCAGTTAACCCTTTGCCACCTGTTCCGTGTTGTGCGTTATGTGGTGCGCAAAGACAATTTGAACTGCAGTTAACAGCGCCAATCGTATATTACTTGACAAAACACATGAGTGAAAAGGGCAATCACTACGTTCATTTCTCTAATGTTTTTGTTTACACCTGTAGTACTCATTGTAATTTAAAAGATCAACCGTATTGTTCAGAATTCACTATTGTAGAGGATGAGCTGTAAAGTCAATAAATTAAACATTAGTCTTTTTATCATTTAATTACAAAGGGATAAGCTTAACTATACTTCTTTTCTTGTTTTTTGATGTGTTATTAAGTTATTATTATCAAATAACATAATAACACATTTGCTCAATTATGCTTTGAACATAAAGAAGATTAAAATAAAAAAATAAATAAATTTTTTTGTCAACACACTACTTACGATATAAATTAGCTTGAAATTAATATTACAACTACCTAAAATTAGTTTTTTGCACATTTAATTTAATGTTATGCTCTCAAAAAAAAAAAAACACGTCAATTTTTTTCTTTTTGTATGTATTTACTGCGTTTTCTGTAATTTACGCTATTTTACTTTTGTATATAACAACTTTTTTATTATTAATTGTTATTTAACAAGGTTTCATAATCAGTAGAGGAAGTTGTGATTGTGTAATTTGCTGGCACCTTTTTTTCCCCAAGAAATTCTTAAACAGATTTATAAAAAAAGCTTAAGCTAATCTTGTATAATTAACACCATGTATAATTTGATTGAGCAGTTGGTATTACGTAATGATGTTGCCAAGTTGTAAAGTCAACTGAACAGTAATATTGTAAACAGCATAAATGAAAATAACGGCTACACGTTGCTTTATCTTGCTTGCATGAAATCACTAGTCACTTGTGACACGATAAAGACACTACTCTCTTTTGTTTCTAATGTGGACATGAAAGGAGCAGATAATGAAACACCATTATACATTACCGTTTTCAACAATAGACTTGACGTGGCTAAGGTATTGGTGTCAAAAGGTGCAGATGTCAATATGTTGAACGGACCGCATAAATAGACGGTTTTACATCTTGCCTCACGATTAGGCTACGTGGAAATGTTGAAATGACTTATAGCAAAAGGTGCACATCGAAACGTTCGTAACGCGCGCCAAGAAACGCCATTATTTGCAGCGGCAAAGGCTGGACGTCATGAAAGCGTCTACGTCTTGCTACAAAACGGAGCTGATGCCTCGTTGATAAATGAAGATGGTAAAAGTCCGTTGTACGTTGCTTCTTAAAAAGGTTACAAACACATTGTAATTCTACTCAAGGCGACAAAAGACGAATTGCAACATGCAAAAGCTGCTGCCGATGTTGAACTGAAACATCACCCTGTACCAATGCTATCATCCGAGGAAATCGTTGCTCGTGCTATGGCTGACGAAGAGTATGGTAAAAAATTTAGGCAGCGAATTTCATCTATTAGTTAAATGCGGGCAGAAAATGTTTAGAAGGCACAAGAGCTTGGCAAAGACAAGTAAAAAAACAGTTTTATTGCAACAAGTCCATAAAATGTAAATTTTAGCTCAAAACAAATGTAAGTTTTACCTATAAACGTTCCTCATCCCAAGTATTTTGCCACTGATCCTCTTAGTGGAAAAATAAATGGGCCATGCAAACCACGAGATTAGTATGTGGAAAATTAGACTAAAACGCCAACATTGTTGCATTTTGCAAATGATAGATAAAAATACAAAGCACCTCGTATCGGTGGTACATCAATGGTTGTTGGTACAGGCACAAATGTAGGAGGCCGGTAGCCTATACGTGTTGATTCTTTACCTGGGTAGACAATGTAGTATTACGTATCTAATACCCTTAAACGGGAAAACGTAAATTAAAATAGTACGTATGCACATACAGAATAATTAATTATCAATTTGTACAATATAAGAAACTAATTTTTTAACATTTTTAGTGAAGATAAATATTTTAAGTCAAGAAACTCTGATTAATTAAACAAATTTTCTTCGCGATGCTTTTTTTTTGTTAGTAGGCCTAATTCACTGTTAGCTTCACTTCTTTACTTACTTGTTACAGTATTAATTCTTATCTACTTTAATTAAACACTTTATTATAATCAGTGTAAAAATATTATTATTTTTTTTAAACACAGTTGAAGTCAATGTATTTTGTATATTTTTAATGTAATGTATTTGTTCTTTTGTTTGATAAAGACTTGCAGTATTGTGTAAAAATAGTCATTACGACCGCAAACACGTTTGATTACTTTATTCGAATATGATAATAAAATGCACTATTTTGCAGTTTATGCACTAAGGTTACAAACTTGAAAAAGAAAAGTAACAGCACAAAGTACAGTTGCTTTCGAGAAGCGAAAATGCATAAACATCAGCACATATTCATGTAACGTAAAAAACAGTTGAATGACAGATACATACACAATACTATTAATGAAAATATGAATGGTAGTGTAATCGATATCATATTTGACTCTCAAGTTTCTTCTTTCTAGCATTATTTTATTTTCTAAAATGAATTGACTTTTTTTACTTGATATATATTTGCACTTTTTAGATATTAACTACATAAAACAAAATTTTCACACACACAAAATAATTATAATTGTTTCTCGTTGTTGAAGGTGAAATCATTGTATATCTAGTTTTATTTTTTTTACAACACACGAACAAGTTTAAAAAAATAATAATATATTAAATACAAACAAAATAATCTTACAAAGTATATCGTCGACTTCAAGAAATATTCTTTTACACTTGCTGACAAAAATGAAGTTTTATTGATACATTTGTATTGTTATAAAAATTATTATTGCAAGTTTGTTATTTATATCATCTCTCTAAATGGCAAGGTAGATTTAATAGTCAAAATATTAACGGATGAACATATTTGATGTTGCAACAAATAAGTCGGCTTTACAGTTGTAATCACATTTTGCTACTAGCAATAATTTAGCAAGCTAGAATCGTTAGTCAACTTCGCTAAATCCCTTAATTGAAAAAATTAAAAATTTGACTAATCAAACTAGTTTTGATGACCACTGACGCAAGTAAACTGTAAATAATTCAAGTAGAAGCAAATAAAGTTATTTACACAACAATTAAATTATAACTCAATAAAATGATAATTAGAGTGACAATTTACAAGAAACGTAAGGTTTGCAAAAAGAAAAACGAATTGTACTTGAAACTGAATTGGAAGCAGAAGCAAAACGTAGAGCTGAAGAAGAGGTAAAACGTAAAGCTGAGGAAGAGGTAAAACGTAGAGCTGAAGTAGAAGAGGCAAAACGTAGAGCTGAGGAAGAGGCAAAACGTAAAGCTGAAGAAGAGGTAAAACGTAAAGCTGAGGAAGAGGTAAAACGTAGAGCTGAAGTAGAAGAGGCAAAACGTAGAGCTGAGGAAGAGGCAAAACGTAAAGCTGAAGAAGAGGTAAAACGTAGAGCTGAAGTAGAAGCAACACGCAAAGCTGAAGAAGTGGCGAAACGCAAAGCTGAGGAAGAAGCAAGACGCAAAGCTGAAGAAGAGGTAAAACGTAAAGCTGAAGAAGATGCGAAACGTAAAGCTGAGGTAGAAGCAAGACGCAAAGCTGAGGAAGAGGCAAAACGTAGAGCTGAAGCTTTACGTTTTGTAGAGCTGAAGAAGATGCGAAACGTAAAGCTGAGGTAGAAGCAAGACGCAAAGCTGAGGAAGAGGTAAAACGTAGAGCTGAAGAAGAAGGAGAGGTAAAACGTAAAGCTGAGGTAGAAGCAAGACGCAAAGCTGAGGAAGAGGTAAAACGTAGAGCTGAAGAAGAAGAAGAGGTAAAACGTAAAGCTGAAGTAGAAGCAAGACGCAAAGCTGAAGAAGAGGTAAAACGTAGAGCTGAAGTAGAAGGAGAGGTAAAACGTAAAGCTGAAGTAGAAGCAAGACGCAAAGCTCTTCTTCAGAGGTAAAACGTAGAGCTGAAGAAGAAGGAGAGGTAAAACGTAAAGCTGAGGTAGAAGCAAGACGCAAAGCTGAAGAAGAGGTAAAACGTAAAGCTGAAGAAGAGGCCAAACGTAGAGCTGAGGAAGAGGCAAAACGTAAAGCTGAAGAAGAGGTAAAACGTAAAGCTGAAGAAGAGGCCAAACGTAAAGCTGAAGTAGAAGCAAGACGCAAAGCTGAGGAAGAGGTAAAACGTAGAGCTTAGGAAGAAGCAAAACGTAGAGCTGAAGAAGAGGTAAAACGTAAAGCTGAGGTAGAAGCAAGACGCAAAGCTGAAGAAGAGGTAAAACGTAAAGCTGAAGAAGAGGCCAAACGTAAAGCTGAAGTAGAAGCAAGACGCAAAGCTGAGGAAGAGGTAAAACGTAGAGCTTAGGAAGAAGCAAAACGTAAAGCTGAGGAAGAGGCGAAACGTAGAGCTGAGGAAGAAGAAGAGGTAAAACGTAGAGCTGAGGAAGAGGTAAAACGTAAAGTTGAAGAAGAGACAGATATTATCGCTAATTCGAATACTTATCAAACTCTATTAACCTCGAGTAATAATCAATCTGCTATAATTGACAACAAAACTCATCTTACTCAGATATTTGAAAGGACAACCAGTAATATCACTTCTAAATTACAATATGTATTGTTTTAACTAATAAAATTGTAGCTTACCTTGCGAAAATAACAAGGTAATTAAAATTTGACTTTGATGAAATCTTCAATATCGATGATGTAAACTTGACTAATTTAAACGTAGACAATGATGCAAAAGATTGCACTTGTAAGGTAAAGACTAAATATTATGTTGAGAGAGGTAGAAACGCATCATTAAGGTATAAATACGTAGAATATGTAAAAGGTAAATATTAACAACAGTAATTCTGTGTAATCGAACTTGAACAACTTATAAGCAGTAGTAGAAAATAGTCACAGTAACTAGAACGTGTAAATTAAGCGCAATAGTGAAAATTTATTGTACAATGATAGTATAAATGTTACTACTCCCACTTTACCTGATAGTGATGAAATATTAAATACATCGATGTTTCATAAACCAAATTATATAGATTAGATTTTGCAGGCTGTAAATACAATAACAAATAATAAAACAATCTAATCGACTAGCTAAATTGATAGTGACAGGGATAGCAAATAAAATCAGATTAGGTTGAGCTATTTGTACGACGTCTTTTGTATTGAGTTCATCAAACATGATAACGAAATACCTATATATCTATCTTGAGCAGTACTTGCGGGATTACTTACAATATACTCTGTGTGTTTCATCTGTCAAGTTTTATGATTTTGCCGCACTCGTAAGAATAAGCAAGGTAATAACAAAGCTAATTAGAAAAAGAACAAAGCTGAAAACAATAGTAGCTATAGAGCTCAAGATGAGCCCTATGGACAAATGGGAAATCTTTCTTTGCCCGCGTAGTCATTACCAGCTATGATGTAAGCATCATTAAACATAATTCATTAATAGATCGATGCACAAAAATGCAATGATTAACGCAAATTGCAGAATGCTGATTATCAACTTCGTCAACGACATAACATGCCTAACAGAAATGCATAGGCTGACAAGACTTGACACGATGGCCACGAGTAGAAAATAAATATGAACTTACCCTAACGATCAATGTTTCATCCAAATCAACCGCACCTTCCAACACAACTTTTGCCGAAGCAAAAATCACGATCTTTGCTATCGGCATATTCACAGATGCCAAGACAGTCAGCACTATTACCGTTAACGCCAGCACCTCCATTTTCTACTAATAGCAATAACAACAACAATAATAAATACAACAACAATTTGAACAACTTACAAAATCTATCTTCACATACGGCTGTACTAGAAACAAACACATCACATCTTCACATACCGTCACTTGAAGCACCGCATACGCAAAGCTACAGAATATCAAACGATAACTCTTTATAAAGTGAACTGCCGAGTTTACAAGTACAGCAGCAATAACACCAGTAAAATCAGGTCCATTCCGAGCGAGATTTGTAGAAGTTACCGTTAGTACAACCGTAGTAGTAGGTATAGTAGGATGATGGAATGATTCACAATCAATTTCTTGAACGCTGGGCGTAAAACTAACAATTTACGATAAAAAAGTAAAATCTTTACACGAACACAAATATTAACTGGTAAAATAAAGTTAACAAGTATATATATATATATATATATATATATATATATATATATTTTGATGTTATATATAAAAATCTACTTGACAACATCAAAAAAAATTACTAAAACAGTGCAACTTGTGCTTTTTTTAAGGGTAAACAAAATTTATATGTTGGAAAGTGAATTATATTTATCTCGTATCGTTTTTGCTGTCTATTTATACACAGACATGACGTCAAACGTTTACCTCTTTTACCTGAATTCTTGGCATCTTTGTTTTTTTTAAATAAATTCTTGCGCAACATTTCTTTTCTATTTGCGTTATACATTAATATCACGTTTTGCGTCAAATCGTATGAAATTAAATTTTCAATGAATATGCAATGCATCAAGGCTGTAATGTCAGATTTTGCTAAAAGTTCAAGTCAGTTAACCTGAACACCTAAAATTAAACTAAATCACAAATGTCATGCATGGAATCAATTTCCTCTTAATGTGAACTTTGCTAACTTCATTTTCTCATTCCTTTATTGTTATCATTATTTTTTCGTTTAACCTTGTGCTAATTTATTGACTTGGAAAAAATCACATTATCAAATTTAACAACCCAAATATTACACATATGTAAAAGTGTTGTTTTAAAAAAAAATAATTCAGAAAATACAAGTTTAACGTATTAGTGTAAATAAGCAAACAAACATTTTTTTCTTGAATACGTAAGAAAGAAAATTAAATATAAATATTTACTACTATTTACAATGCCTAGTTTATAATCCTAGCACTCGTGACATTTGCTGTTTGACATTGCACTTGGTTACGGGTAGTGATTATGCGTGCAGCATCTCTCACATAAAGGCTTTCTTACATTTTTGTAAAATGCACAAATGTTAGGTGCATACACCAGTATATACTCCATTTTAATATAACGGCTTTGACGTATGTATTGTGAGCCATATAAAGCTGTTGTTGACAAGCTAATAGAGTGCAAACATACGTATTAATAATCGTAAATGCCTTTATAATAGTAAAAGTATAGCAGGTAATGTGACCTGTAAGAGGTACACGCAAAACTTCGTTTGCATTAACTATCTGTGTATGGAGTTATTACATTTGACGGTTTTACTAGGATTATGAACGTACTCAGTGTGCGTTGCTGACAAGTCGCGAAGTGTGAAAAACTTAGCATCAACAGCACTATACCATTATCGTAAGCCCTTACTTTATCCGATGAAGAGCATGTGCACTTGAGGTAAAGTGTAGAGTATACAGCATAAGCGTTTTTCACAAAATACATTGAACAAAACACAATTCATTGTACTTCACGAATATCGTTAAATTCACATCTAAACAAATGAAGTACTTTTACTAATCATGTTATTGCACACATCTTTACGCGCCTTATGTAGCCTGTTATCAAGCCGTTATTTTACCGTTTTGCACGTTAGAGCATCCGGCACATTACAGAAAAGGGCTACATAGATTTTTTGTCTGTCATTGTACCATAACGCTCCGCACTACAACACGCAGTGGCAATGTCTGCATTTCATTGTCCATAACTTGAGACATTTACAGATATCTGCTCGAGACTTTCCCTTGCAAACTCTAACTAAAGTCCGATTGCAGTATAACGTGCACTAGGACTTTAAAGCTTTTTGTAAGTTTTATTAATGCTTTCAGTGCTAGTTTACAGTGACACCGTGCAATACCCGCATCACGTTGCGATCACTGCAAAGGTGTGATCGTTTTGCCAGCAGTTTCTCTGTCCAGCATGTAAGAAGGAAATGTGCAGAAGCGATCCGCTTTTCGCTATTTCGCACACAACACGTACACCAACTATTGCTAGTGTCTACCCGTCATCTGTGCAGTTAAGTAGAAATAACCATATACTGATCAATGGATCAAATTTTCAGTTAGACATCATAGATCGCGCCATACGTTCTTCATAAAATGTGATAAGGCAGACGTTACCACAGCAACGATGCAGCGCCAAACCGCGCATTAAACAGTCTAACACACTTGAAAGTAGCAGAGCAAACATTAGTAGTCTACAAGTTGCAAAATGTGCAGCAGATTTGTTCAATGATCACTATAACAACGTAAGCTAGCATCTTAACAGCCGTCACAATTGTGATTATAATGGTAAAGATAGTAATGAAGATAAATAATAATACAAAATAGTGCTACGTCGTGCAAAATTGTAATACTAAGAATTGGAAAAATTGCACTTTTTGCAATCATAGCAAAACACACTGCAAGAACTTGAGCTTAGAATGTAAAATTTAATAGACGTAACATAGAATACCGAAATAATTAGCTCACAGTATATGCTTGTGTCATTGCCAGCGACATTGATGTGCCAATCGTAGCAGTTTCGTCATTATATTGCCATGTCCTCTAACACCACTATTATACTTGTCCCGTATCAACTTATCTCCATCTCGCTTTAGAATAATACTAGCAAAGGCGTTAGTTCGCACAAAACTGTCCTAATAAAAATGTAAGAGAGTACACAGACAATAAACCCATACACCATCGCATTTTTGCGCTCCATGTTCCAGAAAAATAGTAAAGATAATTCTTTCATGTAGCTATAACAATTTGCTGAGTTGTCTGCAACTACAGGTCTAGTGGAGCAGCAAAGCGCAATGCAAATATGCAGAAAAATTGTGCATGCATATAACATTGCAAAATTGTAGTATAAATTATTTGCAGAAGAAACACATACTAAAGAAGTTTTAAAAGAATAAATGCAAATGTAATTGAGTGACAATGTTAGACACTTGTCATTTGATTAATATATATGCTGTACAGTAATGTTATGCATGACCCTCACACAGTGCACTAGTGCAACGGTGTCTGACGTATTGTTTTACTTCAACATGATGCGAGTGTACTTTAGCGATGACAATCAACATAAACAAAAAATTTACGAGGTACCGCTGAAAAAATAAACATCAACGGATACCTTTTCACCATATGATGCGTTGTTGTAAGTGCCATATCAACTCAGTTTAAACAATAAGCAAATGTAGTGAAGCTAAAGTATTGTAAAGCGTAACAATTTACTGTAGTAAATGCATGACAATACTGTAACGTGTCATACATGTAAAGATGTAGATATGCCAAGCGATAAACAAACAAGCAAGTCTGTCTAATCACTAAAGTCTTTACGACCACTTCCGGATTACCCATCGTCTTTGCGAACTGAGCCGATTGTGACACAATATGCATTTTCAAGTCCTGAAGTTGGCTTATAGTCTCACCTAGCCGCAATGCATGTTAAACTACGTGACGCATTTCTACTGAAGTAGGTTGCCATTAATGACGACGAATATAATCTTTCGATGTAACATGTATAAATAGACGTGTAAATCACATAAAAATATATATTTATTTATTAGCATCGATGTAAAAATATAATTATTTTTCTATTAGTATTACTATTTCTATTATTATTGTTATTTAGTTTTTTATAGGTTGACGTTGTACTTGATAATTCGTAAATATAATGTAACGTCACTAATGTAATGTATCACCATATTTGTGAAATATTATGTGAATTTTACTATTTTTACTTGCTCTGTATTAATCATTACTACCACAGGACCATGGCATACAATTTATGTCTATATTGTTAAAAAAAATTAGAAAAACAAATTTAAAAAATCGATATAGTGTTTTTGATATAATGTTTTTATGTGTATCTTCGCATGTTATTTCTTTATGGTTTGCTTCTAATTTTTTAAATTGTTAATCTATAGCATTTTTTTATAAAAATCGAATCTATTCTTAAATTTGAACAATTATTTATATTATTTTTTGAATATAGGATTAGATAACTTCACAATTTCACGCAGAGTTAAAGTGATGCCATCTTGTACGTCATCAGCAGCGTCACGGCATTCACTGCTTATACGATTGCAGAAATTAACACTACCTTTTACATCTATCGCATAGCAGCGCAGAATAGTAAATACCTTGTATGATGTTAAGCTAAGTATATTGTAATAGTGCTTGCTTCAGATATGTCATATATGCATTACTCACCCTCATCCATAAATGCAGTAACCACTTCGCAACTTTGTGTTTTGACTGGCAAGCAAATCGTTGTACCTTGCTCTTCGTCTTTCATGGTGTGTTGATGCGGTCTTTAGCTTCTTTATACCAACAACGTTATGTGATCGTGTTCGTGATATGCAAGATAGCATTGAAAGTTACGCAATCAATCAAATGGCTTACCACCCTCATTGTGGTAACAATAGTGTAAATATAAGCAACAATACTAATAATGATAAAAGCGATGACAGCAAAAAAAGAAGAAAATTA
Organism: Blastocrithidia nonstop; assembly: GCA_028554745.1. Lineage (NCBI taxonomy): Eukaryota > Euglenozoa > Kinetoplastea > Trypanosomatida > Trypanosomatidae > Blastocrithidia > Blastocrithidia nonstop. The sequence goes on along the minus strand of JAQOTN010000018.1, from coordinate 507,528 downwards.
GTTATGAACAGTTAAATTCAAATAAAGGACGAAGCCACATGTAAACTATCGTAATCAAGGAATATTGGTGCAAGTAAGGAGACATAGGCGGTTACTAACAATCAAAGAGTATCACAACAAATTGTAAATTCTTAAACTGATAATACTATAACAGATTACCATATACAAGGTAGTAATCTTCATAGTGAAGTTAATAATAGTAATGCAAATTGTCAAGAAAATGATAGTAGTAATGTACAATAATAACTACTGCCCATATAAATGACTATGCCGTCTGTACAACAAAATTTATCACAGTAATAAAATTGTAAAGAAAATCACAACTCAAGTAACAAATGTGTGTTAAATAGTTAAAGTGTTAGTGGAGCACACACACAACACACATCAACAGATGCGGATGTTGATGTGTTCACTCCCACAGATGTACTTCGTAAGTAGCGTCGACTGAAACTTTTCACAGATGAGCGACAATTCATTAACACACTCACTGACATCAGTCACTTTCTCCGTGCCTTCCCTGAACGTGCACGGCGTAAGACGGAACTACACAATCGTTTACGATAAATAAACACGTGTTTGCCACACATGTTACTTATACACCCACTCGGCTCAAGTAATGAGGCGGTGTGCTGAATTGTAAACATTGTGGTCGATGAGTGTACCGTGTTTTCGTCACGAACTCGAGCACCATACTTGATTCGATATGAGGTTATCGTTGATGACACTGCTACCATGAGTGACCCTACACAATCGTTACTACGGCATGATGATGGCCAGTTTCAGCTTTACCCACTTCACGTGTCAACCAAACGAAGAACAACAACAGCACCATTAACAACAACAAAAGCTACATCATTATCATCACTCATGGCGCAAGTAGAGTAGGAATAGTAATTTGATTCACCGTACTTGAGGCGAGCGTTTGGTCAGAGTTTATCACAGCGAACAGCATTTATTCGGCGGCGATCAAAGTGAGGACGCCACCCTAACTGGGCTTTACGATCTTTGATCGTCAAAGCCGGAGACGATTTACGGCAGTAGTAATTAGCGCTACAGGTGGTCAACTGATTTGCCACCACCTGGCACGAGACTGGGATTACCTGCCTGGCAAATCCATACCAAGTCATCTCCACCAGTGCAGATTGTGGAGTGGTAGAGGTTGTGGAAAACTCATCCTCGGTTGACGCAATAAAAAAATCGTGTGGGGTGAATTCGTTGTGGCAATTTTTTGTGAAAGCGTACAATGGTGAGGGTTCTATTGTATACTAACATGCTCAACGCAACTTTGTGTAAACAATGGCAGCGTATAGCGTCATTAGCTATATCTTGCAAGTGAAAGATCGTCATAATGGCAATCTCATGATTTCACGTTTTGGTCATCTTACGCACATTGACTTTGGTTACCTGATCGCCACGTCGCCAGGTAATCTTAACTTTGAATCGGCACCGTTCAAGTTGTCTCAGTAATTAGTAGATGTCATGGGTGGTGTGTATGGGGACGCGTTCAAGTATTACAAGGTTTTAGTTTACCAAGCCCTATAGACTATTCGTGAACATGCAGATGATGTTGTGATACTAATAAAGCTCATGCTGCCATTCAACACAATGCCATGTTTTGGCACAGATCCACATAACACTATTGGTTTGTTGCGCGGACGTTTTCGCTACGATTTGCCTTCTGGAGTTGATTACGCTCTTTACATTCGTGAATTAATCACAAATAGTATTGACAATTGGCGAACACGACGATATGATCAATTTCAGACGTTGCAAAACGGAATATTGTAAAAAAAATTAGGAAGCTAAAAAAAATATAACAATAATAACAATGCATCATATCAAAAAAAGAAAATAGTAAACTCACATTTATTTTTATGGTAAAACTTTCTTTAAGTATTATTTTAAGGTAAATTTTTTTTTTATTTTGAAGTTCTTTTTTTTGTTTCTTCTACGTAAAAAAGTCATCACATCTCAAAAATCATATTTTATAAGTTAGTCATTCTTACCACAATCATATGTCAATTCTAATTTTTCTCTTTGTAAACATTTTTTGCTGAGCATGACTTGCTACGTTGCCTCTTAAAAAAAAATAATAATAACAATAGTGTAATAATGTTGTGTGATTATGATTATCACTGCACTATAAATCTGCTAATAACATCATTTCCCCTCTCAAACTTGACACACAAAGCTGAGCTCGCATACGAATGATATAATAAACTGTTGTTACCGTATAATCTTTTTTTTCTGTTTATATTTAACAAAATGTTTTCGGGGCAAAACTAAATTATTGATTTTTATCTTGGTAAATAGTTTTCAGTTATTTATAAGGAAAAAAAAAGTCAAGGAGTGATGAGCAGTGCAAACGTTCGATAGTCAGAGGACAACGCTGGTAACAACGTAAGCAGTCCAAGCAATAACAGCAATAGTAGTGGAAGCTGTGAAGCAAGTACGGAGCTGTTTTAAAGCGGAATTAGAAATATAGATGATTATGTTCACCAAGACACTCATCAAAGTAGCGCAGATTCGCCAAATAAGGGTAGTACAATTGAGGTGATGTGTTTTGGCCACCCACTACTCGACATGATGGCATGTGTGGACTAGAAGTTGTTAAAATAGTACCATGTCACCCCAGGTAGTGTCAATTTAGCTACCAGCGAGCAACTTCCACTGTTTAACCGGTTGGTTGATTTAGATAAAGGAGTAGAGTACGTCACAGGCGGGGCTGCAATGAATACTGCTCGTTTTATTGCATGACTATAACCCACCATTTACGTTTCATACGTTGGTGCATTAGGTGATGATCGCTTTGGACGAATGTTATGTAACGCATTAAATACTGGACGTGTGAATGGTCTGTTTGAGGTGCGGCATGGCAAAACAACGGGCACGTGTGCGTGCTTGATTTGGCAAAAGGAACGCGCATTACTGGCGAACTTGGGTGCAGCTGTGTAGTTGTCATTACGACATATTATGCACAAGAAGGTACAGGCACACATTTAGCGTGCACAAATGTACTATGTCGAAGGTTTTTTCCTAAACACCGCATCGAGTCCGCATAATTTGCTACACATTGCCGAGCACGCCTGCCAATACGACAAGCTTTTCTGCTTCAACTTGAACGCACCATATGTTTGTAGTACTTATCATAACTACGTAATGAGACTTATTCCGTTTGTTAATTTTCTCTTTGGCAATGATGATGACATTTTAGCTTTAGCGAAAACAGCGTGACCTGAAATGTTAAACGACGTTAGTTAGGAAAAGCAAGGCGATAATGCCATTCATGTGAATAATGATGATATTGATCATAATAATAACAAATAAATAAATAAATCAGTAAGAGAAGATGCAAAACGACGAGAGCTGGAAACAGCGGCACTACGTGTGTCACAAATACCAATGCAAAATTTAGCAAAGAAACGATATGTGGTAATTACATGTGGATCTAATCCGACGTTGATTGCACACGACAACGCAGTCGAGTGAATACCTGTTTCTCCTTTGCGGCAATCCGATATTGTCGACTTTAACGGAGCTGGTGACGCGTTTGTTGCTGGGTTTTTGACACAATACCTGATGGACCACAACGTTCACAAAAGCGCAGAGATGGGTCATGTGGTGGCTCAGATCTGCATTCGTCACCAAGGTGCTACCTATAGCGGAAAACCACCATCTATACATCATGAACGATTAGTCTAACACATAATGTAAATATACATATATAAGATGGAGCACATGATTAATTTTTTTTTAGTAAATATGTTTTTCTTTTCCTGGTGTATATGCACTTTTTTATATTTAAAATTTAGAATGCACATTTTTGATCAACTTTTTGATTTATGTACGTTGATGTTATTTATTTTGTGAAATCTCTACATAGCTTTGTTGACGCGTGCTAAACGTTGACTAAACTAATGTCAACAACAAATATATTTGTTTAGCATTTGGCGTGTTGCTAATTAATCTGTGAAAAGCTATTGCGTCTAACAACTTTGCATAATTATAGTTTTATGTTTTATGTGTTTTTTTTTAAATGAAAGCTAGTTATGCTGCATGTTGGTGTTGATTCAAAGTATACTCTTTTTTTGTTTTGACAACTTGCAGCACAAAGTTTGCAAGTAAACGTACCTACCTTTACTTTTCATATGTACGTGTACTTGTACTTCAATGGTATTAAAGCAAAAAATAAATAAACAGATCAAGTTATAATAGTAGCGTAAACCAAAGAAAATGTATATATATATATATATATATATATGCAGTGTAATGCTGCTTCGCACACATAAAATCAACGAGCCTTTTGTTTGTGCGATCTATGTAATGACACTAGTATAACAAGGTACTAAAATAAATACTTATTGCTCCGATGTAGTCTTCACGTTTTCTTAGAGCAACAAAAAAATGAGTCTAGCTTGAGCTCGATAATACCATCCACGAATAGTAAAATGTAATGAACAATAAGTACGTTGATTATTATTATATTCGTTGAAGCGAACTATGATTGCAAATAAACAAGCAAATGCGCATTACACAGTCTTTGTTTTTGTAATTTTTGATACTAATATTTTTACTAGATTAATTTAATAAATAATAATGCAACGGTGATAATTTTATATAACTTAACGAATATATATACTTATTTTTCATGTCCTTACGATAACACTGTGGTACAAAATATATGTAGAAATTACTCCATTAATGTAATAATCATTAAAAATTTATAAGTTTTATGTGAAAACAATAATTATTATAAATAGTATAGTAAAAACTACTGAATGCTCAAACAGAGCTGATGTCCATTTGCTGCGTTATCATTTTAAAGAAAAAATAAATTATTTTACGCAGCACTATTTTTTTTAAAAAAAATTTGTGACACGAGAAAACGCTAATTGCATACAATAACACCATTTGTTTTCAAATTATAATTTATATTTCACTTATAATGATCATTTTTTTGTATTCTCAACTTTCCTGAAAACAGCACTAACGTAATAATCACATTTCTCAAAGCTTGCTCAAATACTTTTTTATTATCGTTACAAAGATCATTGCCATATATTTTTTTCCCACAAGTAGTGAAACGTAGCTACAAGATATATGATGAAACTAACAAGACTGTGTTACTGTATGCCAAACCAGTTGCACACTATGCAGCAAAATCCACATAGGTCATAAGTGTTATCATGATATCGTAAATGTATAAAAGCTAGTTTTACTGTTCCATGAGCTTCTGACGATGATGCTGTGTATGTGTTATAGTAAACGCGCCGTTTATTCTATTAGAATATGTATATACAAGATGTTGACGTTATATAGCGTAAAATTCGGTAGGTAGAGATGCGATATGGACTAGCCCTTCATTATAACATTCCATACCCACGTATGTTTCACAAAACACAAGGCAGCACTCCTGAGAGTGGTGTAGCATATGCACCGTAACTAGACTCTAGCTTCGACAAATTTATTAACCCAGCCGTTGGTTTAATGCAATAGGGCAGTGCTAATTTTACTGTCAGCAATGATTACATGATATCAAGCATATACGACAATGCAGATTCTGATGACAATTATAGTGACAATGGAAATGCTGAATATGCTGTTTAGTATAAATATGATATACCTAATTACAATTGCGACAATAATTATAATAATAACAACAACAACAACAAAAAATGTGGCGAAAAGTAATATCGTAATAATAATTATTATTTCTTTACTTACACTCCTATTTTTTTTTGTCATGTTTTAATATCTACCGTAATCACTAAACAATTTTGTTGACACGGCCAGTATTAGTCTCACAATGACGTAAATAAAAAACATCATTATCATCATCAGACTTCACATATACACATGTATTATTTTTTTGTTATATTGTTCTGTTTCTCATGGTTTGACATCTTCTCTTACTACAAAAAAATATAATTAATTAAAAGACGAGTAAATGAGTGTGGTTGCTTCGAAATAATCAATACAATCAATATATCTACATTTTCAATTATTAGTTTTTACCCTTTATTTCACTATATAACAAAAAAAATTTGTACGTAAGTTGTTTTAATTACTTATCGTAGACTTCGCAAAGTTGCTTAGACAGAATAAACCGAAAATTCTGATCGAAATAAATTCATTAATAATTTTTTTGTACAAATCAAATCTCATCATTTTTTGCAGAATGCAAATTTTGCAAGTACGTCGATCAAGCAGTGCAATTGCCATTGCATGTCTGCTATATTTGTCATCAACATTGTTTTTATTATTAACGTTTTCTTGTTTGGTTGAACCAGTTAATGCGATTAAACTAAACCTCGTTTCTGATATTCATTATGATCCGTTCTACGGCACATAACAAGGATTCAAGTGTACAACGGCCACGTCATTAAAATTTGGTGAAGCTAATTGTGACAGTCCATAAGCGTTAATTGACTCGTTATTCAAAGATTTGCAGTATCAAAATAATTAACAGACCTTGTATGGTGGTGATTGGCAGAGACATCGTTACACCGCTGACATGCCATGCGGCACTGTATTTAACAAATTATCGTACATATTAGCGAATACACCTACTAATAAGGCAAATGCAACCACTATTACTATTGGCAATAATGATATGTACCCTAATTATTATTTTGACTACAAGGATGCCAATCAATCGCTAATGTAGTGCCACGTTAAAGCTATGCAGGAAAATGGTTTATTGAAAGATGATGATAAATAAACTGAGAGTGCGACGATCATGAAAAAGTATGGTTACTATGCTCATGAGGTGGATCATGTTAGAATAATTTCCTTGCACTCTTTACTGTGAACACATTTGCTGACCCCACCGGTCGCGGATAGTGAGCAAGACCCGGCAGGGCAGATGAAATTTTTACGTGATCAATTAACAGAAGCGCGGCAAAGTAACACTCCTGTCATCATCCTCGGTCATATCCCTCCAACTCTGGGAGTCTACAATGTCATTCATCGTGGCAGCTTTCTCAGTGAGGATGTTGACATGTACTGAAAACCAGCCTTCCAGGCGGCATATTTTAATCTTATTGCATAATTTAACGACACGGTGAAAATGCAAGTGTTTGGCCACACGCACACATTTGCGCTCGTTGCTTTACCGTTTACAGGTAGTCCGTTAGTGGTTGTTGGGGCAGTCACACCAATCTACAACACGTCACCTACCTACTTGGTTGCCACATTAACCGATGATGCAGAACCGATCATGCTGCGACGACGATACTTTGGCAATGATGAGAAATGACATGACGGGTATGATGTAACGGGTGCACTTGGTCTAAAAAGAGGCCTGAGCAACGTTACAGAGATACAGGACAACATACGAGAAATGATGAGCAATGATGTCTCGTGAACGAACTACCAGGCGTTGATTAGCAAGGTGTAGGCCAATGAGTATTTGAAATTGGAAAGTACATGCAACACCTTTTGCCGTGCAGTAACGATATGTGCAATGATCAATGACACCTATGACGGAATAAAGTAGTGTGTAAATGAACTCACAGCGCCTGCCAGTGACAAGACAGATGCGAATGTCAAGGGCTCGATCATTACTATTGTTCTTATTCTCGGCCTTGTCTTTGCCGTCGTGGCTATTTTGCTTCTTCGCAACATCATACCGAAAATAAAAGCGGGTGATTTTTCGTTTTCGAAAATTGACTTTGACTTTCGTGCGCAGCTTTTTAACATTCCACCGCGTAACAAATCAACCGGTGTACACATTGCAGACAACTATGACAGTAACAACATTGAAAATGATGAACGAGTTGCGCGTAAATATATGAATGGTAAAAGAAGTGACAAAAACAATGTTATTGTTTAAGAAAAAGTAATTAATATACATGTATTTATTTACATATCTATTTTTTTTTCCTCTTTTAGTTAACAACATCACAGTGAATGATACACACACATAAAAAATGTCTTTTGGCACAAGATATTAATTTATATACTAATATTTATGTAAAAATTTATTCCCTTAGAAAAGTTATTTTACATAAAATGTAGACGATTAACTTTATTATTTAACATTACTAACTTTAATAACACTTTTTTTTCCACATCTAGTGTTAGTTTAAAGATTTATATATAAAACTTATTACACTGTCTAATATGTACGTTTCTAGCTTATAATTTATTAACATTGACGTTGACCCTATTTTTGTTGCTAAAATTATATGCTTTTGTTTGATAATGCAATATATATCTGTTGCACCAATAAATCTTCAAATTACATGACATAATAGCAGTATTCAATGCTAATAAATAAAAAGGTAGTGCATTCTATTTTTTGAGAAAATTACAAATCTATAATTATAACTTTATATATTGTAGCTCATATTTTTTTTGATGCTGTGCTGCATTTTGCCTTAAAAACTGCTTGCAATACGCTTTTGATTGTGAGCTGGAACAAGTACAAAGGAAAATTAAACAATTTGCAGTAATGTAATTAAAATAATAAGATACAAAGTTATGACGAATGGCAAAAAGATCATCACAACCTATTCTTTCTTACAGTGTCTTCCGTTTTATATTGTTTTTTGTTTAGTGCAAAGAACATGTTTTATGTATTTCCTATTACGATTTACTTCTGATAGTGTTTATGAAGTGCAAATTTGTACAAAGTTAAATGTTGATATAGTAAACTTGTATATTCACATATTTATATAATTTGTTAACAAATGATTTTTAAAAATTTTTACTATTTACTTTAATATAATTAATTGTTGCTATCATTTTATTAAAAAAAATAATTAACTCTTTTATTATTTTTTTTGCACATTACAGTAGTGCTGCTTGTTGTTTGTATAACATAGCTTTGTATAGCATTTGAATTACAATGGTTCACTCATACGGTTACAAGAGTGGCACACGTCACTTATTCGCGAAGAAGTTCCGCAAACACGGCGTGCCATCCGTCTCAACCATTCTCACAAACATCAAGGTAGGCGATTACGTAGACGTCGTGGCTGATCCTGCGGTACGCGCTGGTATGCCACACAAGTACTATCACGGACGCACCGGTATTGTCTGGAATGTCACCCCACGTGGTGTAGGTGTGATTGTCAACAAGCCAGTTCGCACACGTACGCTGCGTAAGCGTATTTGTGTTCGCTTCGAGCACGTTCGTAAATCACGTTGTCAGTAGGCGTTCAAGCAGAAATAGCGTGATTTTCAGAAGTTCTTGACTGCGAAAAAGTCCGGTGCTGCGCTGCCTCCACTCAAGAAGAGTACCCGCAACGGTGGTGTTGTACGTCCTGCTCATGTAGAGGTCCTTGCTCGTCGTGCTGCAGATTATGAAGCCATGCTACCGTATTAAGGAGTTTAACACTCAATAACATGCCTACCAAAGCAAAAAAAGTAATTTATTTCATTTACAAATAAACCTGAAATAAGTTTCTACGTACACAACGTTATGTCAACATTGATTGAGATAAGTTAATGTGTCGCAAGCAAGTGTACACTCACCAATCTTATTTTATATTTATTTTATCAACTTTATTATATTTACTCTTTTTTGATTTGATTACATTAATCAAGCTCATTTTAAAAAATTAGAACGAATAGTGTATGATTGATTAACATATGTCTTTTATGAGTTGCACAAGTGTGCTGATTATAAACAAACTGTATATGTAATAACATTGCCGAGTACAATAAATAATTATATGTATTATAAAAAATCAACTATTTGTAATTTACTTTTTTTTGTACTGTATAATATTATTAGTAGTAAAAATAGCACTTTTTAGAATTTGCTTATTTACACTTGAACACATTATCGATTACAAATTATAAATATTAATATCTCAGACCCCAATAATAAGTTAACAAATATTCTGAACGTTATCAAACACTCTACCTTCAAAAACGACAACAACAGTTTCAGTAACAACATAACACTTGCGGTGACACGTCTAAAATATTTGATATATTTATTATACATTCTCTTCATCTTTCTCTCTCTCTTTCTTTGCGTACATTCTCACAATGTGGTGTAATAAAAGGAGTTTTCTGGGTGTGGTGACCCTCGTGCTGTGAATCAATGTTATGTTTATCGCATGCACGGCAAAATGTAGTTCCTTTTTTGGTTAGGCAGGTAAAATGTACATGCTTGGTGAGAAAATTGACGTAGTTGCAGATTCCTACCGCTCACCATATGGACTATTTCCTTATTCCTACAATTACATTCCCATGTGTCGTACCACAGAAAAGATGCCCACTTTTCACTATCGTGAATAAAATTTAGGATAGATTATTTTAGGTCATCGACCGAAAACTTCCGCGTATGAGTTTAACGTAGGCGATAATTTGTAATGCAGAGAGTTATGCACCAAGGATTACAGCAAATGAGCTGTACAACGTGCGACGACACTCATAAAGAATAACTACAGTGGCAGAATGTACCTTGATGGGTTGCCGGTAGTTATGAAAGATAGTAATGGTAAAGTAAGTTATGGTTATGATATTGGCATTCTTGAAAAGGACAATGACGCACCTATTTTTTTCAATCACTTTGAATTTCGCATCGGCTATACTCGTCTTGGCATTAACAATGCTAAACGGTCGATATATGGTATTACTAAATTCGGTGTAATTCCTCGAAGCTTAGACTCTAACTTTAACTGTGATAAAAATTTACCATAGATTAGTACCTGAAAGCCATTTCGACTTATTAGTCCGTAAATCGGTAAAGTAAATACTGTTCATTTTACTTATAGTGTGTTATGGGTAGAATAGGACAAGGACACGCACAAAAACCGATGGGACTTTTATTTTTCGACTGAAATGAAAACTCGACTTACACGTGCACAGGTGCTGGCTGCTATTTTTTCACTTGGTATTGCATTATTTTTAGGATTTGTAGTGGCTATTGTTTTCTTGACTACCATTCGTAAAGACTTACGTAATGGTCCAGTTAACGACGATGAGCTAAACGTGCATGAGGTGTAGAGTGGATGACGACTGATTAGCGGTGACGTTTTTCGCGCTCCGCGTTATCGTCTTCTCTTCACCGCCATTATCGGCGGTGGTTGTCAGTTGCTAAGTGTGATTGCCATTCTCATTGTAGCAATGATTTTTCGCTGGTGACGAATCACTCACACGGGTCACTTTCTTACTGCATTTATTATCTGTTTTATACTTTCTACAATTTGCGTTGGGTTTGTGGTTGGTGTAATGCTCAAATTTTTTCATTTGTAGTCATGAAAGAATGGAATGAAGTGTGTCTTTTTTTTGCCCTTAGCATACATACTTTGATACATGTTACTGAACAACATCAACTGGTGAAAGCACTCCAGCTCGGCTATTCCATTTACTACGCTGCTGTACATTTTATTTTTGTGACTGGTCGCAGCACTGCCTCTCTCTGTGGCAGGTTTATTTCTTGGTTTTCGACACAGGCCTTTATCTGCACCGGCGCGTGTGAACACGTTACCCCGTCTTATTCCATATCAGCAATCGCCCATGCAGCGTTACTTTTACCTACTTGGAGGAATAGTACCATTTGTCGCCTTCTTCATTGAACTTAACTTTCTATTAAATACACTTTGGTAAGGAGAGTATTTTTATTTATTCGGTGGGTTGTGCATTGTGGCTATTATCGTGTTTCTCGTGTGCGCTGAAATGGGTGTCATTGTCACCTATTTGACACTCAACAAGGAAGATTATCGGTGGTGGTGACGAAGTTTTACTGCATTCTCCTCAAGTGGTCTTTTCGTATTCATGTATAGTATTATTTATTGGTGAATGCATTTACGAATGCGTTACTGGTCATCTATCATACTGTATTTGGGCTACTCGTTTGGAATTGCTGTCGTGTTTTCGCTTCTGGCAGGAACTGCTGGTTTTCTTGCATCTGCGGTTTTTGTCTGGCTAATATATAGTGTGGCGAAGGTGGAGTAAGGATGTTAATGACGACTATTAAAAAATAAAAAAAAAATAAATTTACACTCAATAATAACATAATAAGAAAAAATTTAGTGTTTATCTTAGTATATTTATTCTTTAAGTTCATTTATTTGTATGAAGAAAAAAAATAAATTATTTTAATGTAAAAGTATAGATGAAACTTTTCAATAAATGTACAATCACAAGTATGTTGAACACATATACAAACCTATTCTCCTCCCATTATTTTTTTAAAAAATCAAAATAATGAAACAAAAAAAATTATGTAAAAAGCTGTTGATAAATTTATTTATAACAATATTCATAATCAAGTTTCATTGTGTGCATTGTTTGTAGAAGAAATGAGAGAAAGAGAGAGAGTGTGATGTAATATTTCATTCATACTTTTATTTTCATAAAGTTTGCTATTGCATTAATTTTCTTTTGTCGATGATGTATCACTTTTATTATCTTATTTATTTCAAAAAAAAATTGTCAGGTATTTTGCTTCAAAGTTAAATGTGATCATTTTTGGAGATTATATATTTTTTTTTTTTGAATCTATTTTAAACAGCTTGTATAGACTGCAGAGTATATATTGCAATATAGTTTTTTTTGAAAGTTTCTTATTTTTGTACAATTTTATTAGCAGTAAATTGTACATAATGACAGATCAACAAAAGAGTTGCAAATTTTATTGTAATGATAGAAAAATGTGATTTATTTATTATTAAAAAAAGATAATATAATTAATAAATATTTCTGGTTGCGTTATTTTTGTATTCTTTATCTTCAAAGTTGTGAAAGTATATTGCTCTTTTATTTGCGATTAGTCTTACCATGTAGCAAGTCTAAACATATTTGCCATTTTATCATTGAACTGGGCAAATGCTCTTGAGAAAAAAAGAAGAACCCTACCTGTATGTGTGTGAAGCAATGTACTTATGTTATACTTGGCAACTGTGACCATTTTAAAAGGAAAGTTAATTGTCTACTACGCTCAATGTGTGCACGAGCAAAGTTTCTGTTTACTTTATAGAAATAATTGCATTTATTGTAGTTTCACGGTGCAAATATTTTTTTCTGAAGGCATCAAAAAAAAATATTAATATATATTTTATAATTTTATTAAAAAATTATAGTAGTGGCTTTGAATAAAACTCGTCACATTTCTCAACATATTGACATTCATATCAGGTTTATTTACTTTCAAAATTAATGTTTCTTTTCAACTTGTGAGCTCACTTGTACTCTAAATATATTAATTTATTTTTTTCTGCAACGCTTTTACGAACGTTACAACAACTCGTTGACACTCTGTTTATAAATATATGAAATGCGTTGTTCTAGGTATATACAGTTAATCTTATAAAAAATTAGTATCCTTTTGATATTTTTGTTTGTAGTATTATAAAATTTTATTTTAAATTGTGCTGAAAGTAAATATAATAGATCAAGTACAAGCAATTTATTTAAGATTCAGCAATTTTTTTATCTATTAGTGAAGTGAAAAAAATTCTAATTGCTGTAACAATATCAAAATTAGTTCTGAAAAGAAAGTAAATTATTAATTATTTATATACTATTCTACCATCATTACAAGATTTGAGATCAATGGCTCGTGATAAGACCATGTACGAGGCTGAAAGCCAGCTTGGTTACGTGAAAGTGGTTTCAGGCCCTGTGGTGATAGCGGAGAAAATGAGTGGTAGTGCCATGTATGAACTCGTGCAAGTCGGTTCATTTCGTTTGGTAGGTGAGATTATTCGTCTATAGGGTGACACTGCCACTATTCAGGTGTATGAGTAGACAGGAGGTTTGACTGTCGGTGATCCAGTGTACTGTACCGGCAAGCCGCTTTCACTTGAGCTTGGACCTGGAATTATGTCAGAGATCTTTGACGGCATTCAACGACCGCTTGACACGATTTACCAGATGGTGCAAAACGTGTTTATACCAAAAGGAGTGCAGGTGAGAGCACTCAATGCGACCAAGCAGTGGGACTACACCCCACGAGTCAAAGTCGACCAACTGGTCACCGGTGGTGATATTCTCGGTTATGTTGTGTAGAATTCACTCATGTCAAACCACTGTATTATGGTACCACCCAACGTACAAGGACGCATTACCTCTGTGCAACCCGCAGGTAATTATACGTTAGACGATGATATTGTATAGATTGAGCATAATGGCCGTAAGAAGACGCTTCGACTGATGCATCGCTGGCCCGTACGTACGCCACGCCCCGTAGCGTTGAAGTAATCGGGTAATCACCCTTTACTCACAGGACAGCGTGTATTAGATGCACTGTTTCCGTCTGTGCAAGGTGGGACGTGTTCGATTCCTGGCGCGTTTGGTTGTGGTAAGACGGTTATCAGTCAGGCTCTATCCAAGTACTCCAACTCCGATTGTGTTATCTACGTTGGCTGTGGTGAGCGTGGTAATGAAATGGCGGAGGTGTTGATGTAGTTCCCTACCTTAACCACCGTTATTGATGGTCGTGAATAGTCCATCATGAAGCGAACGTGTTTGGTGGCGAATACGTCTAACATGCCCGTGGCGGCGCGTGAGGCGTCAATTTACACAGGCATCACATTAGCCTAATATTATCGTGATATGGGTAAGCACATTGCGATGATGGCCGATTCTACCTCACGTTGGGCCTAGGCACTGCGTGAAATTTCAGGTCGACTGGCGTAGATGCCCGCCGATGGCGGTTACCCGGCTTATTTGGGTGCTCGTCTGGCTTCTTTTTACGAACGAGCCGGTCTGGTGACGTGTATTGGTGGACCAAAGCGTCAAGGATCGGTGACAATTGTCGGTGCCGTCTCTCCACCTGGTGGTGACTTTTCCGATCCTGTGACATCGGCCACGTTGGGCATCGTGCAAGTTTTCTGGGGTCTGGAAAAGCGATTAGCACAGCGAAAGCACTTCCCATCGGTCAACTGGCTGATTTCATACTCTAAATATCTTAATGCATTAGAACCATTCTTTAACACCTTTGATCCATAGTACATGCGCCTGCGTGCCGTGGTGTCGTAGATTTTGCAGCGTGAGGAAGATTTGCAGGAGATTGTGCAGTTGGTGGGTAAAGATTCACTTTCAGAGTCGGACAAGATTATTTTGTAGGTAGCGCGAATTATACGTGAGGAGTTTTTGCAACAAAACGCTTTTACTCCATACGACAAGTTTTGCCCACTATACAAAACATGCTGGATGCTACGTAACATTGTCACTTTTTACGAAGAAGCCCAACGTGTGGTGGCTTAGTCGGCGAGTGATCACAAAATTACATGAAACTACATTCGTGAAAAAATTCCAACCGTGTACACTAGTTTGACGGAGATGAAGTTCCGTGAACCGAGTGAGGGTGAGGCAGTAAACATTGAATACTTCAAGAAGCAAAACGAACAGATTATCAACGCGTTCAACTCACTACAGCAGTAACAAAATTAACTTTAATATAGCTTATTTTTTTTATGCATGTAGTTTTTATTTGTTTGTGCTTATTTTGATTAACACATACAAAAAAAATCTACAAACAACTTAGTTATTGCTTACAACGTTGTGCTTGTAAAAGTGAAAACAAAATATATTATCTTTTACGTTTGTGAACATGTAATCGTTGATATACTGTTGTTTTTGTTTCGTCTATTTACTTGTTTGTTATCTCGTGCTATGTTTGTTGGTTCGGACACACATTGAGCGCGCAATACCAAAAATAAATATTAAAAATCAAACATACAATTTTTTACTTTCAATTAGTTCAGAAATATTATCAAAAAAAATAAATATATTTTATCCTCATATATGAAGAGAGAAATACAAAAGTATGATTTACTAAAAAAATCAAAAAAACATTTTGTAAAGTTGACCGTGTGTTTGTGTATTTTGTTTTTGTTGCAGGTGCAAATGACATTTATTGAAAAAAAACCCAACCTCATGATGAAATACAACAAAATGAGTGTAATGTAGTGCAGTGTTCTTATCTTTAAATTAATGGTGTTCTTTTGTTTCACATATTTTGCAAACGCCAAATTCCTATCATTTAATTTCTCCTTTTTTCAGTGAAAGTAAAACTTTTGTTGTCGTCATGTAAGTAAAACTGTTTTTGTGTATTATAATTGAAGTTACGCATTATAATACTTACAATATCAGCGTCAAAATTATGTGCACACGAACAAAGTTTATTTTTTCTGATGATACGACTACTGACCTCATTAACACTTTCTTTTTTTCAAATCAGTATTATCATTATCATCATTATATATATTATCGTACTATTAAACCAGGAAAAAAATTAAAGAGAATAACATTCATCAAAATGTAAGTAATAATAGTGTTACATTTTTCAAAAATAAAATGTTTTTTAACAAAAGTTGTTTTACTGCCGTAATTTGACTTGTAATTTAATAACACACTTTTTTTTTCGCTGAAGCAACGCACCATTCATTTCTGAAATTAAATTTTGTTGCCACTCAAATGAACCTTACAATTGTTAACTTTATAAAAAATCCATGTTTTCTTATAAGTAAACCTCTCAGCTTACAACAATATTTTATTTGATTTTTTTTACGAAGGTAAAGACAAAATAACATCAGTTCTGAAATTTATAGTATCTTTCTCTTTTTTTTAAGAACTTTATGCTGAAGTGTAGTCGTTCAGTGTTGACGTACGGACAGTTCAAAAGTGTACTACGTCGACACAAATTTCACCCGTAGGGGTTGCCTCTGTATAACGACTTATCGAAGCAGTGATTGTGTAGATAAGGCGAACGATGGTGACTGCTAGATGCAAGAGGAGAGCAGTTACCACACGTTGCACACATCGCCGCACAATACATGACAGGTCAGCACCGACCTGATTTTGTACCTGGAATGATTACTGGAGATCATGTAGTGATAATCAACATCAAAGACGCGGTGATGACAGGTGATTCGTGAATTCGTGTACCTATCACATGACAGACTAATTACCCTGGTGGGCGATATCGAATTAGAATATCATAAATGTATGAACGAGATCCGTGCATGCTCATGTTTTGATACTTGAAGGACGAAGTAAATCAGCACTTTCGACGTAAATTAAAGACACGTGTTGCGCCGTTAGAAAAGGCATGGCTGTACGAAGACGCGGTTCACCCACACGCGGATAAAAACCCACGTCCAATTACCTGGAAAGATCCCAATATCCAAGGATGGCGTTACATCGAACCTACATTTCAGCGACGTTGGACACCTAATAACTTTATCTCGTAATCTTATCACATTACAAAAAAATATAAAATATTTTTTCTATTGATTACAGGAGCATTTCATTTTGTGTGCATAACAAAAAAACCATTTTTTTTTGGTTTCATTAGTTTTGACTTTCCTTTATTTGTACTATAGCTATTCTTAAAAAAAAAGTTAAGGGAAAACGCCAAACAAGATTAGTGTTTGTCTTATAAAATAAAGCTGTACTATATCTACAACAGGATCTTTGCACACATATTACAATATGCAAATAGACAAATATATATTAAATAATTTATATTTTACATGTATTTGTGTATTTCGTGAAAAAGCAAAATTAATATATGAACAACTGCTTATATGTTGCAAATATTGTAATTTATATTATTTTTTTTGTAAAGTCTAAAACAAATTCTCCCTTATTTCCTATTGAAAACATATTTTTTTTTGTTAACTATAAAAGAAAAATTAGCAACTTCCTATCTCAAGTGAATATTTTCTTTTTTAAGAGATTTTCACATCAATTCAGTAAGTTTTTTATTTTGTAGACGTATCAATATTAGCAGAAAAAAAATGATTTTTAGATGATCACGGTGTGGCAATTATGCACATTGTGCAAAATCTTCGCATTATTTCAAAACGATAATATTGTGTACGCACCTGAAGTAAGTTTGCCGTTACATATTCACAACGCGTATTTGGCGTAAGGCACAAGTATACGTTATATTGCCACTTTCCGACGCGTAACAAGAGAAACTGTCTACAAATGTACCTTTGCTATAAACAAACATAAATTCTACAAAAGACATTATTGGTGATCAGTGTAATAATGTGTAACAACTTACAACACTTCAGCAGCAATAATAATAAGAAACTTCTGTAAAGATTGATAATAGGTAGAACAACAGTAGCAGTGCTAATTTTATCATCAAATGTAATATTACTAATACATAAGACACAAATAATAAACAAAATGATGATTAGAGCAACGGCGATAATCATGTCAACAACAATGATCACAGTTACACACACATACACGAGTACGTAAATACTCATGTTAACAATTAAATGTATTAGTAAATGTTAAAGTTGACAAGTATAGTTGCGTTTGCCCAACGTGTTGCTGCAATCTTGCGTGAAATGCCTAAACTTCATGGAATTTTACCTGTTTCACTGAAAGTTCTGCAACATTGCTATTCGCTTGCCCTCAATGCAACAGAACGCACTCGCCGTTCATCTTCACAAATCGCGCTGTCAGTATCTAAGCAGGTGCGACTGCTACAGACTGATTTACTCTCAAAGTAGGAGCAGGCAATGTTAGACTTGCACTTTGCAACACTACATGCGCATACAGGGCATTGGCACAAGGCCAAAAACTTAGTGAACTGTAGTGATACCATTGATTACAAGACAAAATAGCAATTTTATCAAAATTTGGCAAGGCAATAAAAGTGTGAAACAATTGTCGCTCAGTGAAAGCGTACTCCGCTCTTGACTAGCACAGATGATGTGTGTTATGCAATAACACATCTTACATATTGATAAGCTGCATTTGATCTACTTACCCGGTACGAATTGCATTCACATAAAATAAATCATGTCCGCTCTACGCTCCTCGCACGCGCTGATGTCTCAGCTAACATGACGTGACAGGATCATTACAGATTTTTTAGTGAGCTGCCACGTAATGAGCAAAAATATAACATTGCTCGCACACTCATCCGTCGCATTCCCTTTTCAAATTAAAATTACATTATTATTGTCTCTGACGTACTTCAGCACACCGCACTCACTATGTCGTCTGCTACACTAGCACGATGGCTGTATAATGCGCAGAGGCGTCAAAATTGATGCTTTGCAATTGCATTAGGTTGTGCAGCACGGTATTACGATGTGGTGTTACCGTGATTATAGTTTCTTGTTTCTGGCAAGTCATCATCATCATCATCATTACGTTCACAGTCGTCTTTGCCGAATAAAAGTGTAAAGGTTGCATTTTTGTAGCAAGGCAAGAAAACTTTACGTATGAAAAGAAAAATATACAAGACAAGATATATTATACCACCACAGCTTATAAATTACGAAAAGACACTTGTTGAGTTGTAGCAAGTAGCTACTTTGGCAAAGGTATTAAATAAAAAATAATGTAACGATCAAAGCAATAACATTAATAATCACCAAAATTAGTAAAGTAGTAATAGCAACAATACCTCTGATGTTGTTATGTAAAATATACATGCCTTGTAGCGCATTGAGGAAGATTATAACAATGATGATAAAAATAATGATATCAGAATCGATAACAAGAACAGCAGCTATAAAAGAAATTAATTATAAACTTAGTTGACAAGGGCACATACATCATTGCCATCAAGGGTAGAGCTAAATAGCGATGCACCATTCGAGTTGTGTCTCGCATGTGCATTACACGGTGATTGACGACGTGTCATGCACATTCCTTGTGCTATGGCAGATCGTAGACTCCGTGCAATGTGCAATGCTATGATTGCGTTTACTAGTGCACATGATGACAACAACAACAATAACAGCATCAGCAATAGGCATAGCATTTTTGGCAACAAATCTGATATTATCATGTAAGGTAGTAATAATAGAAGTAAAAATGATGATAGACAGAATAACAAAGTAAAGCTTACAAAGGGTAAAGAATGTTTCTACTTTGATAGCATCTTTTTCAGTCAGGTAGTGTTCAAACATGCACGACAAGGTGCACAATAACGATTTTTGCAATCGATTCCATTATCCTAATATACACACTACACTGAGGATACGAAAGCATTAAACCTTACATAAACACCAATGCAAATGCATTAGACAACGTCATCATTCCTACCTACATCATCTTCTAGAAACTTGCCATGTGCATTGGACAGGGCAAACCATACTTTGCAAAGTACTACGCATACTTCAATAAAGTAATGTAATAACTGCACATCATTACATGATAAATTGAAGTATTTGCCCTTACGGGTAAGCAGTCGTAAAGAATGCGCGTAGCTTTTCCGTTTCATACATGCATAACTCAAATAAACCAAGCCACACCACACAAAAACATCGTTACGTGATATTATATATTTTCGTTTGATGGCGTTTTGTCTTGCTGCTATAGGGCCTACGTCCCTTTTAGCTCATACACGGTAGTAATATACTTTGCCATTGTACATGTTGAAGACGTCGTCGTTGTTGCAAATTCGACTTGATGCCATTATAATAGTACAGTTAGCGAGTAGCATTCCATCTCCAGTAATCGACAAGCACGTGGAAATAGTTGCCATGTTGTGTGATGCTCTCTTGCTACTTGACAGATGACCTGAGGTGTTGCCCATCTACTGACGAGTATATCGTAAACAGTACAGTACAACATTAAGGGCAGGAAATAATAATAAAATTACTAGTAAATCAAATATTTATGAAAAGTAGAACATTAGCAGCTATAAAGGACATGACAAAAATTATGATCAGACACATTTAACATCATCTCATGCTGTTTACTCAAGTTTGCAACATGAGCAGCTTATTCATTTGCAAGAGGCGGTGGCCAAAGTGGCATTTTATTGTCATACGAATAAGAGATAGTACAACAAGTTTGTACAGCACATAAAGCAGCTGCACAACAACAACAACACACGCATTTCTCAGTGTATAATTGATTTGACTGAGGGCAACGTGAGAAGTGTCTGTTAATAACTGTAGCGAGTCTAACGTAGTTTACAAACTTTTCATTCCAACCATATGAACAAGACACACAACAATTTACACAAGAGATGATAATAATGTCAAAAAGACAATTCGTTAGCATCATTGATATAGTATCAAAACAATTCACATAAACGTTAAGAGTTGCTAAGTGCTGCATTTTGTCTCTTGCACCGTGAGGACGATCTTCGCACTGTACTTAGAGCCATCTCACAGTCACATGTGGCAGCAGTAGACCTCAACGCACATGGCCTGCAACGATTACTACGAGTATTACCTACTAAAGTAGCGGTGGAGGCACTTGGGTAGTATGCCATTCAAGGTCACACCATTCACACACACTGAATTACATTGTTGATGTCCCGACATGATGTGCAAGTAGATGAGGTTCATTTACTCTCAACTCTACAGCCCTATGTGTGTGAGGTACAGCACATTCACAATGCGGTGTGTGCCCTGCGTAGGCATGACGCACCTACACTGTTTTCCAACTTATACCAATTCTACTGCTCATCATTACCGCAAGCCTCTTCGTTGTCTAACGTATCTTGATCCACATCGCATTATTTACCAATACGTACTCCGTCATTGCGCACTCTCACACTGTTGTTACGGTCTGCAGTTGAAGATGACACCATATTTTCACATGCACTCGAGTCGTACAAGACATAGTGCAATATCATCACAAGTACAACTGAGAATAGCAACAACCGTAATAATACTAAAAGTGATAGTAGTGGTGATGATGCTAATGATCATAGTCACATGAATAATGCAAACTCAATAGACAACTCCTCACATGCGTTTATGCGAATGCTTTATGACAAGTTAAGCTAATGCAAAGAATTGAACTTTAGCTTTCGCTCTAGCCGTCGTGTGCTGCACCCTGCTTTACACTATTCGTCCACTTTACATGCCATACTCTTAGCTGGAGCGATGCATCATTTACTTGGTAAATCACTTCAGATACCAATTCCAGCCTCGTTTACGTCTAAACTACTTAATTGCAGTTGTACTGCCAACGTTGACTGAACCGTGTCGTGATTTTACTTTAGAGCACTTCGTCACCCAACGCGGTCTGAGCGACAACGTATCGTGCAATCACTCAGTTCTGTTGAATGAACCGACAAGATTGACAATGTGGTTAGTTATGCGTTGCTAAGTTGACGATAATTTTTGTTTTATGCACCCTAGCAGGTCGTGGTGTGGTGTAATGCTCGTCTTGGCAAGTTTAAATGACAAGTGTCATTGTAGCTTTTGTAATTGTTCGCAGCCGCGTAGTCGTCATAGGCATCTACAAAAGAAACAAACACCAAAATTCCAAAAAGTGTCATTAGTAGTAAAAATAATTAGTAGTGTTCATAAAACAATAACATTACCATCTGCAGCAGCAGAAGCAGCAACAGTAGCATCAAAGGTAATAATATAGATGTTGTTATTAACAGTGAAACAGAAAACAAAAAAGTGACCTGTAAAGTGTAGGTATAGCTTAATGACGACGATGATGCATGATGAATGCACAATGATGCGTTTGTAATGGTTCAGTAACTTATTCGTGATTGAGCACATCATGAATGCGCAAGGGCCATTGCATTGTTGTAACGGATAGGCCATGTTTATGCAAAATGCTAACAAGGCCATGACCTGAATGAGCATAACCACGTAAGTAGTACAAGCATTGCAAATATAAAGAAGAACTAGCCATAGTCGTCAAATCACAATAATAAGATTAACATTAGCAGCAGCAATGCCAACAGAAAACGTATGAATAAAGTGAATAGCAAAGATGTAAAGGCAATGTAGTGTGCACAGCGTGTGTTGAAGATATTATATGATCATCAATCTAATTGTTTTCCGCCTCAAGAGCATGACGCATCTACCTTGGAAGAGGCTAATGATTCTATTATAGCGTAGATTACACCTGCTACGTAAATCAATGCGTAGACGTAGAGCCGTAGTGAAGATGTGAGTAGTTAATAATAACATGAAACACATTACAAGTAAAAAATAACATGCAAGAAAACGTAAATATTGTAATATTTCATGTTTGTTACTCACTAATAAAAAGCAGTTAATGCAAATAATTAAAAAATACGTTATAGTGTTCGTTATAATACTCATAAAAACTTTACAACATAAAAAAAGTATTTATTTATGTCGATTACTTTTGTTTTCTACAACTATCAATTTATACGATGTGTACGGCAGACATATATTTTTTTTGTGTGTGATTATATTGTTGTTTTTCTTGTCATTCGTATGAGTATCTAGTACAAAACTAATATAAGTTACATATAAATAAATATATAAAAATTTTGTTAGTGTGTAGTGTGTACGTGTTAAATGCGCTTTATAAATGCAGGTTCTCGCAATGTCGTTCTGCGTTTGAGCTGAATGTAAGTGCTATAGTGGTGACCATAAATAATTTATAACATCTCATCAAGACGAACGTGTTAATAATAGTAGACATTCAAATAATTATTGACATGTCCACTTCGATAAGGGGTATAGAACAAAACGTAATAATGGTTAGGAGGAGAAGAGAAGAATGTGCTAATTAACTCAGATATTTTGTAATGACTTAAGCACGGAGTTGTGCTGCGTATCAATCATAGCAACTTCAAATAATGTGATGTGTGCTATAGCGCATTACGACGTTTCGCAGGAAGTCGCATTTTGGTCACTGTGACACCTAAGTTACAGAAATTGCTTGTTGAAGTTGTACCTACGCAAATGCATCATTTGATTAACGGTGTCACTGATGGTGTATTGATGCCCGATTTTGCATGTCGTAGAGCATTTTCTTTGACTGATATTCTATAAAGTGATAAAATTATATGGTCATTTTGTAATAATGTTTATGCAAAATAAAGCAATGGTGTGTAGTGAAATCGGTAATTACATTCTGACGGGTTGTGCGAGAAAAAAAAGCACGTTGACGACACACATATTATAGTATAGATAAAGCCAAAAGCAGCTTTTGTATTGTCATTTGTTGAGGGTATTGTTATAAATGGTAAAAACTTCACCATTCACCCGCTGAAAAAGATGCAATGTCGTTATTCACTAATGTCCAGGTACAAGTCGCAATCTTTATCCTAATAACATTCGACACTTGATCAGAATTATTGCCCTAACATGATGTTTGATTCTCGTTTATCTACACTGTAAGGTTTGCAAAAATTGGCTGCAAAGCGAATGAACAACTTTATTCTTCACTGTCTATAAGAAAAGTAAATATAGTAATAGTAATAATAACGATGTTAATGATAATGAGGGAAACTCCGTAGCATTGAAAATGACTGTACAAAAGCAAAGATGCAATTACCGTTAAAGTAAATTGCTCATGCACTAGATACGTCTGGTGTGTGAAACACGTTAGGCTAATTGCAAGTGTATGGAATGGCCAACTATACAGGTGACGTGATACACGCTAGTGGTTATTTGAAATAAGTAGACACACGTCTTGTTTTTTTACCTGTACTTGACATTGAATTACTCTATCGGTGATCACAAGCACCGGATGACAGTCATATTTAATGACTTGTACGACTACCAGTTAGCATTTGCAACGCCAACCACTCAACACACACAAACAAGCTTGACTGATCTACATGTATGTGTTCAAAACATAATAGTGCGTGCAATAATAAGTTATTACTTGATAAGTAACGAAATACGTAACTAAAATCTGTAAAACCTCTATTGTCATTTGATGAAGCGGTACGTCGTTTTTATGTTGCGACGACTGCAAAGGATATTTCTATTATCGTAACATTACAGCTCAAACGATAAAGCAATTATCTCAATTCTCATTGTGTGCAAATGTGTGCTGACAAGTGTGATGATGCCCACTACACTTCATGCTAGTGTACACATGCAAATGCCAAAAATGTTGATGGTGTATTTGTCGCATCATCTACTTACGCAAGCAGAATAGGTGTAATTGATCTTGATGATAAGCACTATAAATCTCTACACCACTACTGACAGCGCGATAGAGAAATAATGAATGCAAGTAAATAACAAAGCGAACTGAAAAAAAGGAAAGAAATTAATTATAATTTTCAGCTCTCTCGTTAATTTGCTTGCAAATAGTTTACTGCTTATTGTCTTTCCTGTATAGACAAATCAAATAAATAAATATATAGCAAGATGTGTAAAAAATAATTTTCTTTCCCCGAAAGTACTCTTGCGTGCACAAAAGTAAAACAAAAAATATCGATAAGTATTACAGCTACAACTATGAACATAAGCTATGAATATTGGATTTATATGTTTAATTCCTTTATTTTAATTCGTTTGCCATTTTTTTGCAAAAGAAAGTTAACGAAAATTTATCAAAAGATAATATTGTATCAACTTTGTTTTGTCTTAGAGTATAATTTTACAGAAATTATTTTCTTCGAAAAAGTTGTTAATTCACGGTTAGATAGACATAAATGACCTCAAACACAATCTCAGCAGAGGCTGAAGAAAAATTAGTAGAACGTCTGTATACGCAATCGATTGCACGACGTAAAGCTGCTTTGTAGTAACTTGATGCCCGTTTTTACCCTGCATCTTCACATACCTCATCAACGGTACATCTATCACCTTAGTAAATACAACAGAGTGTACAACGTCAGGTAGATGCATAGATGCAGCGTCGCAGAGAACGTGCTGCTGAGGCTGATGCCAGAACGTATAAATCTATTGAAGACGTAAGGCATGCACGAAAGATGAGTAGTGGTGCAATAGAGGAAAGTGTAGATCGGTTGTACAGAGTTAGTGTGTAGAAGAAAGAGGTAGATTTGCAAAGTAGTCGCCAGCGTTATGAGTTTAACCCTAGATCTGCAATTCCTAAACCTAAAATAATGAGTAAAGATGAATTTAATGAGTCTGTAACACGAATGAGTAAACCCAAGAAGCGATAGTTTACTGTTGACGAAGTAAACAGAATATATGGCCTTACCAAGAAGTAAAACGAGATGCTAGCGTTAAGCCACTAAGCATTTAAAAAAAAACACGAACATACTTTTTTTATTGCTTACCACAATATATGTAAATATACATATTTTTACTATTGTTTATGTAGTAGTCAAAAAGCAACACTTTGTTTTGTTACACAAACCTTATTTGTAAAAGACAAAATGTACGTAACTGTAACTATTTTTTTCTTTTCTTTCAGAGTGGCAGCTAAGCGATCAGTCATTTTATTTATTTTACAATTTGTGGACTTGAAAAATTGTTGCAATGTAAAATTTTTTTTGTTACTGAAGGTGCGCATATGTATATTAATGCAACAAACATCATTACATAGTTTGACATATTGATGTAATATATACTTTTGATTTGTTATGTAATAACAACAAGAATGTTATTACTCTTAACCATTTTCCTAAGAAGATGATACTCAATTGTATATTTATAAAACACTATTTGTTTTGTCAACAGATCAATATTTACAACATATAATGATCATGTTAATATTTTATCAGTGATTTTTATTTTCTTTTATTTTATTGACAATGTACATTCGTTTCCTAGAAAATAATATTGTAATTGCTATTTTTATTAGTATCATTCAATATATTTATTATTGCGTTTAAGTTTTTACGAAGAAGATAGTATTGACAAAAAAAAGCATTACAATAGAAGAAGAATATTTTACTATGACTGAATTGAAAGTTTTAAAGAATTGCATTATGCACCAAACGGAAAATGGGAGACGAAACTAACAATCATAGTAGTAGCAGTAAAGATTAGCAGAAACATCATAGCAACATCAGCACCACCAAAACACGTAGAAAAAATTTACTTGTTTTGGACTCGACAGTAATACGAACGCAAAGTAATGCATATCTCCAACTTCGCTTCGTCGTGCAAGTCGCTGTCTCTACCAATGTGCATTACATAATTAAGCTGTAGTTCTCTGCTATACTGCAGGCAAGCAAGGACATCACAGTCACACCCCAGCTGTCGGGGCGACGTTGTTCTGATTGACTTGTCCTTACCTCAACCGATTTGTATCTCAGCTAGAGCGTGACGGTGGTATTACTGTTATACGAGCACTACTGTCAACACATCCGTAGGTGCTACGTTCTCACTGTAATTCGCACGTCATTTTTGTATAACGTGTAAAACAACTTTTAGAATAATAACAGTGGTAGTTTTACCGAAATCATTTTGTTGACCCTGTCTAGGTTAACTCTGATGCACGTAACAAATCTTAATTTTTAACAAAATTAATTAGTGAACCTAAAAAATCACACACAGGAAAACGATACGGGAATGCCGCCGTGTCTTATGAAGGTGATTTCAAGTGTCTTCACGCATTAGTCGCACAATCACTCGTAGGTGCGTCTAACCCTATTGGTGATGCTGTTGTTAACTATTTGTATTTCCTGCATCAGTATTTATAACTTCACAACATGTTGCCATAGAAGAAAGACGATTAAATTTTATGTTATACTTGCAATATTTAAGATGTTTAATCACAAAGAAAACGACTAGGTAGTATATAATTGTTTGAGTAGTTCATTATGTATAATGTAGTTGCAAATAGTAAGTAGTATAAAGTATCTGATGAACAGCAATTGTAGTGCAACGAAGAGGTATACTACAAATAAATGTAAAGCGCAAAGACATAGTTTAGCATTACTAAAGCATGCAAGAAATATAAAATGCTGCCTATGCATCAAATGGTACAAATACATCCAGATTTGTGCACACGAGCCGGTGTAGTATTGACATTTTTGCAACAAAGTGCAAAACTGTCATGTCGGAAGCACACCACATCACTACCCTCGTTAAGGGGTGAATAAATAATATATAATATATAAGTGTATATCTAATAATAATGTTTGTATATTTCTTATAATCTTCTTTCGTCTAAGTTTGTTTATACGTAATAGTTGCGAAAGCACTTTCTAACACACACGCACACAAATAATTGTTGATTTGTGCATATAATTGCTATTAACTCAATTTTAGTGTAGAAAAAAAGGTCAGTCATAGTATTAATTATTTTTTTTTTAAAATAGTTTGCCCTTATTTTTTTCACTTTCATTTCATTTTTATATATATATTGAATATTTATCATCTAGATAAGCCATTTGAAATATAGTGTAACTCAGATTGCATAGCAGCTTTATTTGTGAACTACTCTTTTTCAAGAAAAGCAAATCCCATTATCAGTTTTGCAAAAAGCATAATAAATAATACAATTTTTGTATTTATTTTATAAGAATGTTCAATAGTAAGAACGCGTTGATTTGTGCAGCTATGGATGAGATAAAGTAGCATCCGTTACGCTTGCTGATAGAATTAATATTTATGCTTACTATTGCCTATCTACTCTTTGAGCGAGTTCTTGGACGTGCATCGGGTAAGAAAAAGGGTAAAGTGCAAGGCAACGAAATGGATCATCTTTCGTTGGAGTAGCAAGAACGACGACTAGCATAGTTTCAGTCCAAACCGTTTCGTGCAGAGTACCCAGTAACATCTAACGTTCCAGTGAAAGGGTATGAAGGTATGCTATTAATTGAAGCACGTGATGGCGCACACATCACTGTCAAGAATAAATCACTATTTGACCACCCTACGTAGTGTCTTGATCTGGCCACGTATGATTATCATTCCTTCTCTACCAATGAAAAAGTTGTCGATGTAGCTCGACAGACGGTGGTAACGTATGGTGTAGGTAGTTGCGGACCTCGAGGGTTTTATGGTACCGTTAAACCACATTATGTGGTGTAGCAAGATTTGGCCAAATTTCTTTCCACGGATGACGCGGTCGTCTACAGTTTTGCCTATGCAACCATCTCCACACTCATTTCATGTTTTGCTAGCCGTGGTGATTACCTCGTATACGATGAATTCATCAATTCTGCGATTATGGAAGGATGTGTGCTGAGCAGGGCTAATACTACAATATTCAAGCATAATGACATGGACAGTTTATAAAAGGCACTGTAGACGGTGGTGGCGAAAGAGGACGTGGCAAAGCCCAATCGTCGCTTTGTTGTGACATAAGGATTGTTCAAAAACTCTGGTGACATTTGCCCACTCTCGCAGATACTTGATTTGTGTAAGACGTACAAGTTTCGCCTTATTCTCGATGACAGCTATGGATTTGGTGCGCTGGGAAAGACGGGCAGAGGTACACCGTAGCACTTCAGCATCCCTACACGGTAAGTGGATGTATACGTTGGAAGCTTGAGTGGAGCACTTGGTGCGGTCGGTGGGTTCTGCGCTGGGGAAAGTCATCTTGTTGACTTCCAACGTCTCGGTGCATCTGCGTATGTATTCTCGGCATCACTACCACCATACATCACCGCCTGTGCATCTAAAGCAATTGATCTGCTTGACAAAGATCACAGCTATATTGAGCGTTTACATGAAAACACAAAGTGAATGCGTGAGCAGCTTCGTCAAGCACACTTTAATACTTCTAAAATTGCTCTTGTCGAGTCAGACAGTGATGCCTCACCTATTATAATCTTGTCCGTAACTCATGATTACGTAAATAGTCATTCGGCATAGTCTGTTTAGCGTGATTTACAAAGTGTTGTAGTTTAGGTGCAGAAGGGTAAAGTGATTATTTTGCGAATTGTGTTTGACAAGGCTGACCCTGTGCAAAATCGGCCTGGTTTACGTATTGTCATGAAAAGCAAAGCGACGCTAGAGGAGTTGAAGAGTGCATCACAGCTAATTATCAAAGCGGTCAAGTCAAAATTTGAGTAATGCTGATTGCTTTAGTAAAAAAATAAAATCAATTATAATTTAGCAAATGTTGCGATGTTAACTTTGTTGTATGATATTGAAGTCATTATATGATAAACACAACATGTTTGCTTTCTATTTTTATTTTTATTTTATTACTATGTTTATCATTATATTCCAGCTCAGTGTAAAAAATGTATATTTTAGCACAAATGTTTGTTACTATTGCAAAGTGATAAGATTGGAGTGACAACATCTTTATTTTATTAGCATTAGCGCACAAATGATATTCTGATCATTTTAGTGGCAGCTTTCCCCCCCCCCCCCTTACTTCCGTCACTGTGAATGGAGATAACCTTTTCTTGATAACTTTCGCTTAGTTTTCCTGTTATTTTTTTTTTTTTTTTTTCAGTAATATAAAAATCTGTGATGCATCAAAAACTTACTTTATTTGCTAATAATATAAGTTTGCCGTTGACAACTTTTTATTTTTCTATTTATGCAGCTAGTAAAAATCACTTTTAGTTTATGTTTTCTTTGCTATATTGCAGAGAGTATGTAAACAGAAAAATCAATAAATAATAAAGTTTAGTGAATTGTACTTGCTAAATGGAATAATAAGTCAAGAAAAAGCAAAAAAAACACATCCCACATACAATTTACTATATTAAACAGCATTGATCAAGTAAATACTGTTATATGTATAAGGAACAATAGCAGTATTATGTGTGCTTTTCAAGATATTCGTTTTATTATTTTTATAAACTATTGTTTATCTTGTAGTGTTAATGTAACGCAAATAGTCTTTCAATTAACACACGAAAACTTGAAAGATAAATAGACGTGTTGTTTTGTGATATATTTTTTTCTTAGTTACTAATAATCATAGTTTGTCAATATTTATGCATGTGTTTATACAATCAAGTGCAAAACCAGCAAAATTTTTTTTGCCATTAAATTTTTGTTATCTTAGCTTGACCACAGTTTTTTACACTACTTCGTTACTTAAAAATAAATATTTTCTTAAAAAAGTTCAAAGCTTTTTTGTCACCGTTTAGTGGTTGTTTGTTTATACAAAATAGTTATTTTTGTATTGAGAATTCAATGTCAGAAATAAAATAAACTAATCTGTCATGCAACAGAAATAGCATTTGTAGTATAAGCAATAAGAAGCACAATAAAAATGTCGATGATATAGTTTAAAACAATTTATAAAAATCAGGTATACATAATACGATGCAATAATCAAGACAAATAACAACTACGCTACTTGAAAATAATTATTAGGTATCACGTTTTTTGTACGTGGGAGATTTGAAGCTTATTAATACAACACTTGCCTAAACTAGTGAGGTTGTACCTAATTAGCAATAACAATGCGAGATGGGTGCGTTTTGCTTTGTTGCATAATAACGCTTTGACGGTAGTATTTAGTGATTCTACGCTCCACTGCAGTAGTACGATCGGAAAAAGCTGCACGTGTAGGCATCAGTAGTGTCTGCTGCTCTGCATCAGGCTTTACAAAACATGCGCACCATAAATGATGAAAAGTATTTGTAAATTGTTCCTTATGTTGAGAGCAAAACAACTACGCACGACAAAGTTAATGATATGAACAGTAATTATCTTGTTGACCGAAAGAGCGAAAACAATAATGATGAATAATATAACAATAGTAATCAGTTATGCAATACTTAAACACGGACAGACCTAATAGTTAAGACGTCATTACCTAACATTTATTTACGAGTAGGTGGAACAAATACTTTTTACTGTTATAAATTAGTATAATGTAATAACATTAGTGAAAGTTGTAAGGACAAATAAAATGTGTATAGCAGTTGTAGAAGCAACAAAAGTAACAATGGAAACAAGTTATAATCAACTTCATACTCACAATCTTTGAGCATAAATATAAGTATGTAATCAAACGGTCTGACATTTTCATAGCAGCAGACATCATACTAACGAGTGCCGTTGTAACTGCTCAAAATGCAATAAAGCGACGTGTTGCATAATGTTGTTGAGTGCGATGAAGTAGAAGTACAAAAGGGTAATGAGAATGATGCACTAATTTTGACGCATAGTGATATATGCCCAAGGATCGTCAGCAATATTTCTTCACCTGATATCAGCAATGCCATCGCATTAGCTACTGGCAGTAAATGTGAAGGCAACGACCACGACGACAATAACGATGGCTGAAGTTATATCTTTGCACCAATCAAAGATGTCTTTTCGTATCGCAGTGATTTTCCTGATGATCATAGTTACTAAACTGTTATAGATGATGATGATGATGATGATGATGATGATACTATGAGGGATTACAACATTAATGGTAGTGAGGTGACAAATATCAAACGTTTGTCAACTTCTTGTCATATGAGACATTAGTGTGGCAGTCACCATGATAAGAAGAAGAGAAATGATAGTATGTCTAGTAATAATAGTAGTAAAATAGATGAAAGACATATCAATACGATGTAAATGTGTAATACTAATGATAATTTAGTAATGCCTGTTAGTGGTGTTGTGCAAAACAATAATGGCATCTGCGAATAAATCAATTCTTATAATTCTGACACGTATCATGAAAAAGAAGAAGTGATCAATGTAGACGATTTTGTTCATTATTATAGTACACTGAAAAATAAGTGTAACTAAAATCTGCGCTACTAATACGATGATGAAGTATGCATCGATGACGTTGACCATGTAAAGGATGACAGAAATCGATAAGGTAGCAATAACTAATATATATCAGAAAATAATAAACCTACTGCTGATATGAAAATGACAAATGTAGTTGATGTTCTCAACACATTTGGTACCAATAACAGAGTTTACTCTTCTGTAAATCAGCGTGGTATAAACATTAATGGCACAAATAACAGTATTAGTGGTCGCTGCTCATATGTTTTTGTGCCTTCCAGTTTACAAAATAATTCCTGCTAATTACAAACCTCACCTGCTTTACAGTTATAACATTTGGTGTAACCAAAAGAGTAATCATGATCAAGCATACAGTTTCGTGTTGATAATAATAGTGCTGTTGATGTTAGAGTTGTTCACGATAAAGCTGACAATGATGAAGATGGAGATGGTATCAGTGACGATAATAGATAAAATTGTGGTGAACCGATTTGACACGGGTAGTCGCTGACACACAATCATCGTCGTCGTTTGTGAACGCCACGCGCTTCACTTTCATTACGTCACGATATGAGTAATGAAAGCAGTCATTGCATTAAAAATATAGATAAGAATAATTATGCTTAAATAAAATTTTTCAATAATACATAATTAGCAATATTAGTTTATTAATTTTTTTGTTTATTAGTTATTTTACCAAGTGTTGTTTTGCACCTCAGTGTGTTATTTGTAAAAATATTTATTAGTTTATATGTGATCAATTAATTAGATTTTTTTCCACATATCTTATGTTATACAGCCACACTCTTTACTCACCGTCTTTCTACTTTTTCACCAAAATATTATCCTTCAAAAACTTTTACATTTTTATCGATGTACTAACTTATGAATTATTTTTTTTTTTACCAGTGAATATTTAAACTAAATACAATTCAATAATATAATCGTATGTGTTTTCGTGATCAGCATGTATTTTTGCTTTTTGACTCATTACTTACATCATTCTCATGTGCAAAGCAATCGATTTTATATCAAATGAAGCTTTTTGTGCTTATAGCTTACAACTAATATTTTTCTTATATATTTATATATATATCTCGCTCAAAAATGTTTATGTTTCTTGTATACTATCAACAATAACAGTAACGACAAACAATGAACGCATTACCCTACCTAATCATGTAAATAATTTACATTTATATTATGCGTATAATTTTCTGTGCAACTTTGTTGTGTTAAGTATTTAGGCAATACACCGTGATATACGCATAAATGCAACATTCACAAATAAATGTATACAAATGCTCGTATCGTTGAGCAAAGTGACTGTATAAAAAAATTTCAGCATCAAATCTTTATGCTTTTAAATGAGTTTTGTTTACGAAAATGATAATAAAATTTTCTATCTTCATTGTAATGAAATTTACGAAACAATAAATTATTTTTAACGCTGAAGTAAGTTTACAACAAGGATAACCAAATGATTAAATTTATATTGAAACAAAACTATTAATTTCTGTTTAATCTTCAACTAATCATTTTACTGTTTCTGCTCAATTTTACACTGTTCGTTATCAAAAAATAAATAAATAAATTCAATGGTAGAGTATAAAAAGTAAATTTTATCACTAGATAAATATGTTTTCTGCCATACCGGTAAATTTTGGCAGAATAGAGGCAATGATGCGATCAGGTTCACGCAGCAACTCACCTGAGCATGAATTACGTCAGATGACATCAACGTCGTCGTCATCGTAATTACTTTCTGCGCAGACAAGTAGTCACGTTTAAGCTGGAAAACAGAAAAATAAAAAGATGTTTTCATAATAGCATAATTAGTAACACAATAAAACGACACTTCATTCGCTATCGTAAAGTAGTAAAATGGTCAACAGCAACAAACCATCACTGTTATTAACATTATCATCTTCATTACAAATAATAACTAGGTAACCTATCAAAAAGGCGACATCCTAAGTATAAGGTAAATAAAGTGTGACAACTTTTACTGTGTAGCAAAACGACACAAAATAACGCGTGAACACTTGCAAATCAATGAACAATGTCGATGATCGCATTCAGCTAACGCAGTTTGATGAGAATGTTGTGATGCCCTGTATATGACACTATGGTAGCATCTTATATTATCCTGTCACCTGCCGTTTTTACTGCTGAAATGGTCATGCATTGTAGCTTCGTCTGTAAAATGCGTAAAACAGCTAAGCTGGTGTGAGTTGTGACTTTTGCGGTTATACACTTTGAAACTAAGACCTCAATGACACTGATAAAAAAGTAAACAAGTAACATGCAAAGTAAACGACAATGTAAAGTAATGCACAATAGAAGAAAATAACATTGTAATGTCACTCATACTCGCCTTCACCGCAGCAATCATGTCTATCTTCGTCCATTTGTACATCAACATCTTTATCATCGTCATCGTCTGTGCGTTTTTATCATTGTGCTACTTGCAAATTAGATTTTTGTAATATGTGCATCCGTGACATCGTCAATAACGTTCGATTTCACGTTCCGTGTATGCAATGTTAGCGTTGTGGTGAATTTGTTGCCATTCACACGAGTGCAATACACAGGTGCAAACTACAACGCAAACGTACATGATGCAAGTGTGCTGATGAGCATCAATAAAAGTATGAAAAGCAAGATGATCATGCTACTAGTAGTAATACTATTGTTAACAATGTTGTTGCGAGTCGTTAATAGAGTAGTAGTAATGACAAATAGTTTTGTAATAGTGATAGCAAAAGAATGATAATTAGTACGTAGGGAACAGTTTAGCAACAGTACATTAAGCGAATGTGAGAGAACAGCAAACCACTCTCACGCAAACTTCAGAAAAGAAATAGAGCAAGTTAAATAAGTGTATAAGTAAAACCCAAATTTTTCTTTGAAATCTATAAAGTGTTAGAGCACATAAAATTATTTACAAAAAATTTAAAATAATCAATTTCGTTATCATTATGCCACCAATATGAGTTTATATTATTCAACGTGAACCAATTTCGCGCTGAACCACACTCACAAGCTGAATGTGATGTACGTCCTTATTTATCAAAACGCATTCGATTAAGTTTACTATTTTTTTGTTGTTGCTCCTGTTTTACTTATCTCTATTATTTACAAAAGAAAATAATTTATTCTAGTACTGAAGTATTTACTAAGTATAGAGACTTGTGTCTAGAATAGTAATAACATTGCTATTGAACATGGCCGTTGTGGAGCTAGGTACATGAAATGTGAGGGCAGGTTACATTGGTGATACACACTGTTCACATTCATTACGTGCATTGCAGTGCATCGACTATCCTGCAATCACAGAAATCACTTCCATGTTGCTCACATCATCCTACTACTCGTGTAATCGACACGCTAACAAAGCACAGCAACAAAAGGAAGCGCTTACTATGTACGCATCTACACAACATTAGCAGAGTTTTGCTTACGATCAAAACAACAGAGTACATGCAGCTGAAGACAATAATGATAATAGAGCTAGAATGCAAAGTAGTCAACATTATAATAAGTAATGTGATGATAATAGCAGTCTTGTTTGTGGCAATAACGATAGAGATTTTTTACAGCTGTGATCGTTATCATCGTATTAATCTAATAAAGATGCACATCATGCGTATGTTCATAGAATACATCGATAAGTATTACGTTGTGCAGCAAATGATCCATTACTGCTAGTAGTACCGTAAGATTGATGACTAACAGCTCATCACAAGACATTAGCATCTTTCTGCTAATCGTTGCTGTAAACTGGTCATCAGAGCAATGAATAAGATCATGATGGTGATGACAATCATTTTTGTGCATAGGGCAATATTTCTGCAATATATTGTATGCGACCAAGTGTGTGCTGAACATTAGCGTCTGGCTTAACCTCTGCGATTGTGCTTGATGTGGGTCACTCACACAGCACCGTTGCCGCCGTTTTAGATGGGTTTACGTTGGGTCGGTCTGTTCAATCTAGTCCGATTGCCGGTTGCGCGGTGTCATGTGCAATGCAATCCTTGTTGCCAATGTAGACATTGTCTTCATTAAGCAGAACACGCACTAGCCTACCTCAACTGCATAATATGTCATATATTTGCAGATAAAACAAGCAATGAATGATGTAAATCATGTCATCAGTAAAGCACATTTATGGTTATGTTCACAATAGTGTTAGTGGTATCAAGAAATAGTGGAGGTAAAGCATAGAAGATAAGTAAAAATCGAAATATGAATTACCACTTAACAATGGAATGTGAATAATGCCTGATGGCCATAGCATTACGCTTTCTGATTACGTGCGTTGAGCACCATATGAGCTGTTGTTTTGTAAACGCGACAGTAATTGTTACGATAACAAGTGTAACAGCAAACAAATATGTGACAGCAGTTGTGCTAATAACGTAAATGTGGCGTAGATGACGGCGTAGTGTAAAGCACAGATGGATGTGTAATGACAGTTGCACGGCATTCATCACCTTGTGGCTGGTGGGTGTGGTTGCAACAGTGTCAATTTCTATCATAGGCTAATAGGTTAACTACAAAATATAGACTCTGCTTATTATCGATACGACCGTGATGGATTTATGCACAATGCATCAAATGACACCGCTGCCTGAGTTGGAGCGTCGATGGCGGCGGAAAGCTCTGCACTATAGCCTCTGTGAATTACCAAGTCATAGTATTACGAGTGCGGGGAGGAGGTGTTATTCCGTAAATTATTCTTGTAAAGTTATGAAGTAGGTTAAATAGTTAATCCATTGCACAAATTAAACACCAAGTCAGAACTATCAACTGTACTATTATTTTTTTCCAATACTTCATATTAATATGTTTATTTATTGCTTATGGTAATATGCTTATTGCGTACATATACACATTTTTTGTTGTTACCGAAAAGTACAAATCAAAAATTTGTTTTATATTTAAACAAATTTTAACTAGTTTTTTTGATAATAAAAACATAGTTATTATTTTCATCAAAAAAAATTGTAATAATATTACATCGAGTTGTAATTAATACATTGTGTGCGTATTTTGTTGAAAATACGATTGCAGTAATTGTTTATACATACAGCAGAATCAGAAACGTGGAACGAGGTACTAATGAAGATCAAAATCATCAACCCAAACTCAACTAGCGAGTTTACGTAGAACATACGTATTTGTGCTGAACGCTACAAGCGTATAGATTGTGAGGTGATATGTGTTAACCCAGCTAACAGCCCTACATCTATTGAGGGTTTTTACGATGAAGCATTAGCAGTCCCGCACGTCTTGTAAGAGATACGCAGAGGTAACGAGGAAGAAGGAGTAGATGGGTTTGTCATTGCTTGTTTCGGTGATCCGGGTTTATACGCGGCTCGGTAAATAACTAACAAACCTGTCATGGGTATAGCATAGGCAGCTTTCCATTTAGCCAGTATCATTGGGGCATGCTTTTCTATAGTAACGAGTGCACCTCGAATGCGTGTGATGACATAGCACTTGTTAACACGTTACGGTTTTGCTAGCCAGTGCCGATCTGTTCGAACAACATCAATTCATGTACTAGATCTATGTCATGACCCGATCGTGGCTGTAAACAATGTCATCAACGAGTGTTATCGTGCACGAGATGAGGATTTGGCGTAGGTTATCGTGTTAGGGTGTGCGGGTATGGCACAATTTCGTGATGAAATTGAACAGAGTGTTGGTATTCCTGTCATTGACGGCACTGTAGCGGCACTAAAAATGTGTGAAGCAATGATAGACATGGGTTTGAAAACAAGTAAGCACTTAACATTTGACTTCCCGATTACAACGAACACGAAAACAAATACACATAATGAGAATAAATAATAAAAATGAAAAATTTTATTCCTTTTTTAATATTAATCGCAAAATGAATTTATATTATTTTATTTTTTCTACACTAATTTGTATAATTTACAAAACATATAAGCTCCATCTATTATTTTTTCTTTATTCTAGTAAATCGCATTTTGTTTCTTTTTGTGTATGTGCACGCAGTATAGAATACTTGTTAAATAAAGTATTTACTTGCAATGTCTATAGTGTTGATTATGGTAGAGAAAGAAGGGACACTTTCTTTAATAATGCTTGTAAGTATCAAATTGTGGTAGTTGTTATCACAAATTATTATTATACTTGAAGGTATTTTTTTAAAAAAATAATTACTTGTATACACAGTAAAAGTTATGTATGTCAAAACTTTACTGTTCTTGAAATTTTACTGTTTGTTATTTTCTTTGCATACAAAGCATTGAGTTTAGTAGGTGTCATTAATAAAAGTATTTATTGTGTCATTTTCTTTTTATATATATCTGTGTTAGCGTCAATGCCTCCCTTACACCAACCTCGTGCGCTTCAAAAAATTTTGCAAAACCGCAATCGCTACCTGCGTTTGTTGTCGTAGACTTTGCCGTAATATTCGTTACAAAAATGTAAACTTTTATCAACCACTTCTTCGTCGTCAAGGACACAGTTTAGTCAAAAGACCGGTATTGACAATAATATTGACAGTGCAATGTCAGATAATAATAGTCCAAAGTCAAAAGTGGTATTGCAGAAGAATAGTTTGTACGAAAATTAATAAGTGTAACAAGCTGAAATTGAAAATGCAAGCAGAAGCAATAACATGACTGGTGCACTCACCAACACTCGTAGAAATGTATTACAGTCATATTGCAACATGCTTAACATTGACAAAGAGTGAATATCATCTGTTAACACAATAATGTCATAAACTTGCAGAGGCATCATTCCTGATGTCCAAATCGCAGATAACGATTTGTTTGCCTGTGCACTTATACATCCATCTTTTATCAGCACTGCAAAAATACGATAAAAAGAAAAGCGATTGCGATTGCGCTAGACATTGGCGATGCCTGCTGAACTCATTACTAGTGGTTCATCGAGTGTGCAACTGTTAAATTAATTAGCCAAAACACACAACGCGACAGTGTAACGACGATTACAGCGCGCTGCAGAAGATGAGTTTAGTAATTCGGCAAACAACATTGAAGATAAATATTCACATGAAAACAATAATTGCAGCAAACGTGCTAATACTTAGGCAGGGATTGCCCACAAAAATGAAAAGGTAAAGAATACTTTTGATCAAAACTGTTAATAATAACAGCAGCAACAGCAGCTGCATTATAAACGACATACTGCCAATCAAAATCACATTAACAAAATGCGACGAACATAGCACTACGCCAAAGCAACAGTAATAAAAACACAAGATCTTATTGAATTACCATCTTTGATACAGGTAGATAAGTATATTTTGTTGGACGCTAATGCTTTTGGCCCACAGTCAATTAGTCGTGCACACGGCGCACATGACATACCACAAGAAGTAGTACTATCTGCGGCTGTCGCTATTTGTGGAGCTGTTAATTTGTTTGGTGGCATTCATTCTGTTGCTGCCTTTTTTGATCGTATTTTTGGCAGTAGTGAAAACAAATGTTATTAAACTGAATAATATAATACACTCAATCCCTTAGAAACATAAATACTTTATCAGAAATAACAAAAATTATTAATAATGAAATCAATTAATGACAATATCTATAAACAACTATGTGATTTTCCTTTTTTTCGAAGTCATTAAAATCATACAGTCAAACAATTAGACGATCAAATTGATTAATATTATATGTAAATATATTTATATTTTATCTCTATTTCTAGTTCATAATAGGTATTTTCATTTACACTTTATTTGGCAAAGCAAGTATTTGTTTACTTTTTGATAGACATTTACTTTTACTTGTGATTTCAATAGCTTATTTAAAAAATAATTTATAGAGTAAATGACAGAGATAGAAGAAATGAAAGCAGCACCAACACTGTAAGAACTTGTATAGTTGTGGCTCAAGTGAGACAGAAACGAAGCCACACACAACGAAATAGCGTAATTATGACGTAATCGCGAAATAGACAAGCTAAATAAAATCATGCTAACACGAATGAGCTTTGGTACGGCCGGTTTACGTGCACGCATGGGTGCTGGCAATTCACTCATCAATCACTTGACAGTAATACAATCTGCACAGGGTCTTGCTGCCTATTTGAGCACGCAGTACAACGCAGAGGATTTGTCGCGTAGAGGTGTGATTATCGGCTTTGATGGACGCCATCATAGTCGTGAGTTTGCCATGTTGACTGCCGCAGTCATGAAGGCAGCAAAGTGTAAGACGTATCTGTTTCGGTGTGTGACGCCAACTCCGTTTGTTGCCTTTGGTGTGCTACACTTACACTGTCTCGCTGGGGTAATGGTCACCGCAAGTCATAACCCTAAATACGACAACGGCTACAAAGTGTACTGAACCGATGGTGTGCAGATTATGTCTCCACATGACAAGGCGGTTATGCGAGCTATTGAAGAAAATTTGTAACCTCAAGCAACTTCATGAGACATGTACAGTGGTGATGTAGATCCATTTGATGAAATACATAGTGCTTACTTCTCATACATGTCCGCTGATTATCACCCACAGGGCAATGCAAGGTCATGCAATCTCAACTTTACCTATTCGGCGATGCACGGTGTGGGTGCGCCGTTTGCACGATAAGCATTTTACCGTGTAGGTTTGTCACCTGAGCAAGTTATCATGGTAGCAGAACAAGAAAGCCCCGATGGTGATTTCCCCACAGTCTAGGTGCCCAATCCCGAAGAAGGTGAACGTGTACTGAAGTTGTCCTTTGCCACTGCTCAAAGAGTCAACTCAAAAATTGTTATCGCCAATGACCCTGATGCCGATCGGTTAGCACTTGCCTAATTGCAGCACAATGGCCAATGGCGTACGTTTACTGGTAACGAAATGGCTGCATTGTTTGCCTGATGAGCAGTACACTGTGCACGTACTCGAGGTGTTGC
The DNA here is from genome assembly GCA_028554745.1 of Blastocrithidia nonstop. Taxonomy (NCBI): domain Eukaryota; phylum Euglenozoa; class Kinetoplastea; order Trypanosomatida; family Trypanosomatidae; genus Blastocrithidia; species Blastocrithidia nonstop. Next base: position 466,407 of record JAQOTN010000018.1, on the reverse strand, counting down.
ACTAAGACAGTGTGTTTTTCTCGCCTCTACCGTGAGTTCTCCTATTTTGCAGACGATTGCACAGGTATAAGGTATGCAGTATTATGACACATTAACTGGATTCAAGTGAATGGGTCACAAGGCTGCAGAGATTATTGCTTAAAACAGTAAACGAAGTAAGAGTAATTACAACAACAATAGCAGCAGCGATAGAAGCGCAAACTATAACAGTGAAGATAATTACGTGCTATTTGCCTTTGAGGAATCTATTGGTTTTATGTGAGGCACACGTGTACTTGACAAAGATGGAATAAATACTGCCGGTATTTTGGCAGACTTGACCTGTTATTTAGACACCGTGTAACACTGCACACTGCAGTAAAAATTAACACAATTGTATTAGTTGTATGGTAATCATCTATCCTATACATCTTATGTCATTTGTAATGATCTAAGCAAACGATCACAGGTATTTGACAATGTTCGTATTTGCTGCAATGGCTCTTATCCTGCTGTCATCGGCAATGTCAAAGTACAACATGTTCGCGATCTCGTTACCGGTTATGACAGTCGGCAGCCTGACAAAAGAGCCACATTACCGCTATCATCGACAAGCCCCTTAATCACTTTTTACATGTAAAATAACATTACATTTTGTATTCGAGCAAGTGGCACATAACCTAAGCTAAAATGGTATGCTAACCTAGTCGCTCATGAAGATGCAAAACATACTTATTAGACAGTATTGCTGCCATTTTGTCGCTCTGCTGTAAATTAGCTCATTCAGCCAGAGAAGTATAATTTTGTGCGTCGTCCCCAAGACGATGTTGTAACAGTAACAACAGCAATATCATAATAATAAGAAGAAACAAATAAATACAAATAGTAAGAACACTACATCAGAAGACGTAAACAGTAAAGCTTAGAAGAAATTAATTAGTAAAAGCTTAATTTACTGTAAGAATAGGTTTATTTATTAAAATCTTTGTACTTTTTTAAAAAAAATTATATTTATATCTACGTATTTTGTTACAGATAGAAATTAACTTTGAAGTGCAGTATTATTATCGATATTATACATATATTAGTCATTCTATACCCCTTTTTTTTTTACCTTTTACAATATCGATCAATTAGCTATTTATTAATTGTATATTATAGCTGTATATAAATTAATTTTTAATTTTTAATATTCAAAACTCTTTTCTTATTTCAGCTACTTTCACTGTAGACGTTTATTATTATTTCTATTTCCACTATGTTACAATAATTGATAAAAATCAAATCAATTAAGCGCATCACTTGTTTTACAGTGTTGCAATTTACAGATGTTGCAATTAATATTTCAATTCATTATGATTTACGCTTTAGCTATTCTTTTTAAAAAAAAATTGTTTGCTTGCTTGTCTTGTATAGTTTAACGTAAAGCATACAAGTACATTAACATAAGTAGCTATTGATCACGTATGCGCAGTGCACGTGCATTTAAATTTGCATAATATCTATCGACCTATGCTATTTTACAAAACATTGCTTTGCACAATACTGTACTCATTGAAAAACGGGATTCGAGTAAAGGATTTGGTGTGTATGTACGTGATGCGTGCGATGCCCAGACCACGCTGCTTGTTGTACCGGCAAAATGATGCTTTGCAACGTCAGCAGTGCAACGTGTTGGTCTAAATGTTGACTGAATAGCTTCTTAACACACTACACTCTGCCAGAATGACATTACAACTAAGAGTCATACTGACACTTAGTCATTGCCTCTTGGACCTTTTGTAATTAGAACGGATAGTTCATAGCAAACATAATAACATGTTTGCCCAGAATCGTATGCAGCTTTATGCTAATCGTTAGATTATGGTATTATATCACATTTGTCTTAATGCAACGGTTAGTCTCGTAAATGAATTGAGTGATGCTGACGTTTGTCGTTATAGCGTCAGCGAGCTCACTCACCATGGTGAGGCTGATTGCAATCGTTGCCTAGCATTGATCAAATGAAATAATACACCATTAGTGCAGCACAGTCGTGTAGTGTACACCATGCGTAGCTACTTCCGTTTTACTAAAAGGCAAGAAAACAAATATAAAAGGAGATGCTTATAGCTTATAAGTACATTTGCGCTACCAATCTACATACACCATTGCAAACTTTTCAATGAGCGGTAGATGTGTTACTCTCACGAGGCATAGTAGTGCCAACTTGTTGAGAAGATCATTTAACTCATTGCCGTGCTTGTGCAGGCAAACTAGAAATTCGCAATCATTGTAGTTATAGTAATTCTATAACATCAAGTAAACGAAAATAAAAGCAAATTTCGTAATCTATGCTGTAAAAAAGTAAAGAAAAATGATAACAACAACAGAAACAGCACGATTAACAACAAGAGTAAAAAGACTAGCAACAAAATAGAATGCATAACAAACTCACGTAGCTTGCTGTCATTCCATTTTTTGACCTTGTCAATGGTGTTGTGCAATTTGATGATGGTGATAATGCTACTGATGAAAATTTGTGCAGTGTAAAATCTGATATTAATCATGAGTAGTAAAAAAATAGGTAGAAAAATATATAGTGTAATGTAAAGAGCGGCTCTTCTGCTTAAACTTGTAACTCAACACTAATGAATAATATCAAATAAAAAAGTCTACAACCTAATGCTGTCATTGACGTGGCTTCTAGTTACAGTGATTTACCTTTGTGATACGTGTAGTCTGTAAATGAGGAAGCAACACGAAGTGGCAACGACACGATTCGAAATATAAATCGATTATTAGATTGTAGCTATTTTTTATGCTTAACATTAACACGACCCGTCACAGCGTCATAGGAAGTGTTACTACCGTATTCAATACCTGTAATTACAACAAGTGTATTAACACCTGCACAAAACGAACGTTTAACGCAATACGTCAAATATAAATATTAACAAGAAAGATAGTATCAATGATCAAAACATATAAATTTTCTCGACAACTTTTCTTCTACGTATGAAATTGGATTAAATGAAATAACGGGTTATAAATATATATATATATATTTTGTTTGCTATTACATATAGTTAGTTTTCAATATGTTTATTTATCACTTCTCACAATGCTATTATACTTACTTATATTGTAGATCCTGTTATTTTCTTTCGTTGTTATAATTTAATATATATATATATATATATATATATATATATATATATTTTTGATACGCTTACAGCTAGAGTATTAGTATTATTAGATTTGTCTAAGTGGCTTTCGTCAATTACTTCGCCAAATCAAAAAGTGCACTTTGCTTTTATCTTTATTTAAATTTAGAAATTATAACATACAAATCATAAAAATTTTTATTATTTTATTTTTATAAATAAAAATTTTAAAGACAAGTTGCAATTCAAGTACAAATGTAACTTGCATATTATCGACTGAAGCTACGGACTATCAAATATTTGGTATAGATTACCCGCACCTTTTGTGACGGGTGCAATGTAGGACTTAACATGATTGCCAAACCGATTACTAGGTGAACATCTAAAATGTATACTGATGGGCAGTGATTTTTATATGTCATGTGTAGTTCTGTACTAATATTTATTCCAGCATTAATGAAGCCATATATTATAGGGTAGAGAGATAGAAGTAAACGTTAGCAACAGTAATAGTAGCGTGTACGCTTGTGTTTGCAAAAAGGAATAGACCCTTTTCCATACTTACGTTTTAGGTAGCATAACCGTGGTCATAGATCACCGAGTGCATTTGCAGATGAGTAGTTTCCGACCAATGTAGCATGGCAAGAAAAGTCAAATACACAATATCAATAGCTAAAGTAGTAGCTTCGACGTGAAGTTGGTGGTAGTGCAGAGGATTCTGTTGACAAACTGCTGAAAATGAAAGAGAGAAAGCGCAAGGAATAGCAACAGAAAAATTTGAAGTAAAACATTTTAGAGCAATTATTTTTTGCAGCTCAAAAAAACGACAACAGAATTTTGTATTAAAAAAAGTGTATAACGAAATAACATCACTTTATCTACTATAAATGACGCACATATACATAGTTTTTTTTTTTTTCACAAGTGTTGTGTGCAAAATTTAGAATCTATATTTATTACGCACAGTACGTTTTCGTTTGAAATATTGCAAGAGTTATTTGTGTTATCGAATAAAATACACAGTGCTGAAATTTTTTTAAATGTCTCTCTTACAGTTTTTAGAAATTCTTACTTACGGTAACATCTAGTATTGCTGATATATGTGGTAAACTAATGTGCATACTTCAAATTTATTAGTAAAAGAAAGCATAATATTTCAAAACTTTATTTTATAATGCTGTTATCAAATTGTTAACAAATAGTTTTTACTAATCTGTTTCTAATTATTTCACACATTTTGTTCATTGCCAATAGCTTATTTGCCTTTTATAAGAAATATAGTAGTATTACATTCATCTTGATTTTTTTTACTTACTCTTTCTTTTTGTAAATTAGTCATTCAACAAAAAACCAAATTTGTTGGCATAAATGTTACGCCAGTGTATGTGCTCTCTTGCAAAGGTGACCGCTGCGGCAAGCACACCTACTATACCCACAAGTGCGGCAGATCCTGGAATAGGAGGTGCAAAGTTGCCTGCAGGTAAACCAATCAACAAATCATGATATCGAACGAACATGATGGTTCGTCGTAAAGCGTCGTATCGAACTCGTTGAGGAACAGGCCAGTAAGGTTATGGGACAAGTAAACCATTACAAGACTTAGCTATGCTACACTGTGTAGATAACACAAGCTGTCGTCATGCTCGACTCATCTCAAAGGCCACCTCATAACGTTTCGCTCATTGTCGTGTATTTCCTGCAGTAGCTCATCGTGTAGCGGTGCAGCGCTTCAAGAAATCAGAAAACGAAACGAGTCGGTAGGAAATCAAACCAGGCGATCTTTTCTGAGTTTGCCTCTTTACCCGTAGACAAACTGATACACGTATGAGTGGTTTACAAACAAGTTTTGATCGAAATACGTGTATCTTGATTAATGATCAGCGAGTACCAGTTGGTACGCGTGTAAGTTACTGTGCAGGACGTCATGTTAACCATAAAGTTCATTTGAAGGCAATGGTCTTAGCCAACTTCTTCATTTAACGTGTGTACATCTATATTCATATTGCACATTTACTATATTATTGTTTTTATATAGTTTACACATTACTCTCACACAGCAATTTATGCTAATACTTCTTCAACTTCTCTTTAAATTCTTCTTTTTTTTTTTGTATGATGGCGTTGTATTAGAGCGAAGTACTGTTGATGTTATAACGACTCTTTTATACCTCAGTTACCTTTTTAAAGAAATACAAACACCTTATACCTGAATCTTTCTCAATCACATTTTTTTTTTGCAGCTGGCAATGCTTTGTGTTATTATTATCTTACAAAAATATTTACACTTTATTTTTTTTATCCTGAAATTGTATTAAAAATTTTTTACACTACTATCTTCACCTTGCTCATTTTTACTTGTTTTTTTTAACCATTTTGTGAACATAAATAAATAATCATCTTTATACAGATTATCTTTATAAACTGATATAATAATACATACTTTCTTCAAAATTTAGTCGATAGTACCATATATATATACATACATCTAATCATACATAAATAGACAGCAAAAAAAGTATTTCTGAGATGCACAGTCGAGTGTAAGTTTTATCTTCTTCTTCGTCGTCATCAACATCTGCTTTCTAAAGCTGCCCTTCGTTTCACTCGACCTCTCCAACATCACGTGCTGTATCTTCTTCGTTTTCTTCGTTGTCATCATCTTTCTCTTCGCTAAACTTGTTGAATCAATTGAACATCAAAAACACGGATCATAAAATGATCGAAAATAAGTTGAACGAACACAAGACTAATCAATAACAGAAAGAAGATAAAACGGAGTTAGTAGATGAATGTTTGACCCATAACAACAAAGAAGGCAGTAACAACAATAACAGTGCTTCGACTAGTCATGACAATAATCAACAAGTTAACTAATAGCACAGTAACAAAATTAATAACAATGCTGTATAAATTGAATAAGTAAATGTGACTAATTGTAACAACGTAGACGATGACCATAGGGATGTTAGTAGTAACAGCAGCAGCAGCAACAGCAGATAAAGTAGTATTGGCAATGAAAAGAATAGAACTAATTAGAATGAAACGAATGAAGCAAAGAATAGTGACAATGATGAGGATGAGGATGATGATGATAACTATAATAATGGTTATATTCATGAGGTAGACGTGTAAGAATGTGCTCGGCTGAAGATAGAGGGCAATAAGTTATTTACTGCTGGTGATGTTGACGGTGCCTTATCGAATTATCGCCAAGCGATTGCAAAGGCTGAAATCAAGCCTTTTAGATCACCACAAGCAACAAATACTAGTTCTAGTTCTGTAAATACCGGAGATATTAGCGACAACAAAGATAACATTGTCGATACTGACAATGATGATCATATGCACAAGTATACATTGACAGCACAGGTATTTTGTAATGCAGGGTATTGTCTTATGAAACTTGGAGAGACAAAAGATGCATAGCCAATGCTTTCCGAAGCAATTCGCCATCAACCAAATTATCTGAAAGCACTGCTACGAAGAGCTGACTGCTATTATTTGCTGTAGAAGTGATCAAGTGCCTTTGGTGATTTTGAGTCGTATGAGAAACATGGTGGTGTGTTGAGTGCAAATGATCAACAACGTAAAGTGATTGCTAAAGGCAAAATGGATGCTGAAATGCAAAAGATGTTAGGTGAATTAAAAGATTTAGGCAACAAGTTTCTCGGTAACTTTGGCCTATCCACAGACAACTTTAAATTTGACAAGGATCCCAAAACTGGTGGATACTCGATGAGATTTGAGCGGTAAAAGTTGCTAACTTAATGCTATTTTTTTTTTTTACATCGTACACTGATAATATTTGTTATGTTTTAATGCTCGTTTATAAGCAATGTTTCAGTAAATATATTATTAAATATATAATTTAGTTTACCATTACTCTATATATTTTTTCCACTATACATTTGTCTTGTTAACACTTGTTAATAAAGTAAAACCAAATAATAGTATTACACTCAACAAATTACTAGCAAAAGTAAAATCGAGTATATAATTGCACAGTTATAAAGATTTGTTTAACAATTATTAAAATGTTGTTGCTAAATCAAGTTGTAATACGGCTTGTAAATTAATTTTATATTGAGAACGATGAAGATATAAATAATATTAAACGTATAAATATGTACAAAAATTGTGCGTCTTTTTGTCACAAAGCTTATAAGCTATTATTTTTATGTTGTTATTGCACTTTAATTTATAATACATTTTTCTCATTCAAGGCAAAGCAATAATAAGTGACATTGTTTTTCCCCCATATTTGATTATTGTTATTACATTGTTTATTTTCATAATCAAATTCTCAAACCATTGCTAGCACGTTCAAAGCGAAATTTAGAAAATAATGCATATTTAGTAAAGTGAAGTTGTGTTACTTATAATTGACTATATGACGCATTTTGGTGTTAACACTTAGTCTGGTAAAGATGATAACACGTCAACACCTTAACAAAAGTAATTAATTAACAAGCATTCATGATTATTTACAGATGATGTCGTTTCATCTCTCAACATGGCAAATGTGCAGTTTACAAATACTGTAAAGTAAATGTCACCAATCTGTACTACAATTGATGGTGTGCCTAATGGAATTCGCATATAACACAGTGGCTTTCCTCACTTGCATGAATCAGAAAGAGCGAAATTGACAAGTAAATAAGCAATGATATAGGCATTTGCAAAAACGTTAGCTAAACTTGTTATCAGTGCAAACAAGGCATATCAATCGCAATAGTGCAAAGTTTGTTAAGTAGCATCTAATGCTAACGCTGATGCAATAATAACTATTAATAAAATTCAAACTTCAATGTTTGATATGCCATGGTACAATAATATGTCATTGACATTATAAATTTTGTCATACTTGCCGCTCAAATAAGTTTTTATGTGTGGTGAAAATGTATGTAACAGATGACGTAAATGACTGAATAACTGCTAGTTGTCAAACTATTTCTGATTAGGGTGTGTTCAACGTTAATTTCCATAATAACTACGCCTATTGATTAACACAGAAGGCGAAGAAATTCTGCAGTGTAATTTACGTCTAACAGCTATGGTATGTCTGACACATGCTGAGGAGCTTAATGACAACAGTGACAATGATAGTTAATGTAATAAAATAGTAGGTAAATAATAAACCAAAATTGAAACTTTAGTATAATAGCATACTATTGTGCTTCATCTTAAGGATGGCGTGATAATATATAATAAAATTTTAGTTAAATTTTTTGATAGCAATATATAATGCATATATGCTAAAAGTATTCGATAATAATATTCAACTATTTTTCTTTTCATCTTGTCTTTTTAAAAAAAATTTAAGGTAGTTAAATATATTTCTTTATACCTATTTTGCATCACAACTTTCTACAAAATAATTCATTTTTCACTCAATTACCGACAAGCAACGCATCTTTTTCCATAAGCTTTTTCCCGCTTTGACAACTGCTAACGTTCTAATACAACTTCAAACTTTATAAATAGCAATGCTATCACCTTTTCTTAGTCAGTTGCTGGCCTAGTTTGTCGGTACATTTCTCTTTGTCTTGACAATACCTTTGTCCTCACTCGGTGTAGGTTAGCTCTCACCAATGGCAATAGGATTTATGTTAACTGCTATGTGTTTTACATTTGGTTATATTAGTGGAGCTTATTTTAATCCTGCAATCTCATTCGCTGTTTTCATCAATCGTAAGATGTCTCTCAAACGCTTTATTAGTTACATTTTTGTCCAGCTGCTAGGCTCATTTTGTGCGTCACTTTACGGTAGTGTTATCGTAGGTCTAAACATTCCTGTACCACAGACAAATGTAAACTTGATAAGTGTTTGACAGGCACTGCTGTGTTAAATGGTCTACACGTTTGCTCTTACTTCAGTTGTTTTGCACGTCTGTTACTCTCGTCAACAGCGTAATGAGTTTTACGGTTTTGCGATTGGTTTCATGTTAATGGCGGCAGGCTTTGCCGTAGGTGGTTTTACCGGTGGGGCGTTCAATCCAGCGGTGGCCACAGGTACACAGCTAGTCGCGTGCATAGGTAAGAATTGTGCGCCGTTGATTTTCTTTTGGATTTACTGGATAGCACCCATGGGCGGGGCCTTTATTGCCTCCATCATCTATCAACTACTAGACACACAATAGCAGAAGGATACTCAAATTCACATTTCTAGAGTGTACTAACACTATATGTGTTTTTAATTATGCTTTTTATCTCGAGTTTTCAGCTTTATTGCCAACATATTTGCATCGATATAACAACAATATATACATAATAAAACGAAATGAGATGAAATCAATGCATTTGTAAAAAGAAGAATGAATGCTATAATGTTCATGTACTGATTATGTCTACTTGCCTTGAAAACGATTTGACAAAGACTAGTTGTTACAAATTTACCTTACTTTTAATTATTTTTTGCGCAGCTATAATAAAATCTCAAATTTGTAAATTAACGACCTGTACACAAGTAAATACACATTTTTTCTAAATATAGACAAACTTTTTTAGTAGAGGTCAAAATTTACACATCATTATTAGAATTTTTGCTATCTGACTTAATAAATCTTTTTTTTTCTGTTGTGATTATAGATATCTTCTTTCTTTTAAGGTCAAAAATTCAGCCAAACCAGTAGTGTTTATACTTTTAGTTACATAACATAAGCTAATCAATCGCTCGTTAACGAAAAAAAGAAGAGTAACTACGAACATATTTAGCAAGAAAAATGTCAGTAGGTATACCTGTCAAGGTGCTTTATGATGCTGTAGGCACGAATGTAGCGTTATAATTAACAAATGGATAAGTGTATAGTGGTACATTAGTGGAAGTACAGGACAATATGAACATACTACTTAAATCGGCAACGAAAACTAGTAAATCAGGTAAAACAGTTAGCATGTCGAGTGTGTTTTTACGAGGTGCAAATGTCGTATTTTTTCAGCTTCCCGATGCGTTGCAAATGAGCCCTGCACTATTAGCCGCTGGAAAGGCAGTAGCGAAGGCGCTTGATATGCGTGGAGACGGTAAAGGCTTTGCAGCAACTAGTCGAGGACGAACTCGTTAAAACATCTCATAAAATTATATTCTCAATTTTTGTTTGTGATTCTACCCTTTTTAGTCGTACCAATTACACTATATTATTTCTGTTTTTTTCTTTTATGGCTTCACTTATGGCGTATCATAAAAGCACATTTTAGTTAAGTGATACGTGCTAACAATTGCATAATGGTCTTAATAACAATTTACTTTTTTTTTGTTTTACCTAACACTAATTGAATATATAATAAATAATATTTTTTCACTTCGAAAATGATGAGATGTTGTCGTTCGACAAGGCTTAGCAGTATTGACTCTCATATTTTACTGTTGTGAGGGTGCGCTGTAAAAATGAAGCTGTATGTCAGCATAATTCTGCGACACCGCAAGCAGATTTCACAAGGCACGCACTAATTAAAAAAAATGAAGTAGGTTTTTTTTTTTATTGCACACTGAAGAATTTGTATTTACATACTGTGTCAATTATAGCAGTCATATTGTTTATACTAAGCACAAACTTGTGTGCGCTCTTTCACGCGTTGTTGAGCGTTTTCCAAATAGTACTTACATTGACGAATATAATTCGCCAACAGTAAATGTAAATGACTATGCTGAGACATTAAACACTTTTGCACGTCACACATATGCTTTTTTGCTATCTTCTTTTTTTAGTTTTGAAGTAAGAAATAATTATGCATATTCTCTTTACACGTCTTCGGTTACACGTGAATGTAAATTGCCACTAATATAATCAATGTAAAGTGACTTAAATAGAAGCTGTGATAATTAAGTTATGTGTAAGGTGTGTAAACTCAAACTATCATCTTTTTTAAATGTTTACAAACAATTAATATTTACAACGTCATTACTTTCACAAATGACAAATTACTTGACATAAATGAAAATGACAGCACAAATATATTTTTATATACATTATAAATATAATCTTTTTCTACTATATTATTTTTAAAAGCACACTTATATATATATATATTCTTTCCAATTTTCAACAGTCCATACATTTTAAATCTTGTTTGTCCATACACTAACTTCTGTTTTTTTTTGTTTTACAATTGCAATGACGCTATAACACATTTCACCAACGCACATTTAGCCTTAGTCCAATACTGGTACTATCAACAATAGTGATGACAATGGAAGTTCTGTCAATTTATAACTTGATTGTGATAATGTCAATGGCAATGTTTTGTTGTGACAGAAACAATCAAAATAAACATATACTGCCATCAATATAAACTTCAATCATGATCTTCCGCACATGTGATGTTGTGCACTTTCTTCTTAACAGTAACAAGAATGGAATGACATTTGTTAATTAATCAAATTGTAAAATTAAAAATATGCTCAAGCGTATTTGCATTTATCGCTCGCACTTGAACAGCACACAGATTGTGCATTATGGCATTGCTTACTTTCAAGTGTTCGCGCATGATGTAGTTACAAGTTATGTAATTATAATCTGTGCATATAAGATTGTTAAGTATACTTATCCAGTATGTAAAGAGTATAGGAATAACATCGTTGTGATAACGCCATCACACTTGTTAGCACACTAAATGTTTATAAAATGTTTATTGTCTGTTTAGTAATTGGCTAACACTATGAAGAAGCAGTTGCAAAAATTGTAAAGGCGCACACGTTGCTTTAACGTTTACAATAATCTAAAATTTTTTCACAGCAAACAAAAAGATTAACAACTTTTCGTGATGACTTTGTATAAATGTCACTTTGTTTATAATCTCTTAAACAGACTCGATTATTTGCCAAGGCATGTAATTGACATAAGGCACGATTGTACTTATCCTCAGCGCAATGATACTTTACACACACAACGTTGTGCACAGTACAAGCTAAAGTATTGTACGAGTGCAAATAATTGAGTGCCGCACGAAAGGTATTGCTTTCTTTTCTTCCAACTTTGCCATTACCTTTAACCGCAGAGGAAGCAAATAACGTTAACACGTAAATTAAATAGCTTTGTGTGAAAAGCTCAAGTTATTATTTACGCACCTCTGCATTGCTAGCCAAGATTAGTTATTATATGGGAAGGCCATATATTAACATAACAGCAGTGCTAATAAATCGTTGCCTGCAAATGAGTCCATTCCATGCCATGCTAATTGAGTTAGCTAATCGTTTATTACAATACGAAGATGTATTTACGTAAATCTATAATCTGTGCACATACCGATAATATGACAAACTAGTTACCTGCCTCAATTACGCTCTTAGAATTGATGTCAGTAATGACAACTACAATTCTTTGTTATACAGGTATCTTGCATAAGTACAATACAAACGATTGTGTTATTCGTAAACAGTAAATGCATGCAATGAAAGTCTTGCTCGATGCGCAGATGTGGCATAAGTTTATTATTTACGATCTGACGCGTATGCAAAGTTACATCAGCATGAGAAAAGCAAATCAGACTTGGCAAAGGTAACTGTAATGACAAAGTCAACTCCATAGAGTTTGCTTTAGCAGCAGAAGCTCTGTCCGTTACTTGATCATTTTTGTAACGCCAAAAGCGATAGTTTACCTACTTTTAGCACTAATCGTGGTACGTATGGTAGTCCATTACAGAAATACGTACACCCTTGTTCAATTGCAGGTAAGTTTAACGTAAAGTCAACATCGCAAAGTCTACGCCAACTAATTATATCTCAAATGTGTTATGCTCGAACTTTATACGAGTTAGTTGGGGTGTAGTCTTCGGCCTCATTACCATAAATTAGTCAGGCATTTCGTAGACGCGCGCTTATCGTTCACCCAGATCGCGTGATTGACGCCTCAGAGAATGAACGCAGACTTGCAGAAAAGATGTTTAAGAAATTAAATGAAGCACATTGCACTTTATGCGATACTGTTCAACGTCACGAGTATGACTAGGAGAATAACAATGCTTGATCGCAAAAATGTTAAGTATCTATATAAAATCAAGAAATATATACCTATAAATATATATTAATATATATATATATATATATATAATTATTTATTGTCGAAGCAAACACTTTACCACTATTATTTTGATTAAAAACCTTTTATTTGTGTTAATGTAAATTATTTACTTACACTTTTCGTTATTTATTCTGTTTTCGTATTTAATATTTACTTCCTTCAATGTTAATAATGTTAGAGTAAAATTAATGGTTTTGACACACCGTTTTGCATTCACCTGACGCTAAATGGTAATTATAAATATTTTTGTGTTACAATTACATATATTTTTTTTGATGAGACAAAACAATTAGCAAAACCAAAAAAATATATTTGTCGAAAACAAACATTAACGCTTTGATGTGTATTTACACGTTAATTATTATTTTGTCTTTTTTGATTATGCAAAACTGCATGCGCCTTATGTTATAATTTATAAGTTTTTTTGTATTATACATTTTCTGCAAATTTAATTTGTTACTGTAACTTTGAACTGTATTACCTTTTTCTAATCTGGTTAATTTAATTTTTTTTCTTTACGTTACAGTTTGGAGATATCTTTAATAAGTTCAAATATCCAAAAACACAACAGTTTGTAAGCCTATTCTTTATTTATAACTACCTTTTTCTTTGTAATTTACCTTTCTTTTATTTAATTTTTTGTTGTTGTTATTGTGCACTATCATGAACGCCATTGACGATCCTCGTTTGCAGTGGGTAATGGATCGAGTGCAACGAACACTGTGCGGAGTGACAGACGTGTCAATCAATGCCCTGATGAGTGATCATGAAAGCGTCAAGACACTTATTGCCATGTTTTAGAACGAAGACCGAGGCGTGTAGCCCGTCGTGGCAATTATTGCACGAGAGAACGATTACGTTGACACAAACACTAACACCATGCCAGTCTCGTCCTCGGCAGTATCCGCATCATCACGATCGACAATGCCGCTATCCATATCGCACAGTAAACCTGGTAGTGTTAAGTTGCGTTCTACGTAGAAGTCACACCAGCGATTACACGTACTCACTGGAGCAGTGACTAACACCAACATTACCTAATCCACCCATAAACCAGCCGATCGCACACGGTGTATGTTTTTTACTCGAGTAGATGGAAGCACAATCACCGCCTAAATGGCAGCAAACTGACGAAGTGATCGGACGTGCGTGATACACAGGGCGTTTGAGATTTGCAGCAGCGTGGTGCCATCGCTTCGAACCTTTCATGTACTTCTGAAAGATGTGTTTACACCTATTGTGTCAGACGTGGAGCGTGCGGCGATTGCGGCAGCGAAGCATAAAAATGGTGCAAACGTTACAAATCATAGTGGTGATAATGTTACTGCCAGCACTACTTCTGATGTTAATAATTTTAGTAAAAATAAAAGCGATGTAAATAGTAATTTGATGTAAAGAAATAATAATAATAAAAATAAAAATAATACAATATCAGATGAACACGGTTCTGCGGCTAAGAAGCAAAGTACATCCTTGACACCACCCACTTCAGTTAACATGACGGCTGGTGATCCTAATAGTGGTGGTAGTATTTATACAAGTCCAAGTGCCAATGGCAGCAGTGGTAATGCCGTTGCAAGTAACAATCGTCAATTGTACAGCGAAATACTAAACTGAATGAATCGATTAGATACTCAGTTGGTAGGGTTTATTAACCAAGTAGCCGCCTAACGGAAATTGCCCGTTGCCTAGCATTTACTGTCACTCGGTACCACGTAGGCCGATATGCGAGCCGTGCTCACCAATGAGGATCTTGTCCGGCAAATCGATCTAACAGTGGCACAGTGGCAGACTGAACTGTCCTATGCCATGACACTAGACCCACACAAGGAAGGCCCATTAGGGTAAATTGAGTATTGACGTGAGAAGTACAGTACCATTAGTGCCCTGTATGAACAAATCAACTCACCTCAGGCAAAGTTTATCTTGCAAGTAGCCAAGGCGGCGTAGTGTAACTCATCGGTGATGATTACCATGACACTGCAGCAGTTTTTCCACCAATACGCATAAGCAAAAGATAATGTGAAGTTTTTAGGCACATTAGATCGACATTTTCGTATTTTGCAGAACCTTGACCCACATGGTACCACTTTACAGCCTATTATTGACACCTTATCCTCCATGATGACGGCGATTCGAATGGTGTGAATTATCTCTCGCTTCTACTCCACATAAGAGCGCATGGTCGGCTTGCTGGAGAAAGTTGGTAAGTTGATTGCACATAAAGTCAGTGAGTTTATTAATTTTCGCACCGTTCTGACGCTGTCAACGGTGTAAGCCAAGCGTAAAGTGACGGAAGGTCAACAGTGCTTGCTCAAGTGAAAGGCAGCCTACCTCAACATACAGTAGTAGATCAACAGCACATAGCGAGAGCAGCACTGAAACTTTGACAACCGTCGTTTGTTTGACATTACCGATTACATGTCTGACCGGTGTAGTGATTTGTTGTAGGTGATTGAGACGGTGTAGTACTACACGACGGTGTTCAGCTCGCAGCTCAAGACGGTGCTGACGGACACCACTGGAATAGAGCGTATTATGAAAAACGTATAGAAGCTTAAGCGACCATTCCAGACACTCACCTTTGACCCATTTGAGAAGAAAGCCACGCATAACTGGCAAGTCGTCTTCTCCACCTTTGTCAGCAGTGTTACCTCATTGGACTTGTAGGTGTCTCATTTTATTAACGGCATCTTTGACAATGACCTTCGCAGTGCCTAATCGGCCTTTGAGTTGCTCTTGTCTTTCAAGCAAATTCAGGCCAAACCGTAGCATGGTGGGGCTGTGTTTAACATTGCGAGCTTGTTATCCGAAAAGGCAGATCGCATCTTGGTGCAGTACTTCACCGAGATGGATAATGTACAGGCAATCTTTGTGTAGCACCGCGATGAACCACCACTGAACAAAAATCAACCACCGGTCGCTGGTGCCATTCACTGATGCATGTCTCTCTTTCAGCGACTCAAGAAACCTATTGTGCGATTTCAAGACGAAGGTATGTTGTTAACTTCAATGGGTAAGCAAGTACGCAGCAGGTATGTGTAGGTAGCACGTCAGATGAAAGACTACGCCACTGCCCGCTTCTTGCAATGACGAGAATAAATTCACCAAATTGCCACCACCTCACTCAAGTTAAACATCCTACGCACCGAGGCAGAGGACATGTACGCGGTTAACTTTGACATGCGTGTGTTTGACATGATACGTGAGACTAAATATCTTGATCGACTCGGCTTTGACGTCCCACAGGAGGCACTACACATTACACTGCAACATGAAGCCTACCACGGGTTTGTTGACTCATTGAAGAATATGCTGAATAACTTTAATTATTAACTTAGCATCTTGCAAGGTGCATAGCGGAAGATCTTGGCACGAAACATTCGTGAACTTAAAGAGGCACTGTAGCCTGGTTTTCATGACATTAACTGAACCAGTCTCAGCATCCCTGACTTTGTCGCCAACTGTGAAAAGGCCATCACTAAATTTCGTAATTTAAGCCGTGAAGTTCGCAAGAGTGCGTAGAGTATTCAGACCCAGGTGGTAAACAAAATCGCCTCTACGAAGTTGATGCCCTAGTACAAACATTTATTACAGGCTGGCGGTGAGCTACCGTAACTTCAGGCCTTTGTGGAGGTGATTGAGCGACGTCGTGTGGAGTTGCTGTAACACTGTGCGCGTGCCTACCGTACCGCAAAGCCACTATTAACAAAAGTGTAAAGTCAGCTGGTAGGCACACACACCGGCAAGTGTGCGGCGTTGGCGAGTTATTACGTGTACTGGTAAGATCGCATCTGACGTGCGTTGATACGAATGGTAATTTGCTCGCTCAGTGCGTTTGCAAAGTTGCTGGGTTACTCATCCAGTGCGGCAAGTACACATGCCATGTACACTCCATAACGTCCTCCACTGTTTAAGGTGGTAATCTTCTTGGCCACGTAGCCCACCTACACCCCACAACATCAAGAAATCACCACCGCCTTTCACAAGATTCAGGCCAACATTGTCGACTCGACGAAGTTGTTTCAGCGCTGAATGCGCGGGACGTGTATTGAGTTTACTCAGGGCTAAATTGTACCTCGTCCTGCCTAGGAAAACTATGAAACCCTTTTCACGTTCTACCAAGACATTCACAACCTGCCTGCTGTCTACCGCGTTCAGGCGATTATTAACCGAACCGTACAAACCCACCTTACCGCACTGGCAACAAACATTAAGATGCTACAGCGGTATCGATTTGTTTACATGGCGGATAAGAAAATTTCAGTCGAACAGCAGGCCAAGAGTATGTACCGCTGAATTGATTATGATGCCAAGTTTCAGCTCTACACAAACATGATCAGTGACTTTGACATGTAAGATCATGTGGATAACTTTGGTTTTATGCAGTGTGATGCTACTCCGTTTTATGACGAACTCGTGGAGCATATCTATCAGTGGGTGGCGATGTAAGGAGCACAGCTCAACGACACGGCCCGTGCACGCATGCAGCGACGGTGAAATAAGATTACCAAAATCAATGATGAGTTGAACCGGTCATGTGATAGCATTGATGACCTGAAACTGGTGCTAGAAGTCATGCACTCGGCACGTGAGAGTAACTTGTAGGTGTAGTCTGACATTAACGAGATTGAGTACATTTATGACTCACTATTGCACTTTAACGTGTAAATTGATCAAGCATAGCTGAAGCAGGCTAAAAGCTTACGTGATTTGTGGAAGTGCACGCTGGCACGTGTGCATCAGACGGGTAACGCACTTTAACCGCGCAAGGCTCAGTTTCGTACCTTGACACAGAAAGAAGTCATTCGTTTCTTGGACGATGTAGATGATGTGATGGATTAATTTCTCAGAGATGGCCCTGGACAAGCCAACATTGACCTTCACCGTGGTAATCAGCTCAAGTAGTAGTGACGAAGCAAAGTTACCTCATTGCAGTTCAAGCGTGATCAGCTCAATAAGGCGTAAAAGTTGTTTGACCTACCCCTCACCTCACACTCTACACTGCAGTCACTCAATGAATAACTCACTAAAGTCTAGAAAGTCTACGATGTCTATGAGCACTGAATGTCACTGCTGCGACGCTGAAACCGAAGTAGCTGAAAGGATCTCATGTTGGATGACCTGTAACGAGGCACCGAATAGCGTGCCAAGTAGGCTCGCCTGGTGGGTAAGCAGTACGGCAGCGTACAACCGTTTCCATCGATTCAGCAGTTAATTATTAACTTTCAAAACTCATTACCGCTACTGGCCAAACTCAAGAGCCCCGCACTCAAACCACGTCACTGACTGTAGTTAATGAAAGTAACCGGTAAATAGTTTAACTATGAGCAAATCAACCTAGACGACTTAATTGCCATGGAGCTGTTTCGCTTTACCGATGACATTGACAACATTGTCCTAGCCGCGGCTCGTGAGCAAGGTGTGTAGCAGTAGATTCGCAACATCAAAGAATTCTGAGCCGCAAAGTAGTTTACACCAGTCAAGTACGAACCACGTAAAGGTCATGTTCGGTGTGATGTTCTGACCGATACGAGTGATATTCAGTAAATGGTAGACGATAACACGCTCAAGATGCAATCCATCGCCAACGTGAAATGAGCCCAACCATTTATCGAGTAGGTCAAGATGTGAGAGAAGAAGCTGGTGATGATTAATGACGTTTTGGCGGTATGGGTGACGGTGCAGCAGAAATGGCAGTACTTGTAATCCATCTTCAAAGGCAATGATGACATTTGCAATCAGTTGCCCAAAGAAAGTGCCAAGTTTGATGATTTGGATAAGAAATTTGTACGAATTATGAATGACACCAGTGCGGCACCCAATGTAAGTAATTGTTGTAACATATCTGGTCGATTAGACGAGTTGAAGTATTTGGAGGAAAAGCTATAGTAGTGTCAGAAGGACTTGTCAAATTACTTGTAGACCAAGCGGTGCATGTTCCCACGCTTCTACTTTATCTCGGATGATGAGCTGCTGTCTATCTTAGCCACCAGCTCTGCCAAGGCGGTACAAGATCATATGCTAAAAATGTTTGATAACTGTGCCAAGCTTATCTTCAAGAGTGATACCGATGAAACGATTTGCGGCGTAGACTCGCAGTAAGGTGAACGACTTAACTTTGCCAATGTGGTGAAGACGACCAACCGACCGGTAGAGTAGTGATTGCAGGATGTGCTTGATGAATCGCACAGCACCTTGCATGATATCTTGAAAGCTGGTGTGTTTTATTATCCCAAAATGCATCGATTGGAATGACTTCAAAAGTATCACGGCATGGTAACACTGACTGGGGCTAAGATTTTCTGAACCTTTGATGTCTAGCACGCCTTTATGCAGCTGAAAAAGGGTGTAAAGAATGCCGTAAAGGAGTTATCACTTCGGCTTACCAGTCAGTTATTTGACCTGGTCAGTGAAATTGACAAAGACATTGACGCACAGTACCGCAAAAAGATTAACACACTAATCATCGTCGACGTACATGGACGTGACATTGTCGATCGATTTGTGCGTGATTCGGTCATGGATGCGCGTGAGTTTGACTGGGAATCGCAGCTTCGCTTCTACTGATAGCGTAACGGAGACACCTGTGTAATTCGGCAGTGTACTGGTCAGTTTAACTACGGGTTTGAGTACATGGGTCTTAATGGCCGACTCGTTATTACCCCATTAACCGATCGTTGCTTTATGACCTTGACGCAGGCGTTAACGTTTCACCTCGGTGGTGCACCCGGTGGTCCGGCTGGGACGGGAAAGACGTAATCGGTTAAAGATCTTGCCAAGGCCATGGCAATTCAGTGTGTGGTGTTTAACTGCGGAGAAGGTTTAGATTACAAAGCGATGGGCTCAATCTTTTCTGGTCTCTCGCAGTCCGGTTCATGAGGCTGCTTTGATGAATTTAACCGAATCGAGTTACCGGTGTTGTCTGTGGTATCGTAGCAGCTGCGTTGCATTCAATCCGCACTACGACACCATGACACCACTTTTTCCTTTGGTGAGACTAGCATCAAGTTGGTGCCTACAGTGGGCATATTCATCACCATGAACCCTGGCTACGCTGGTCGGGTTGAGTTGCCAGATAACCTGAAGGCACTGTTTCGTCCTGTTGTGATGGTCGTACCGGATATGTAGCTCATCGCAGAAAACATGCTCTTCTCGTAAGGATTTACGAGTGCCCGTTAGTTGGCGAAGAAGATGGTCACCTTGTACGCACTCGCACGTGGACAGCTGTCAAAGCAGCACCACTACGATTGAGGATTGCGTGCACTGAAAGCGGTGTTGGTCATGGCTGGTCAACTGAAAAGAGGTGCACCGTAACTTTCGTAGTAATCCGTGCTGATGCGCGCTTTACGCGACATGAATGCACCCAAATTTATCGCATAAGACGAACCACTCTTTAAAGGTTTGATTGGTGATCTATTTCCTGGACTTGACCCTACGCGAGTGCCGCAATAAAATCTGGCCCAGGCCAGCACCAGAGTACTACGTCAGCGTCAATTTCAGATTGACAGTCGTCAGATTGATAAGGTGGTGCAGCTCTATGAAACGATGCAGACCCGTCACACGTCCATGGTGGTGGGCCCTACCGGTGGTGGAAAGACGGTGGTGATTGACACATTGTGCAAAGCGCAGACGGAGCTTGGCTTACCTACGCGGGTCTATGTCATCAACCCAAAGGCACAACCCACCGCCGCCTTGTACGGAGTCATGGACCCCATGACACGTAACTGGACCGATGGCATCTTCTCTAACATTTTCCGAATGATGAATAAACCGACGAGTGATGACCAGAAGGAGCGACGGTATGTTATTTTTGACGGTGATGTGGATGCGAAGTGGGTGTAGGACATGAATTCGGTTATGGATGACAATAAACTACTGACATTGCCCAATGGTGAACGAATTCGGCTTCACCCGCAGTGTTCTTTGTTGTTTGAGGTGGGTGATCTGCAATACGCCTCCCCGGCCACCGTCTCACGTGTTGGTATGGTCTTTCTTGATCCGGTAAACCTAGGCTGGCGTCCGTTTATGTACGCCTGAAAGCTGACTCGGCCACGTGATGAGCAGGAAACGCTAGATGAGCTTACCGACCAATTTGTGCAACCACTGCTCAACTTTATCTTTGACGGAGTAGATGGGATAGATGTGGTGCCACCACTCAAGTTAGTTATCGCCACAAATGATCTTAATTTGGTGAAACAGCTGACGATGTTGATTCACACCATGACACCCAAGGATGCGGTTTTGTAGCCTCGCACACTGCAGTGTGTTTTCATCTTTGCCTGTGTGTGAAGTTTTGGTGCTCTTATCAGCAACAGTGAGGATCGAATTCGGTTTGACAAGTTTGTGAAGAAAACCAGCGGATGAAGTTTGCAGGATGTTGGGGATAACTTTCTCACACGATTTGTAGGCTCAGGTGCACTCCCGTAGCGCAAAACGTTGTTTGACTACTTCTTTGATCTTGTTGATGGTCGCTGAAAGCCATGAAATGTACTCGTGCAACCGTTTGAGCGGCTGCCTGGGCAGAAATTTGCCTCACTACTCGTCTCTACGGTAGACACATAACGTAATATGTGACTGCTCAACAAAATTGTGCTTAATCGTACTCCGGTCATGTTTATTGGTGAAAGTGGTACGGCGAAGACGGTGACGATACAGTGCTACTTGCATCAACTTAAAGCCCGAGCGTTAGAGCGGGCAGCGAAGCAGACGATTCATGAGTAGAATGTCAGCAACGCGGTACAGCTGTAGGAGATGCTGCTCGAGATGAATTTTAGCTCACGTACGACAAGCCTTGATGCGCAGCGTACCATGTAAGATAATATTGAAAAACGCACCAACACGGTATTAGGGCCTCCAGCGAAGAAGCGTCTTGTGGTGTTTGTCGATGACATTAACATGCCAAGAGTAGACGCATACGGCACACAGCAGCCAATTGCGTTCTTGAAACTGCTCATTGAGCACAAGTCATGGTATGATCGGAAAGATTTATTGTTTAAGAGTGTGCGTGATACTCAGTTTGTCGCGGCCATGGCCCCACCAGGTGGTGGTCGTAACGCACTAGATCCTCGTTTTGTCTCCTTATTTACCGTCTTTAACATTTTATTCCCAGATAACTACTCCATTCACACCATTTACACCCAAATCTTGCAAGACGCTTACAAGAGTATGGATGGTGAGTTACATGCCTCCTAGCTTGCACCTCAGATTACCAACATGACATTACGACTGTATCAGTAAATCGTCTCTGCACTTCCAGCCACACCGGCTAAGTTTCATTACATTTTCAACCTGCGTGACTTATCTCGTGTGTATGAGGGATTGTGCCGAGCTACCAAGCAATCTTTTACCACCACACCATAACTTATTCGATTATGGCGTAATGAGACCACACGTGTCTTTGTCGATCGAATGTCCGATGTAAAAGATAAGTAGTACGTCAACACGCTCATCACTCGATAGTTAGAGCGATGTTTTGGTGAGTACGCCTAGACGATAAACCTTGATCCACTTTTGTTTGGTGACTTTGGCGACTTTGAACCGGACAGTGACAAACCTCGGCAACACCGTTATGAGGACTTTGGGCCAACGTTCCAGCGATCACGTGAGTTGGTGTAGGCTATTATGACTTAGATGAACACACCCGTTAAGCGAATGGATTTGGTGATGTTTGATATGGCACTGGAACACTTACTACGCATTACACGTGTCTTATCATTACCTCGAGGACATTGCTTGTTGATTGGTGTTGGTGGCAGTGGTAAGCAGTCGTTGACCCGGCTAGCCGCCGTGATTTGTCAAATGGGGGTGTTTGAGATTGTCCTGTCGCGTAACTACAATGAATAGGCCTTTCGTGAAGACTTGAAGAACTTGTACCATCGAGTAGGCGTGCAAAGTGAAAAAGTGGTTTTCTTGTTTATGGATGGTCATGTCAAATAGGAAGGCTTTCTGTAGCTTATCAATAACATGTTAGCCTCGGGCATGGTGCCTGCACTCTTCTCATAAGAGGAGAAATAACCGTTATACGCAAGTGTGAGTGAGTAGGTGGAGCGACAGAAACTACCCCCATCACGAGATAACATGTGAACCGCTTTTGTGGCTCGTTGTCGTGATAACTTACACGTGGTACTTTCGATGAGTCCATCGGGTGAGGCACTGCGGACACGATGTCGCAACTTCCCGAGTCTGATCAACAACACCACCATTGATTGATTTGAAAAATGGCCCTCGCAAGCCCTCACCGCGGTGGGCACCAAGTTATTGGCATAGTAGGACATACCACACGATATGCGTGAGGCGATTGTGTAGCACATGGTGTACGTTCACATCACCGCTGATGAGCTCTCACTGTAGTATCAGAACTAACTTAAACGACATAACTATGTCGCGCCTAAAAACTTCTTGGGCTTTTTGGCAAACTATGTCAAATTCCTACTCGTCAAACGCGAAAGTATTGACGATATCGTGCACAAGTTTACTATTGGTTTGTAGAAGTTGCAGCGTGCACAAGAAGATGTAAAAATACTACAAAAATAGCTTGCGTAAAAGTAAATTACGCTACGTGAGAAGCAGTAAATTAATGAACGCATGACAGCAGAGATCACGCAGCAAAAGTAGAAGAACGAGACGCGCAAAGTTGAAGCCGTGGCGATGTAGGAAGAGCTTAATGTGCAAAACGCGTAAATTGAAAAAGAGAGTGCGTAGGCGCAGGTGGTGCTTGATCAGGCCATGCCCGCGCTAGAGGAGGCCATGGAGGCTGTAAAGCATATTGACCCAAAAAGTATCACTGAACTTCGTTCCTTTGCCAAACCGCCTGTGAATGTGGTGGCGGTGGTGCGAATGGTGTGTGTGGTGAAAGGTGTGCCATCTACCTGAGATGCCGGCAAGATTATGATGGGTCAGAGTGACTTTATTCGCTCTCTCGTAGACGTAGATACACTTACTCCGACTCTAAACCAGGGCAAGATGAATGAGATTAACAAGATATTACGTGAATACCCAGTTAACTCAAATGACCTGAAAAAGGTCAGCCTGGCTGCGTCTGGGTTGATGATCTGGGTAGAGGCGATGAAGCAGTACTGAAATGTTGCAAAGTAGGTATTCCCCAAGCAAGAGCGCGTGCGACAACTACAAAAGGCGAAAGAAAACGCATAAAGGCAACTACAAGCCTGTCGAGACGAGATTGAGCAACTCACGTAAAGCTTACATCGCTTAGAAGAGCAGCTGAACGCTGGTATGCGTGAGGCACGGCAGTTGCAAAAGTAGAAAGCGGTCATGTAACGTCGTCTCAACGCGGCTCGTAAGTTGATTGACGGGTTTGGCTCTGAGCGAAGTCGGTGGACCTAATAGAAAACCGCACTGGGTGAATCACGTCACCGGCTCGTTGGCGATTGCCTCTGTGCTGCTGCCTTTGTCTCTTACCTTGGTGCGTTTACCTACCCATACCGTCAACAGGCGCTGGAGCAGATGTGACTGGTAGACCTCAAATCGAAGAACATCCCACTCTCTGATCACTTCACCATACGCCGGTTGCTGACCGATGAGGTGGCGGTGTCGCAGTGGGCCAGTGATGGCTTACCGTCCGATGAGTTGTCGGTGCAAAATGGAATCTTAACCACGGTGAGTACCGATTACACCGGTAAGGGCAAGCGAGCAGGCAAGATACGGTTTCCACTGTGCATTGATCCTCAGATGCAGGCGGTAAATTGAATCAAACGACAGCATCAGGACAACCCTCGGTTTGAGGTGGCCACCTTTGGCGACTCCGATTTCTTAAAACGTCTGTAGTTTGCGATTCAGTACGGTAATCCGTTCCTCTTTGAAGGCGTAGATTAGTTTATTGACCCCATCATTGACTCCGTGTTAGACCCACAATTCAAGTATGAGTCTGGTCAGAAACTCATTCGCATCGGTGACAAGGACATTCCATGAGACGAAAACTTCAAACTATACCTGTGCACCAAGCTGGCAAACCCAAACTACCCCGCTGAGGTGTTTGGCAAGACGATGGTGATCAACTACGGCGTTACCGAAGATGGACTGGAGGCACAGTTGCTAAACTACGTTGTGGCAAGTGAGCGAAGTGATCTTCAGCGGCAGAGTGAGTAACTGGTGCAGACCATGGCGGAGAGTAGAGCACAGCTCAAAGAATTGGAAGATACACTGATTCGAGAGCTGACCTTGTCTACGGGTAATATTCTCGATAATGACGACCTGATTGCTACGCTAGAAAACACCAAAAGCAGCGCCAACGAGGTAGAAAAAAAATTGTAACAGGCTAAAGAAACGGCCATCACGACGTAGCTCTCACGTCAGCAGTACAAAGCGGCGGCTCAACGTGGTGCGGTCTTATACTTTGTCATCTCACAACTCTCCTCGGTTGACTCCATGTACTAATACTCTCTCTCAGCATTCTTGCATGACGTCTTTGCGTACTCAATCACAAAGAGCGATGCCTCGTTTGACATTCAGGATCGACTCAATAACATCATCAACACATTAACGTACAATTTGTACTGCTACGTTTGCATGGGCATCTTTGAAAAAGACAAGTTGATGCTTTCGTTACAAATTGCAATTCGTCTACTCACGCAATAGCAACGCATGGTGGCAGAGGAGCTGTAATTCTTCTTGCGAGGCTGTGTACTTGCCTCACGACAGTTTCCTGCAAAGCCCGTGTAGTGATTGACAGAACGGCAGTGAAATGATATCTGCAAGCTCGCCGTGACGGTAGACACGTTTCATGATCTGTGCAACAGTGTACGTGATTATGCATCCTAGTGGCAAGAATGGTTTGCACTAGATCGACCATAAGACTCGTCTCACTTGTTGCCGTGTGAGTATGGCACACGTGTGACTGATTTTCAACTGTTGTGTCTGCTTCGGTGCTTTCGACCAGATCGGGTGTACAACGCGGTGGTTAACTTTATTAGCCGGTGTGATTTGCTTGGTGAAAAGTTTGTCATGCCTCCTATTTTGCGGTATAAAGACGTACTCGATAAGAGCTCATCACTGTCGCCAGTCGTCTGCATTGTCTCTCCTGGTGCCAACCCGGCGTAGTAGATTATCAAATTAGCACAAAAATAGGTTGGTCTAGACAAGTTACGCTCCATCGCATTAGGCCAAGGACAAGGTGACGAGGCGATGAAGTTGGTTTAGATTGGTGCGGTGCGTGGGCACTGGGTGTTGCTGCAAAACTGTCACCTACTCACCACCTGAATGAAGTAACTTGAGAAGATGGTAGAGAAATTAGATCAACAGGCACCACATGAGTAGTTTCGTCTGTGACTTACCACAGAACCGAGCAAGGCCTTCCCAATGGGTATCTTGCAACGTTCCTTGAAGGTCGTCAATGAACCACCTAATGGTCTGAAGATGAACATGAAGAACACACTATCCAAGGTAACCGAGTAGCAACTTTAAAACTGTCCGCATTGGGCATTTAGACCACTCGTCTTTACCCTTGCCTTCTACCACGCCGTCGTGCAGGAGCGACGAAAGTATGGTAAAGTTGGCTGAAACGTCACATACGATTTCAACGAGACCGACTTTACGATTTCAATGAGGTTGCTTGACACGTATCTTACAAAGGCTTATAACAATCATGATCCTATTCCATGGTAGACACTTCGGTATCTTGTCGGATAGGCCATGTATGGTGGACGTGTAACGGACAACATGGATCGACGAATCGTGAAAACCTATCTTGAGGAGTACTTTGGTGATTTCTTGTTTGACACCTTTCAGCCGTTTCACTTCTTTGTCAATGAAAACGCCAACTACTGTCTTCCTCCTGGTAGCGTAGAGAGTTACAAGACTCTCACGCTGGCTCAGATGAATGCACATGTGTAGTCTTTCCCTAATAGCAACACGCCAGATGTGTTTGGGCTTCATCCTAATGCGTAGACTGGCTACCTACGCAACGCCGCATAAAGTATTTGGGTTAGTCTGATTGAACTCATGCCTCGTACCAGTGGTGGTGGTGGTGGTGGTGGTGCAAAGGAAGGTGGTTCACGGTAAAGTACACTGGTAAAATTTATCGAGGATGTACTGGCACAAATCCCAGTTTCGTTTGACCGCAAACAGGTCTTAAATAAAGAAAATGAGCGGGCAAAGAGTAAAGGCTACGATAGCATTCAGCCAACACAGGTAGTTCTGCTGCAGTAGATTGAGCGATGAAACTCACTTGTGCAAGTTATGGTGACATCTCTCAAAGACCTACAATGAGCGCTTGCTGGGATAATTGGTATGAGCAGCGAACTAGATGAGTTGGCCTCTTCATTGCACAATGGACAATTACCCCAGTCATGACGGCGTTATGCACCAGCAACACGTAAAAATTTAGGCCGCTGACTAGCACACTTTCAGCGGCGACACCAACAATTCTTACAGTGAAGTGTGCATGGTGAGCCTGTGTGTGTCTGACTTTCTGGATTAACCGTGCCATAGTCCTACCTTTCCGCGTTAGTGCAGGTAACCTGCCGCAAGTATCACTGACCACTCGATCGATCTACCATGGTTACCTCTGTCACGTCGTTTACGTCGCAGGATGAGGTAACGCAGTACCCTAACGATGGTGCATATGTGCATGGCATATTTATTGAAGGTGCGCGATGAGACCGCGAACGGCATCAGCTTGCAACACAGCGCAAGAAAGAACTTATTTCATAGATGCCAGTGATGCAGATTGTGCCAACGTAGTCATCGCGTGTGACGAACATTGGTGCGTTCAAGACACCCGTCTATGTTACCTCAGACCGACGCAACGCCGCTGGTGTAGGACTCGTCTTTATGGCAGATTTGACTACTAACACTCATTCTTCAATCTGAACGTTAGAGTCAGTTGCGATGGTGTTAGATTCTGATGATTAAGGTAATTATGTATATATACATATATTTTATAAAACAAATTAAGGTTCTTTTTATCTTTGTCTTTGTTTTTCTCACGTCATTTATGTTTTATTCTTACTAATATTTTTGTATGCATGTATGTGTTATCTAATTAATATATAGTGATATCCGCACGCACGCACACATGTGTGCAGCCACATCTGCTTAGAAACAAAGCAAAAAGGAAAATTTTAATATTATTTTTATGGTTTTATATACCTCAAACTAGTACAAAAATACTCACTTTTTAAAAAAAGTGGTAATATGTTATTTTAGACTGGCTAGATTGTTTTGTTAATTATAATTTGCATACATCGCCAATTTGTTTTTCTTTTTGCATAAGAGCTATTTATCCTTTTTAATATAAAGTACAACTGTTTTCCTTTGAGCTTCTTTGTCTTTATTTCTTGTTTAAAGTTCATATGTACAGAAACTATTTTCAATTTGTTATTAGTTGTTATGTATATACGATATATTTTAATATTTATGCATGCAAGTGAAATTGTATATATATTTTTTCTCATGTGTAAGCACACGTCAGTACGTCACAAAAACGTATTCACCACTGTTCTATCATTGTTTTTGTGTGTGAGTGCTAAGTAGGTGATTGTAAAACGATGAAGTAGTGATTTGCGAATAAAGGAGAAAAAGTATAAAAATGTATAAACATTATAACACATGTTTTTTCAACAAATTTGTTTCTACTTTTACATGTACTTATATGTTTATATGCTTTTATCACAATATAAGACTCTAATTGTTGTACGGATGTACATGAATTAATATGCATGAACATGTAGAAAAAGCACTATCTAACGCATGTAAATATTTTCTTGTGTATGCTATTGTTTATTTTTAAAAAAACATGTTTCATATCAATATTTTTTAAAGTTTTATATTTTATCACTTCTTTATAAATAAAAAATAATTGCTTTTATTTTTCATGCATTAATAATAACAAAATATTTGCTATTATTTTTTTTTTTTGCAAGAAAAAAAAATGGGCCATCGAACGTAATAATCGTTACCGCTAAAGCACCGTCAAGCGTTGCAAATGCGTCAGCGCACGGCTACTTTTCTGCTTGTACTGTCTGTCCTTATCCTCGTTTTTGTGGCAATATTATCTGCCGTACAGAGCAGTGATGCACCTTGTCAAGATCGTGCGCAGTAAGTTATGTTCTCGCACATACTACATACCTCTGCATCAGGACAATAAATTGTAAATGCCATTTCTGATGCCTTGCTATCCCAAAATATATCGCTTGATCTTGATGAACTTATTCAGCAACCACATCTTCGCACAATGGATATTATTGACACTGCGGATAATGTGCTCGCATAAAATGGATTTCGCTTGCTACGGCGTAAGGACAGTAATTTGTATCGTTGGCAATTACGTACTGTGATGTAGCAGCTGTGTGGTCAATATCCAGCGATCGACATGCTAGCCTTGTAAAATGTAGATTACGAAAAAGTAAACTATGTTATTAAAGGAATAATTCGTTCTAATATGGAGCGAATTTTCATGTTATAAACTAGCCTTACTACCAATGACGGTAACCGCGTGACAACATTTACGCAATTGTAGAACTTGTTTCCTGGATTTCATCAGTTGCACGTTACCTCGCCGCACATGACTATTAGATAGACCTGGTCATACTCAATGAATGCTGTAGCTCAAGCGTATTACATGCGTTACCCACTTGACATAACTATCCATGTAGAAGATTGGCAGCTTTCAGAACCGGCAAAAAGTGAGTCTGCTCACTTTTGACGTGTAAACTATTTTACGCGCAATATAGCTTCGGACAAAAAACTAGAATTTATTCAGGCACGCGCATATGATGCATTTAAACTGCGTAACTGAACCTGTGAAAGCAAAACATGCAACGATAAATTTGACATATACTTGTAGTAAAGCAATTAACTACAAATTAGCATTTGTCATCTTACATAATAATTATACGTATTTTAAATATTAAATACTTAAAAAAAATAATATATTTTTTTTATTGTACACATTACAATACGTATTTGCAAAAAATGTATACACATTATCTTTATTTTTATTTTCTGTTGATTACAGTTTGTTATTCTATCACACATTACGAAAAACAAGAAGAAAAAAAATAAATTATTATTAGCTATTTACTAGTGCGTAGTTACAATTGTGTGTTGTACGCACGTAATGTGTGGAAATAATACGTTCTTGCATATATAAATATGTATTAATATTTGTACATACTCGTTTAATTCTTTACATTTTATGGCTAATTATTCTTTTATTAGTTAAATTAATGTACTCAATTTTTGTTTAGAGATCATTATTAATAGCATGGAGAAAAGACAGACAGTTGCTAACATTTATATATATAAATGCCACAATCTTATATTATATCACTTTAAATATGCACGCCTGGACGGTTTGAAAGCGAGCAAGGTGAATATATTTACATTTGCAAGACAATTTGTGCTCAATTCAGTTCACACTTTTTCTGTTTACGTTACCAGATATATATATAGTTATGTTGAACAATGATATAAATGCACAAATTAACATAACATATTAAATATATATTTTTGCCAAAACATTTACTTCTTGATATTGATGCTGTTTATTAGTGTGTCGTACTCAAATGACTTTGTGAGCTTAAACAGTAAATGTTTGTTAAGTATTCACAAAAAATACTGTTAATTTGTTTAAAATTGAAACACAGTGACACACACAAAAAAAACACTTGGCATGACAGTGATCATTGCAAATAATAATGTATTTATATTCATGAACGTACTGGACGTTATCACTTTATGACAAATATAGTACATATTTGCTTTTTGCTTTTGACAAACAGTAACTGGTGAACATACATTCACTGTTTTTTCTATCAAATATACAAATTTTTTTTTTCTGTAATTGAGTATTGTAGCCATATATAATTGACAATTATTTGAGAAAGTGTAAAACATATCAAAAACTTTTACGAACTAACAAAACATAACAAATATCCAAGTTCCATAATTTCACACATGTCCGAAATCTCTATTGAAGTGGCAGGTGTGCATAGAGCATCTCATTTATTATTTGAGCTACGCTGCGAACTAGAACGTTAACGCGCAAAACTCAATGAGGTGATTGTTATCGATGATGACGGTATTAAAGGTAATCGCACATGTGTAAACAACAAATCAGCAGTAGATAATTACCAATAACAATGTAATGTTTCATAAAGATAAAATAATACTTTGTGTAAATAATAACATTGTGATGGTTCATCTCAAATATACTGTGCAGCATAACAACAAGACGATAGTGCAGATATTGCACGAAAGCATAGAATAAACGGTTCAGACTTATAACCTTCGAAGTGCACGTTTAACAATAAAGCCGCAAAATAATAATGTCACACTTTACGTGAAGCAATTCAACAACTTTAATAATAATAACCACTTTCCCTCGCATAAGTTTCGCGTGTTGCGGAAGTGGTGAATATGTCACCTCATTTACTCGATGACTACCGCAATGCTACAATGCCAGGAAAAAAACAGAAATGCAATGCTGAAGGTAATGCAACCTGTTAACCTCAAAAAGTCTTCACGCGAGTTGTCACATAATAAGAACGAAAAGCTGCTTCCATGGTGCAGAAAAGCCGTTTTGCACAGCGTGAGTACGAACGTATATTGCAACTTCTTATTAAACATCGCAAATAGCGGTAAATGTTGTCATCGTATGAACTGTACGAACGTAACGCGTTCGCTGACTTGTGAGCCTTAGGCTGAGAGGCGATATACGATTAGGCAAAAGAACATCGTAAAGAGAGTGCACTACTAATGCGTGAACGCATTGCACGAGCTTACTGGCACAAGCGTATTCGTCAGCGCAGAGAAGAATTGTAACAAAGGGTAAATAATTTTTAGGCAGAAGGAGTTTTGCATGATGATGATCTACTACGCTTGATGGACATGAAAATGTCTTTTGAATACTGGACATCACAACTACCCTCATTCATTAACAATAGTAAAACTCACGAAATCGATCATCATGATAATATGAATGCTGGTGGTAATTGTCAAAAAGATGTGAGGGTGCTAGACAATGAGATTGCAAACAGCTAGCATGTAGAAAAGTAACACTTGTAAACATAAAAACATAAATCGATAATGTAATTTTTGATTGAAGGTCGAAGTAGTAAATCTATGTAAACCTTAGGCAATATATCCATTATTTTTTAAAAAAATATTCTGTTGAAGTTACGTATAAAGTAACGTAAACGCGCAAAGTAATAATATATGCTAGAAATTATTTATATATTTGATTTTTGATGATGATTAGATAATAAAAAAAAATTATTTTTTTTTTTAACACATTCTTTCATTTACATATTGATGTAAATTATAGTTCATTTGATATTTTAATTTATCATTTCGATGTAAAAAAATAATATGCAAAAACATTACCTTACTACATTAAAATATATTTGTTAGTCATTACTGCATCCGTATTTCATTTATACACATAACTATTATAAATTACATGGAAAAAATTTGTAAGCATGCTTTTCATGAAACAAACTTCAGATACCTTCTTCTTTCTCCTATTATTCTAAAATGTAAGAGAGATATTCTCGATATAGGTGAACAAAACTTAATTCATTGAGATTAACGATGTAATTTATTATTAACGTTTTACTATATTTAACGTCATAATTCCTTTTATTTAAAAGAAAAAATGAAATTTTACTTTGCGTATTTTTTTTTGAGGTATTTGATTTTATGCTGAGAAAGGCGAATTAGCTGTATTTGATTGCGCATTACATTGTTGTTCAATATTGATTCATTTTTTTTTTGTTGTCGGTATTGTTATTGTTGTTGCTTAACTATTTTACCAGCTAAGCAAATACAGTTATTTTTATAAGTCAACGCACACTTGTATCATCCTTTTTTTTTTCTTCGTAAATCAAAAGGTAAAAGATTGTTGTTGTTTTTAGTTATTTTTAGATAGTTATCTTCCATTATAATTATATATAGTTTTTTTTAAATTATCATTTAGGTTTGTGGTCATCTAATGTCTCATACGTCTGCAATGGTCAGACCACCACTTAAAGTATTTGGTAAACGTGGTGCTGACGTTGTGCTGCCAACTTTGCTGAGAAGAAAAATTTAGCCGATGAATTTGCGCAAAATGCATTTGTCATGTCTCATGTGCTCTCAGTAGCATTCAAAATTTTCTGAATAGACAATATTATAGTATATGCAACAACTTACAGCACGTGTAGCCAAGTGTTATCAAATGTTTACGTTCTCAGGTGTACAACAACTTCTCCAGTCATCTCACTATGAGCATCTTTGTTCACTTAGATCGATTACGGAAAAAGATTTGTAATATTGCTTAGTTTTATAGTAAATTGCACATTAACGGTTAGACAATACACAACGCAACAGAAGTAGTTAATTACAATCCTCTTCGCCATTATCAACGTATTAGTCACAGCTATCTACCTCTTTGTGAAAATAGCAATACCGTCAATAGTAGCAAATATTTCAATGACAACTTTCGCACTTTCCTGACAAACTTGACGAAATGTTTGCACGTAAAGATGCAATATTGCTACAATTGCCCTTTGAGCATTCACTTCAAGTTTTACGTCCACACTACTCGCTACTTGACATGATTGTTGATGACGGGTGTGTTTACACAAATGAACTGAATTAGTGACTTACACAGTTTTGTAAACTGCGATTATGCTGAAGGTTATGACATGAGCATATAATGCACATTTCTTCCTCGCATACTTGACAGTCACGAAACGGTTGTTTGCATTGCAATCAGCAAAATGGCAATTCAATATTAGGACGCAAAAAAATCAAAGTCAATCAGTCAATAACTCTTTTCCCACCGGTGGTAAGTGTCTATGACAACATGGTAGATGTTATCAAGTCATCCGCAACAGCGGTAGCGTAACTGTATTCTAGTCTTTTTGATGAAAAAAGTGGTTATGCTCTCACCATCCATGTCGAATAGGATAGCTCAATTTATTCTAAGGCACCCAAAGGGGTATTACTTGGCGAACACACATAGCAACACTAACATCTACAACAACGTTAGCAGCAATAAGTATAACTGTAATAATAGACACGTGGTACTCAAAATGTTGACAATAGAATATATTTGATCAAAGAAAACATTATGTACATTCTTCGCTAGGTGTTAAAGAATGCATGTCTGGCAACATGCAAAGTCCGTCGCAGTATAGATGTACAAATAAAATATGCCGTTACAGATACACATGTCGTGATTGATATCATTGACCGCGCCGGTGGCATTCCGCTCAACCACGCACAAGACATTTGACGATTTGGGTGAACGACAAGTATGCACTACAAGGCATCTCTTGGTGGATTAGGTATAGGCCTTCCAATGTCAAGAGTGTACATGAGATTATGAGGCGGTAGCATGGATGTTTACTCCGACAAAGGGAACGGCACTACCGTGCGGTTGTCGTTACCGAAGATGCCAATAGAACGAATGTAATATCAATGTTAAAGTAAAAATGTATGTTTTTAACAGTGCATCAATTGGCCAACGACAGAAAAAGCGAGTAAGAAGTAAATTAATCTAAACTTTTTTTTTTCAGAGGGTAAAACGTTAAGTGTATAATTGTATGTAAGCAAACTCATCTCCGTATAAAAATTATAATTATATATATTTTTTTACATCTTACATTTATCTCTTTTTGTGAAGGTTAAAATGATTTTAAATTAAATTAAATATTACTTTTTTACTTTTATGTTTTTTAGATATTTTTATGCCGTAATTGTGATCTCACACTTTATAATTATTACATACTGTCATATATTTATTTGATAAATACATATTTAAAAGATGAAAACTATAAAAAGACAAGAAAATTAATCGGTCGAGAAAAACTTCAAAAAAAAAAATAAATAATTATTTATATTTCGCACTCTTTCAGGAAATATTTATTGTAAAAATATTATTATAACAAATTTATTTTTCTATTAGACAGTCCGATTATGTATTTTTATTTGTTTATTCTTTAGGTTTAATTATTATTTTTTTTTTTGCTAATCAAACCTTCTGAATATACTAGTATTTTCCGGACATGATGAAATAATTTATAGTCAATATAAAAGGAAAGTTTATAAACCCCTTATTCTCCCATTCGTTTGTTTGCTTTTTTGCAAAGTGAAACTGTAGTTTGTGCAATTATTTTTTTTCCTGTCGTGATCACGATCGTTTAATTGAATATGATTTACATATATGCTTATAAAATGCTGATGGACAATTGGCATGTGCAATACCGCAAATAAGCAAGCAAACAAGTAACAAAGTTAGAGGGTGTTGTCGTAAAAAAAAAAATAATGTAACCAATTAGTCTAAAAAATATATATATATATATATATTGTTTTGACTTTCACAATCTAGCTTACTCCTTTTTTTTTTCTGAGTGATCTTCTCTCCTACACTTATTTCCTTTTTGTCTTTAGTAGCTAATACACCAATTCGATAATAGTTACATTGTAACTATTTTGATTAACTTATTTTATCTTTCTCTGCCTAAATTCGTTGTATATTACATTATCATCTTACATCTTTTTGCTTTGCAACTATTTTACACCAAATTTATATTAATTTAGCAAAAATATTTTGTTTTACTGTTAGAGTATGATATTTTTCTGCAAATTTTTATCACTAGTTTTTTTTTTTTTTTTTTTGCAACACTTATAAGTTGACCTTATTGAATGACGTAATTAAATTTGCGTACATTTGCATAATTCGAAATAGGTTTACTGACAATATATATATATTTATTTGTATTTCTTTTTCTAATTTCACAACTACACTGGAGATATTAGCTTACAATCAATTGTCTTTTCTAAATAAAAAACAGAGTTATAAAAAAACTACAAATGAATTGCTTCATTCTTTAGGAGGTATCTCACAGCTTTCCAAATAGAAGAGCAAATTTGACAAAATACATATTTATTATACGTCAATATATAATTACAAAAGTTTTGGTGCAAATAAAACTTGGCATTGAAACTTTTGTTTTACATTTACGTATACAAATATGTATTTTTATTTTTTTGTATAGCAAATAAATTCAGAGTACAATAATAATTATTTAATTTACAAATATAATATTTGTTATGTTTACATGTTATTTATTGCCTTCAATATAGTGTCGCTGACATTGTTGCAACATCTGTCTTTCTGTAAATATTACAATTTGGCCCTTTTTCTGAATTGTATTTTTTTCTCCTTTTATGAAAACAAAAGTTTGTGAAGTACAAGATAATATGCAGTCTAGAGGATTTTTTCGAATGAAAATTTCGCAAATTAATTCAAAGAAGATGAGAGTACATTTTTGTTTGTAATATCTTGAAGGTGAAATAACAAAAATAGTTTACTTGCCAAAAAGTTTTATATTGTTGATATTGTAATGTGGTGACGAAAATAAAATGATAAATTTTAAATGTAAGGAGTGACCAACATGTTAACACAAATTAATGTAAAAATTAAGCTGATCAAAAAATTGTTTTCATTACTGTGATTTTTGGTTGCTATTGTTATCAGTGTTGTCAAACATCAATGACGTATGATGAAATGTAACTTCTTTCGTGAAGATAGTAAATGTAGCTTGGTATCTGTCGTATTGCTGAATTATGTTAAAACGAATTTATTTTGTTACAAAAGAAATATATATGATATAATTTATATTTCTAATATAAATTTTTTTCTTTACTTGATATACAATAGCAAAAACAGTTTTTTTATAGCTCATTTATTTGTGATATTTGCATTAGCTAAATTCTATACAATTTATCTAAAAAATTAGTATCGTCTACTTTATTATATTTATCAATATCCAAAAGTAAGATAAATTAAATGGAGAAACAACGCAAGAGTATGTGCTGGAGACCAAAGAACGCATTAATAGAATGCATAGTTAACACTAAATGTTTTGAGTAAAAGAACAGCATTGAGTAGTGTATCAGTGTCAATGAGTGTTTCTTGTAAAGGCGTAATTGAACATTGTGCAAGATGAATGCAAATAATCCACGGTACAGACTTCGTGGCAATCCGTACGATGTCGCAACTTAGGATCAGAAAAAAATTGAAGCACGAGATGAGCGAATTCGGAAAAGGGAATTAGAAGAGGAAGGTATATTTACAAAATAAACATCAATTACATTATTATCATTATTACTATTTGTTATTTCACAATGACATCAAACGTCAACAAAATTTATATTTTGTTTTTTTTAATTTAGAAGCCTTTGCATTCAATACGTGTACGTTATTTAGTATTTTGCTTAAATAGTAACAAAAAATAATAGCTAGTTTACTATTACCTAGTAGAATTTACAGCAACGGTTGTTATATTTTCAATTTTAGCAACCTTTTATTATACAATTATTTACTTCTTCTCATAATTATTGCATCAATGATCGAACATCTTGCATTTTCATAAAAGTTGCTATTACTTATTTATTTATATATATAAATGTACGTGCTTGTAAAATGTTAAAATTGTTGATCTCCTCTTTTGTCTTATTTGATAAATAATTACTTTTACACAAAATTGACGGCAAAGGAATAATTTATTGTACATTGTGCAGGAAACATTTTTTTGTGAGTGCGAGTCCTAGGAAAGAAGTGTAAGGCGGGCATTTGCGTGAGTGAAAAAAAAAATAAATACTATTAACAAAACAAACGCAAAATCGTTTTTTTGACCTTAGCTTATAACAATGCCAATAAAGCAGAATACTTTTAAGCGAAAACGCACTAGACGAGTAATGTAGGAACAGTATTGATGACAAATAAGTTAACTGCGCACAAGAAAATTGTACCTTGTCAAATTAGTCTTTGCCTACTCTTACTTCAGTGATGCATGATGCCTTACACAATTGTTTCTGATCTTAAAAACTGCAAAAAGCAAAGTATTTAATATAAACTTCTTTAGCTAATCCTTACAACACATTTAATAATTGTTATGCTGGCACTAGTAGTAGTCATCACGAGAACGATGAAGATGATGATGATGATGATGTGCAATCTGTTTACTCAGATTTTGACTTGGTGAACGATTTGATGCAGTAAGTTTTTTTTGATAGTAGTAATAGTTATGATGATGATGAATATGATGATCGTAGTAATAGTAAAAGCAGTAGACGTAGAAAGAATAGTAAAAATGACTACAGCTATAGCTTTAATAATTTTGAGAATTACAAACGATTACACCGGAATGACAATTTACAATTATTACCCAAAAGAGCAGCGAGTAATAAACCCACAAAAAAGGAAGCTAGCTCACAAATATACGTGGGTGAAATATTTGATTTGTAACTGAAGCC
The DNA here is from genome assembly GCA_028554745.1 of Blastocrithidia nonstop. Lineage (NCBI taxonomy): Eukaryota > Euglenozoa > Kinetoplastea > Trypanosomatida > Trypanosomatidae > Blastocrithidia > Blastocrithidia nonstop. Next base: position 428,000 of record JAQOTN010000018.1, on the reverse strand, counting down.
GTAAACGTTTTTGTTCAAACCACTTATTATTACTACAAAAAACATCCAAACGAAAAATGTGAGAAGAAGAGTGCCGACAGTGAGCGTGGCAGAAACTAGTGCTTAAACTTGTAATGACAACAACAATACGAAAGGAGATAATTTATGGTAACTCAAGAAATAATAATAATAAAATCATCTTTGTTAGATGTCTCTTCGTGAGTGCAAACGTAGAAGTAGTAGAAAAAATAACACTGAGATGCATAACAAGGCAAGTAAATCTACTAGCACTGTAAAAGTTTCAAATCATAAACATAATGCACTGTTACTTGGTAATACATATGACTAAAATGGTAATAACGATAATATTAATAATAATAATAAACTAACATGCAAAAAAGCCAACAAGGCGAAGACGACATAATTGTTTCCTTAGACAGTGCATTTTGAATGTGCATCAGTTGCCAGGTGCAGAAAATAATAAGACTGCGTAACTTCAGTAGATGGTCGTCATCGAAGAAAAAACGCACAATGTACGCAATTCTTACGTGCCGTTCACGTCAACGACTTTGCACTGACAGTAGTGCTTGACGTGGATGAAACACTCGTGTATGCACGTGACGGGTACATTCATGTACGACCTCACGTTGAACGCTTCATACACACCTGTCGAATGCTAAATTGTGAATTGGTCGTGTGAACTGCGGCAAAACCTTCTCATATCAACCCAATCTTACAATCTATTTCATCATTGTGTAAGTGCAGTGATTGGTTTGCTCATATCATTAGTAGACATCGTAAATGGTTTACAGATGACAGCAATGCTATAAAAGATTTGAGACTGTTAGGTAGACGGTAAGAGCATGTACTAGTGATTGAGAATAATCCGCTATCAGTTTTATACCAACCAAACAATGTGGTATTAGTATAAGATTATTTACAACCTAATAGCAAGGATATGACGATGAACGAGTTGTGTACAGTTGTGCAGAGAGTAGTTGAGTTGACATCTACACAATCACAAAATGTTGTTATCTGTCATAACTCAAACACGCAATGCCATGTGTTAGAGACACCAGACAACTACAAACACTTGCAATGCCGTAATAATAAAAAATTAAAATGCAGGGCATGTAAAGTTGTGTCTTCTAAGAAGGAAAGTGATGCATGTTCATCAAATTTCGATAGCAAGCATACATGTTCAAGTTAGAGAAATAGATATGCAAAAACGTCACCGTCATCATCTGTATTAACGACTTAAACGTGTGCATCATTGTCTGTACCCGATGCTCTGACCACACTTGATTGTCTAACATCATGTACATTTGAGCTACAAAATACACATATGAAACAGTCAGACTAACGGGTTACAACAAACACCTAGACTACATTGACGTGCCATGTGCTAAGATATTCACCGAATGCAAATTTCCTGTAGCGCAGCTATGGATTAATGCAGCCTCTAGACTTTCATCCTCACTAACAATAATACAACTATATCTATATCTATCTATCTATATATATATATATATATATATATAGATATTGTGTAAATACCAGTTTGTACATATTTACCTTTTTTTGCAAGAATGTTATTTACTAAATCACAAAAACTAAAACTTTTTTTGATACCTGTAAAGTATAAATTAATGCTTTACAACTTTTTTTTTTTTAATATAATAAAGCCAACTTTTCACGTTATCAATATTAAAACGTAGGCTGGTGGGTTGCAACTACTTTTATTTTATCTGCCTCAACGAAGTACTTACTATCGTATTTTTCAAAAAATTAGTAATAAAAGCGTTGCAGTTGTTATTTTCTCACAATGCTCAATTTACTTTTCATATTTTAACTTTGCACACGTGTCTTGACCGACTTTTATTCATATAATGTAAAACATATACGTGCATTAATTTCTTACCAACGTGTAACCATTCTTAACGCCTTTTGTATATATTATACAGTATTATTATAATAGTAGAAACAACATGTTTTTATGATGGTATTTCGAAATATCATATATATTCTTATAAATGAAGGTGTGTTCAAGAAGCGAATAAATGTAATGTGACAAAAGTGCAAAATTACATTAGAATATGTATTGTCACAATTTCTTAAAAAAAAACCTAACTGTTTAATGTTTGTTAGTTTATAGTTTTGATTTTAACGAAGCAAAAAAAAATCTTTTGATTTAAAATAAACACTACAAATAGTTGACAAAAACACATAACTTTATTTCAGTCACATAACAACCACACACACAAAAAAAAAAAGAAAGTAGCACTATAATTAAAGATTTATAAAAGTATTTTTGGCAGTCATCGTTTGAATAATCACACACATACACTAAAAAAAAGGTGCTACAATTAAAATGTCAGTATCACTTAATTACACTGTGAAGTCAAAGAAAGTGGTTTATATCAAACGAATAAAATGAGTAGTTTATTTGATGTTGTTTGTAATGGTTTTTCATTTGTTATTACGTGAATTGTAAGTTAGACAGTCAACGTTCTTTCACAAGACAATTGCTACCTAGTCATTGCTACAACGCAATGATAGTTATAACTTTTCTTCTGACGCTAAAATGAATTAAGTAGATTGCGACAAAGTCATTCGTTTCAAATCTAGCGCTCGATTAGTTAACTAAATTGCAAACTACATCATTCCTACCGTTGTCATGTAAACCAATAACGTTACTATTCCACAACAGTAAATTGATGATGGTGTAATTGATGAAATGCACTTGAACAACTTTGGCATTGACGGTGTTAATATAACACTTGCCCCACAAGAAGCACCTAACATGACTGTAAAGATGAAAGGTGTCAAAGTAACAATCCCACCTACGAACTTTACCGTAACAAAAATGCTTGTAACGTGTAAAGGTCAATTATGAGCAGAGATGAATAACACAAATATACAGTTTGCGCTAGCACTCGATGCACTGCAAAACGGAACACTCAACGCAAGTGTCGATAGTACGGCAATCGAGTGAGGCAACGTTTTCTTTAATCACTCTCTTAACAGCAAATTTTGCCACATTACGTAGAGTGTTATAGAGCTGTTTATTGGCAAAGTAAACGATTTGGCTGTTGAGGAGATGAAGACCAAGTTGCAGACGACACTGCCAACAACTGTGGCACAAAATTTGAATGACGCCTTTGCGCAATTGCCTGTGTTTTTTGTACAAGACCCCACCTTCACATCGGATTGTGTTGTTTCATATTTATTATTGACTCCAATATCTCACATTTAGCAGAACACTTTACGAAAAACATAGTAATCAACAGTAAAACCTGCAATATAATTCACATCTTCTAACATTGTGATGTGCACATCAAATCCTCTTCAATCAAAGTAAAGATTGTCATTGACGTTGCCGTCACGTGACTTTGCCATTAGCATACCATCTCAGACTGTTAATTAGTGAATATCATACAATGTGGAAAAGGGTTACCTTAACGAACGCTGATTTTTTCCACCGTAATTTAACACCTCTATCTTGTAACACACATTCCCTGAGATTTACGCTTTATGCTCTGAGTGTGCGTTGAGTATGAGTGTCAATTTTACTCTTGCGCCAGTGTTGCGGTATGACGTTAACAATACCTTACGCCTTTCAGTGCAGAAAATGTTAATTGGGTTATACATGAGCAATTTTAGTTTACTATAAACGTTAACATCAAGTTAAATTATTCAAGGTTAACAATGATATGAATTGTCATCATCGTCGTTAAATATAAACTAGTCACCCATAATGACAATTATGACAAAAAAGGTTATTTAGTGACTTGCATTGCAGTCGAATCCGTATCAAACTAAAGTGTTACAAAAGAAATAGGCTCTTGCCATCAATGATACATTTTAGTCAATTCTTCTGACATAAATTAATGGCAGTTTGTAAGTTGGCATGATTAATTTCACAGGTGCAAAGATGAATTTTCTTCTATTCACGATTGCACCGTTGTAACTGCTAAATATACACGTTGTCATCACTAAAATCGGACCTATTAGTGACGAGGTGATAACACAAAATGTGCTAGACGCGGCAAATTAGTTTGTTATACCTTTCCTCAACCTGAAAAGCAATTTTACATTATCAAACGCTATCACGGATGGAAAAATTATAATTGATGTTAATTCCAGCAAAGCATGTTGTGGTGATGATAACAATAGTGATAGTGTTGCGTGTGTGGGCTTTAATGTTGATTTGTTCAATCACTTGTTATAGAGTTTAGACAAAAGTTTATTGAAATTCATCTTGAATTATTAAGACAAGTAAACTAATACAAAATATAAAGTATTATTTTACTGTGACACTCAAGTTTATTATACGAAAACTGAAAACTGTTGCTAACATAAATTTATTGATTTCGTTTGTTTTTTTTTCCATTTAATATATTAACGTACTAATTAAATGTTTTATAACTAATAGGTTTTTTTTTTAACATATACATACACAATTGTTTTACTATGAACATTTATTTACAAATGTCTTACTACTATTATCATATTATTATTAATATTGTGTTGTGTGTATATTCCTATCTTCTTACGCAACCTATTTTCTTTTCAAATTACTTTAGTTTCATCAGTTTATATAGGTATAAATAACTCAGAATCTTTTGATTTATGAAAGTGAAATATCTTCTTACCCTTATGTCATCAGCAGATTGTGTATCAATCTTTTCTTTTTATTTTTAAACAAATTAAATTTATGTTATTTACTTTCAAGTATACGCATGTAATATATGTCATGTGAATATAGAGTCAAATTTGTTATTGATAACTTGGTGTGCAAATAGACATCACATGTTTTTTGTTTAACATTTCACTTTTTTGAACACAAATTATTAATAATTTTTGATAATCCACAAATAGTGAATAGTTTTTGTTTTTCCTTCAATTTTGTAAGTTAGTTTTTTTAAGTAGTTTATTTATATATATTCAGATATATTTTTGACAAACACTTACCGTATATTAACGTACTGTAAGTATAGCTTTTTTATTTTTGTAGGTAGTACACAGATATATATATATATATTCGTACATACATTTGTTTTTTTTTATTTACATATTTTTCATAGTACTTGATAGGAAATTTTAAAATTCTTATATAAAATTTTAGTTTTAAGGTGATCGTAAGCAACAAATTTAGAAATGACAAATGTATCGTGATCGTCTACTCCGCAAAGCCCTCTAGGTGATAATTCAGTCCGACCTGTGGGTAGTGACCCTCTTGTAGCCCTTGGTCGACAAGTTCGATAAATAATATAAAATTTGTCACTCATACCAGCTACTCGAAAAGTCCGTGCGTAAGAGGCGCTTCATGTGCTGCAAAACACATTATTCCATCATTCTTAACAAATTTGTGAAAGTGAGCAGGTGCAATTAGACATTTTTCGTGCACTAGATGAGGTATTTAACAGTTCTGTTTAACGTGGTTGTAAGGCGTTTCATGTAATCTTTGATTTCAAGTGGAAAGATCAGCATGAAAAACGTAGTCGCTGCCTTGATTTGTTACTACGGCAGGCATTGAAAAGCACTAACGGCGAAATGTGCGATCAGATAATTAAATGTATTGTATAAGTACTTAATGATAATATACGTACTACAAGTGATGTACTGTAAGACAACTTTACTTTCCTGCTAAACGCTCGTAAAGAAAGTGCTGATGTTCTTCTTCACACAGCTGTATACAAAGTTCTTTCTGCCTTTGTAACAACCACGTTTGGCATTATTCGGCGTAATCCTGCTCTTGTGTAAAGTCTCAACAAATCTTTACCGATAGTTTCATTGACAAAACACAATATCTTTGGCTCATATCTCTCCTTGACTAACGCAGTAGCAAATACAAACAGCTGAAGTGACACAAGCGTGAATAGTGGTAGAAGTAGTAGTGTCAGTGCGAGTAGTAGTGTAGATGCTAATAATCACAACATCACCATCACAACATCGTTTGACACATCACACGGTAAACTAACAACAATGTAGCTTAATTTATTGCGTACTTCATAGCTTTAGCTAATAAATGTGATGCTAAATCATAACTGCTATGAATTGACACTGTAATCCATTATGCAGGTGGTCAATATTATACGCACCGCAATGGAAGATGTGTGTAGTGAAGAGGAAATTGTTGGTTTGCTACACGTTATGATCACCGTCGTTACGTCTCCACTGACGGTTTCTAGTTCTATACTGAACGTTGATGGGATGGCAAACTACTTAGTACATCATCAATGACACAGCTCTACAGTGTCAACGAGGTGCTTAGTCATTCAAGCAATGTGTAGAGTGTATATGTTTATGTAGGCACTTAACAAGACGACTCATACAGTGTAATATCAAGATAATCAATAAGTACCTCACGTTACAACAACAGCAACAACAAGAGGAGTAATAGAACCATCTGCGTCCTCATTTTCGCCATCGTAGGCACTGTAACCGCAATTGCATCGAATCTACAGTGACAGCCAAATTTCTATCCCACCTTAGTAAAGCATTATCAACTATAATCACAACAACAATTGCAACGTACACATCTGTAAAAAAGAACAGCAACCATTGTTGTCGCAGTAGTTGTTGCCTAAATAGAAGAAATAGTAGTAGTAACAATTTAAGTAACGTGAAAATCAGCACCAGCAACATAAATAATGTCAATAGTAGAAGTATCAATAAAAATTATAGTAATAATTCAACGAAAAAACAACAGAATGTGAAGAAGAGGCATTTTTAGTTGATTAGCTGAGAGTTAAAATGTTAAAATTTGTAGTACATGAACAAAATATAGACGTAATTAGGTGTGGTGTAAAGTGTATTATCGAATTACTTGGCGCAAATGACATAATTACAATAGATGATGTGCCAGCAATTGTTAGTGTGTTGCAAAATGTGTTAGTGAAGCACTAATATATTCTAGACGTCTTTGAGGCATTCGCATTGATATAGCTAAAATTTGGCAACGATGCACTTACGCCTTTGTGAAGTTATGTGAAATAAAAACTAAATATATTAGCTATGTAAAGTTAATAAAACACGCAAACCAAGCAAATATATCATAAAGACAACAACATCAACAACAACAACAACAACAATAACAATAGTAGTATGAGTAGTAGCAAAAGCATTACGACTGCATCTACATTTTTGCATGATCTACAAAAAATGAATGCACTGGTGCAACTAATACCGCCATTTTCATTAGTTGTGCAATGTACCAATTTAGTCAATAAAGTGCTGGACAATCTGAGTAACTCATCAAATAACGATATTGTAAACGCGTTAGCACTAGTTAATTCAATACAATACGTTTCTGCTATCGACACTGCTGCTTAGCTGCTAACGCATTCATAGATGCAAGTTCGAAATGCAGCTGCATGTACGCTGTGTACTTTGTGTGGTAATTGTGTTAAACATGAGGTACATCAATCAGCTCACGATTACATTTACAATCAAATCAGCAAAAAAAATAAAAATCTAAATGGTATGATCACTAGTAACAAAACGGGTACTAATGTTGCTACTTGTGGTGCTGCCTCATCGTCATCAGCACCGCATTTCATGACGTTGTCAGATGAACATCTACAAGCGTTAACAAATTGCTTGCTTGATGCTGCTGTAACGGATAGATGCCATACTGTTCGTTAAACAATTTTGACCAGATTACCATTGGCACTTGATCGACAAATTTGTTCATCTACCAACTTGTAGGCTCTTTCCATGTTACTCAATGACACCGTGCCATCTGTCCGATAAGCGGCGTTAATCATACTCTGTCGTCTACTACCATCCTATCCTACACAGATACACCCTCTACTCTCTACTTTGTAGAGCGCTGCGCTGGAATAGGTAAATCTACGCACTGCCACACTTTCTCGAATGCTAGATAAGTGTCAAATATTGAAAGTATGCGCGGCACGCTCTGCACTAACCATGCAACCTTGTGATGTGTAGCAAGTTATTTGACGTAACTTACATGAACGGCCATTTATCTCAAAACAGTTATTGCTGGCTAATTTACATGTATTGTAGACCACGTTACAACACTCCTAACCAGCACATCACTGTGAACCGACGCAGCTTATTGAACCGGTGTTGCTGATCATTAGCAACAGCGACTCCACCGATTGCCGAACTGCAGGGCTGATGACGTTGTGTGCCATCTTAACCGCACTACTTGTACAGGACTCGAATCTGATTCACGCCATTTACCGTGTTATTGCCCGAATTATTCGCTGAGAGGCCAAGGAGTAAGATCGGGTAACGATTGCGGCAATGCGGGTGGTTGGCACACTCGGTGCCATTAGCCCCGTTAAAATTCGTTATGTGCTGCGTGCCTTGTAATCAGATGAAGTGGAGGAGTAGGAGTAGGTAGTAACACCAGCGATGACGCACTGTAAGCCACACCTGCGAATTAACCCAAACCTAGCTAACCGTTACTCTTCTGCAGTGCTATACTATCTCATCAAGGCACTACAACTTACCATAGATGCCAGACTGCAGGTAGAGGCGTTGACCACGTTACGTGTAATGCTGCGTAGTGTACCAGCCAAGCAGCGATTAGACCTCTTTACTCAGATCCTACCGCAGCTTCGAAGCTGATTACAGTAGCCGTCAAAGTTTCATTTGTACGAAAAAGTGTTGCTTATTCTGATTGATCTTACGGTGTTGCTGCGGCAGTTCTCAGATGATATGCGGCTGAGTAAAGGTTTATAAGTGATGCAGTCGGCTAACTTGTTTTGTAAATCACCTCAGGCATCACAAAAGCCGTTTAACGCGTTAGTTGTTCAGCTGCTAGATGTGCTGGCGAAGTGCCTCCCACCACAAGAATTGCGTAATCATCGATGAGCCGTGTAGTTTATTCATCATGGGTTATCGCAGAATGAAACAGACTTGGATCTTATTTTGCGAACAGTGTAATCTCTCTAGTCATTCTTGTCGGTAATGCATGAAATTGATGTACAAATTATTTTGCCACACGTACTTCAGCGCATTGAACCGGTGTACGTTGATGATGTATAGAGACATGTAAAAGTGAAAGACGTAAATGAGGCCTGTTTTGATTTTCTGAATTGTGTTATTGCGTAGAATTTGCCCGTAATGCGGGATTGCTGTGCAAATGTCATTAACACCATATTAAATTACGTGTAGCAAACGAACAACCGAGAAGAAATTGAATCGGCTTTGACGACGTTGGCGTTATTAGTGCACACCGTAGGCTCACCAGCACAGCGGTTTACCAGTCTCATTGCCAACTTACTTTCCTCAAAGAGCTACCCAGCAACGTACTTGAGCGATTTACTGCAAACTGTATCGATTGGCAACAAGAGTAGTGCGATGCTAAGTTCATCGCATTCGTCGTCGCCGATTACACAGTAACGACCCATTACATTAATTTCTCACTTGCCAAGTTTGTCTTAACAAGAGGTGAAGCGGGAAGTGTGTGCGGTGCTCAAGATTGACCCACGTGAGATTACCTTTTAGGAAATTAATCGCAAGTCTGGACAGACTGTGATGACGTTTACACTCGCTCCTAACATGGTAAAGCAATCTAACTTTAATACGTTTTTGCGTAGAGGAAATGATGTTAGCTCATCACTACGCCGTAACCTCGGTATTTTCAACATTGAACAAGGAATGTAGTGCACCCCTAAGATTGATCGTGCCATATTTGCCAGCATTGCCAACACACCTGGGGCCAAATCACGTAAACGAGAGCAATCATGAATTTCATGATTGCACAACACAACGGTTCGACTACTCCAGCAGTCACCGTACACAACACTTCGCTGCACTGCCAGTGCGGCAGATCGAAATAATGAGCTGGCCATTGACCTTTTCCCGTTTGCGGCTGCCGCTATCGCAGCAAACGTTGACGCACTTGATCGAAAGTATATGATGGATGTCTTTAATGAAGCCTTGCAAAAGGCACCAGTTGATATCAACCAAATATTATTTACGCTAGCGTAATTCATGTAAGCGGAACGTGTACAGCCCAAGTAGGTAACCGTGCGAGTCAACAAGTAAACTACATTTATTGTATAGCGTAAGAGTGTGTAGCAGAAGTTCGGAATAAGTTACGATCAGGACCCTCATCGTGGTGTTATTGTTACGAAGCTTGCACCCAATGGTCTTGGAATGCAAGCTGGGGTACCGGTAGGAGCCCAACTGCTGTACATCAACAATCAACCAGTGCGATCTGTTAGTGATATTCGTGGAATGATTGACGGAGCAAAGCGGTTAGAGTTGCGTGTGGCTTATGTGGTGTAGGTCAAACAGAGGATTGAACCGAAGGCGGTTATGAATATTGACATTTTGGCTCGAGTTGCCTTTCAATCACAGATGCACGCAAAGGCAATTTACTTTAACGAGGTGTTGTTTAACGAACTACAACCATTGATTGAGTAAGGCATGAGTCGCAAGAACACCATCTTGCACAAGGCCATCACATCGGCAGAGCGGCTCATTGAGTTTTACGGGCATCTTAACATGAACATGGAAGCGAGTGGTCTGGTAACTGTTCTACACAAAAAATTTGAAAATTTGGTCGCCCCATAACGGTTTGGCTTTGATGAAGTTGGTACACTAGAGCAGTTGCATTGGTGAGAAGAAGCGCTATCACGTTATGAGGCAACGCTCATGTCATAAGATTGCAATCACTTAAACATTTCCTCGTTTATTGGGGCATTACGTTGCCATGAAGCACTTGGCCACACCGATGTAATGAAAGAAATGATCTAGCACTGTTGAAGTGAATTAGATAGTGTAGCCAAAGAAGAAGTAGTTTCGTATCGAGCTAAAGTTGCCTTTAACATGGGTTAGTGAATGGAGTTCGATTCCATGGCGTAGAATCAGCATTTTGTGTAACACTTTGATGTCGTGTAGCGATGTGCGGCACACTTTCGATTGTCAAAATATGATGAGCTGCTTCACTTTACACAGCAGCGTCGTGAGATGTTGTTAGAGCCGTTTGCCTAATCATTCAACGAAAGCTACAGTCGTTCCTATGAAACACTAATTGAGTTGCAACATCTCACTCACTTTGAGTAATTAGTCGATTATGTAGATGCGAGTGTGTAGCGGAAGAAGATGTTGAAAAAACTGTGATACACGCGGTTGGTTAACTTATCTTCCAAACCTGTAAATTTACAGACCGTGGTAGCAATTAATTCTCTGGTTCTCAGTCCATTGTAGGATTTACACTCGCAGGTGTATGCTATTCGGTCATTAACCAAGATGCAGTGGTTTTCTGCGGCATAGTTCATGCTCTCGTCATTATTAGGCCACGACGTCACGATGGATGTAATGTGTGAACAGCCTCCATAACTCATACACGCGTATGTGAAGTATTTACACGCGCGTGGTAATGTTCTAGATACCTATGACCTACTGCATGGCATACTCAAACACGTACATGTCACTCCACAAGATCGCAACGCGGATGCCTGAGGCTGATGTTGAATTGTGTTGGGTGAGTTAACCCTGAGCTTGCACCCAGATCACGGAGATGAGGCTATTGAGCCACTCATGCGTGCCGCCTAGTTGAGTTCACACAACTCTACCGCATTTCACTCATTGGGTATTTTGCACTATGACTTGGCTCGACTGCCAACAACGAATTCGGCATCACGAATAGACCACTGTATTGCCGCGGCGATTGCGTTCTTCAAGTCGGTGCAGCTGTGTAGTGATCGAAACAATGACATGATGCAGGATGTGGTACGAATTTTATCCATTTGGTTCGCACATTATCAAACGGAATAGCTTAATAACGCCATTCGCGATGGGGTGCATCTCCTCGCGAGCCATGTCTGGTTAGATGTTATTCCGCAACTTATTGCCCGAATTGGCATTACCGGTATTCAGGCACGTAACATTCTCGCTCAGCTGCTCGTCTCTGTAGGCAGAATTTACCCTCATGCTCTCATCTATCCTCTGACGGTGGCCGAAAAATCACCCGACATGACACGAGCACTAATGGCAAAACAGGTTTTGAGTGGGATTCGAAAATAAAATGCACAAATTGTGTAGTAGGCTTCGTTAATTAGTAACGAGATGGTTCGTATTGCGATTTTGTGATCATAAAAGTGGCACGCCGCGATTCACGACGCGGCTCAGCGGCACGATAACGCAGCCGCCGTTCTGAAAATATTAAAACCGCTCTATGATGAACTTGCAGGAGCAGGCACACCTAACGAGCGTGCGTTTGAGAAGCTCTTTGGGGTGTCGCTGCGACGAGCCAGAGATGCACTAAACGAACGGGCCATTGACCATGCCTGGTCGTACCTGAAACCGGTGTATGTGCAACTGGATAAAATGCTTAACGAGCGTCGTTTCAATATGCGATAAATTTCACCAACGCTGTAGAGCGTGTAGCACAGCATCGTCGCTGTACCTGGTACGTTTGAGCATAACAAGCCGTGTATTACGGTGTAACGATTTCGCGCAAACGTGTACATTATGCCATCCAAGCAAAAGCCACGCCGTTTTGGTCTTGACGGATCAGATGGTAAGACATATCATTTTCTGCTCAAAGGTCATGAGGATATGCGTCAGGATGAGCGTGTTATGCAGTTCATTAAACTGGTTAATAACGTTTTTGCATCTGAGAATGCAACGAGTGCCATCGGCTTAAACATCCCACAGTACGCGGTAATTCCTCTCTCATAGAATGTAGGAATTGTTGGGTGAGTAGAGAACACATAAACCATATATCGCATGCTCGAGTCATTTCGTCGAGAAAATGGCACATCTATTTATGAGTAGGTCAACATGATTTTGAAAAACGGCGGACTGTAAAATATTGAACAGTATCATCGTCTAAACAAAGAGCAGCGTAAAAGCCTACTGGAGATGGTGAACAAGTCAACCCCTGACGATGAACTGAGTCGAATAATGTGACAGAACAACGACGCATGTGAGCAGTGATTATCTTATCGAAGTAATTATGGCCATACCTTGGCAGCCATGTCGATGGTTGGTTATGTATTAGGGTTAGGCGATCGACACTTAAACAATTTAATGTTAGCAGAGACTGGGCTTGTGGTGCACATTGATTTCGGTGATTGCTTTGAGGTAGCGATGCTACGTGCGTTATACGCAGAAGCAGTACCTTTTCGACTTACACGTCTGTTAGTGCGTGCTTTGGGGATAACCGGTGTAGATGGTGTGTTTCGTCTGACAAGTGAATTGGTTATGAAAAATTTACGTAAATACAGCTAGAATCTTCTTTCCTTACTAGAGGCATTTATTTACGATCCACTGATTAACTGACGATTAACAAGCAACGATCACGATCGCTCAACCTCAACGCATGAGGATTACAAAACATAAAGCACACCTGCGTAAGTCAATGCAAATGAGAATACTAACACGGAAAGGAGCAACCAGACAAGCAATAATGCAAACGTTGATTTTATCACTCATGATAACAATATGAAAATAACCAACATGCTTGCTGATGTAGTGCAACATCACATCGATGCGCACATGCAACTTTCCCATTCCTACGCAAAACAGTATTTGCCTACTGAATCTGTAACAATTAGTGACGAAGGTGAAAGTGGGTAAATTAGAAATGAGCAAGGAGATTTGGCCTTAGCGCGTGTGAAGGCAAAATTAGCAGGACAATAATTTGAGCCGGTTAATGGCTCATTTGCTGCTCTGCGATCAACACGTCAACTTGACAATACATCACGAACATAATACATGTGAGGAGTTAATCATGATGTTGCCTTTGGGAATTCACCGAAAGAATCAATTGATGCTACACTGTTAACAACGTACTTGTCAACAATTATAAACAATCAAGAAACACATACATATGACGTCTCGCGCCAAGTAGATAAGCTTATACAAGAAGCTACTAGTCTTGATAACTTAGCAGACGCATACTTGACAGGCTGGGCACCTTTCTGGTAATGAAGTATGCCTAGTGCTGCTAAAAAATTTTATTCTAATAAAGAATTTAGTATAATTATATATAAATATATAATAAAAAAATTTTGCTTACTTACAAACAATTATTTGCTTAAATATTACAAAACTAAAAACATTATTATTTTCCATGTTTTTATCAAAAGTAAATTAATTATTAGTAACAATTTAATTACTGTTAACCGCATAACATAGTTAAACATCACAAATGGTTGACACATGTATATATATATAAGATATATATATAATATATCTTATATTTTTATCATTGCCTTTAATAATCGAAATTTACATGATATAATGTATTAGTGTAATATTTTACAATTTTACATTATTATAAATTATTGAACTTTGCACAAAAATTGTATTAATTAAATTTTAAATTGATAATATTTTATAATTTTGAACAATTAAAAAAATTTATTAATTATTAAAAAAAATTAAATAAATTTTGTTGTTATAGAAAAATAGAGCATATTGATAAAAATTTTTTGTGGAATATTTACTTATTAATTATACAATGCATAATTGATGTAACACTGATATGTAGGCGAATAAATCATCTGATTTCAGTGACTACGGCACAAATATAATGAGTTAGTCTCTCTTTTTATTTTATTGAGAAAGTGAAAGTATGTTTTATATTAAGTTAATAATAAAAGAATTATTACTTTAAACGATTACCAAAAAATTAAATATAATCTAAAAATAGTTTTATGTTAATATGGACACGTCAACTCTCGTATAAAAACCTTTTTTCTTTATAAATTAATTTTAAGCTTCTTCTTGTAAACTGGTAACTTTAAAAAAATTACAATACTGCTTCACAAAACAAAGGTCTACTCTTATTGTTATATCAACTACTTGAAAAAAATAATTAAATTGAAATACTTTGCCAAATGTCCGATAAGATATATAATATTGGTTGTTATTTGATTGATCGTTTGATGGAAACTGGTTGTAATCACTTCTTCGGAGTTCCTGGTGACTACAATCTTCGTTTCCTTGACGATGTACTTGCGAAATAAGGTTTATCCTGAATAGGATGTACTAACGAGTTGAATGCTGCCTACGCAACTGATGGGTATGCACGTTGCCGTCGCTTCGGTGTTCTTGTTACAACATACGGTGTTGGTGAGCTAAGTGCTGTTAATGGGGTTGCCGGGAGCACAGCTGAAAGTGTGCCTGTAATTCATCTTGTATTTGGTCCATCTCTTAAAAGCGAGGCTGATCATGCTCTTGTTCATCATTCTCTTGGCGATGGATGACTTCAACATTTCAGCAGAATGAGTGAGGAGATTTCTTGCAGCATTGCGCGATTACGTCCTGAAAATGCTCAGCTTGAAATTGATCGTGTCATTACTGATATACTTTACTTCAAGAAACCAGGTTATATTCTCATTCCATGCGATGTTGCTGGAATGTCTTCGAATCCACCGCATTCACCTTTGCAACTACGCGTGCATGAATTGTCTGATCCATCTCTTCTTCAATTTCGTAAAGCAATATAGAAAATGTTTTAAAATGCAAAATCCCCTGCAGCATTGATCGGACATTTATGTGATCGATACAGTTGCAATGATATATGTTAGTAAATGGTTGATGACGCACATTTACCATTTGCTCATATGTATTTTGGTAAAGGTACAGTGAATGAACAATCTCCTAATTACGTTGGTTGTTATTATGGTTCATCTACTTTATAAACAACACGTAAGATTATTGAAGATGCCGATGTATGCGTTGTTGTGGGTGTAATGTTCCATGATTTTGGTACATGTTTTTTTTCGTATGATATTGCTGAAAGTCGAATGATTCGAATTGACCCCTTTTGCTCGTATGTTGGGCATGAGCAATTTGGACAGATTCCAATGCATGCTGCACTACAAACTGTACGTGATGTTGCTGTTAAATATTGTGACAACTGGCCAAAAGTACACCCTTCTCCTGTACGTTTTTCCAAACCCAACGACGAAAAGTTTTTTGGACATCATTTTTGATATGAACTGCAACAAAACTTAAAGCCTAACGATTTGCTTGTTATTGACATTGGTACGAGTACAATGTCAAGTGCTGGACTAATTTTTCCAAAAAATATGATTTTTGTAAATCAAATTTTGTGAAGTTCGATTGGTTACTCGATTCCTGCAGCTTTTGGAGCACAAATAGCTGAGCCAAACCGTCGTGTAATTTTGATTGTGGGTGATGGTGCTGCTCAAATGACATGCCAATAATTGGGTTCTTTTTCGCGCTTTGGACTCACTCCAATAATATTTCTTGTGAATAACGAGGGCTATGTTATTGAAAGAATGATACACGGATGAAATGAAGTATACAACGACATTTCCTCATGGGACTGGTGTGCCTTGATGAAAGCATTAAGTCCTCGACGCAAAGTCACTACGTCTATATTAAATGAAGTAGGTAAATGCCATGACGTACTATCGAGTTTCACCGATAAACCGAAGGAGTTAACATTCTGTGAAGTTTTTCTCGGGAGCCACGAACTGCCTTTGGTACGTCTGTTCCCTACCTCTGCTTGGTAATAAACATTTTTTTTAAGTAAATTATTAAAGGTAGTTTATTTCATTTTATAGTATATGAATTAGCTCTATATGCAAAAATTAAAAAATATTTTTATTATGTTTTTGTAAGATAATAACAACATGAATTTTCAAGTTTATTTTTTAATTTTACCAATTAAAGCTGTTAACCAACTATCATAATTAGCAAGTCAAAAAAAAATTAATTTTTTTACTAAGAAGTAATTATACTTTTTTTGGTAGTGATTTTTTAAAAATTTTTTTATATATGCATTGCTTTATTCGTATTATAGCAGTTCAATATAATATTATAGTTTTTCTTTAATAATTCACAATTGTGCTTTGCACTAATTTTTCAAGCATGTTTATTTGCAACATCATTCTATACATGCCAACACTTTTCTTTGAAAATTAATTTTTATAAGAATGATTGATCGCAAAGTGATATACTCAAATTATATACATCTAAATTTCTTCACAAAGATTTTTTAAATTAAAATTTGAATAAAGATCAATTAATTACTAATTTATTTTTAAGTATTTTGTTGTTGACAAGTAAACAAATTGAGTACAAAGGTCTGAAAATATATTATTCTTTTTTTTGAGTTATACATATTTTATTTCATATGATACAATTCAACAATAAACGTCGATCTTTAATATATGATGAAAAGATGCACAAAATGGTTGCATAATAACATCCAAATTAATTAGACTGATACAGAAATAGTTATTGTCTAATTGAATGTTTAATTTATAATTTAATCTACTTTATTTTTTTACGGTAAATGATCCTTGGCTATCATTTATGATCTGTAACTTATAAACTTTGCATGGTACGAAAATTTTTTCTTTATTAACGTACATCTATGATACACTAAATATATACGAAATATTAATCTTAACTATATATATATTATTTTTATAATATAGCTAACAATTATCAAGGTATAACATTTATACATATATACATATATACATATATATATATATATATATGTGGTAAAATGTGTCAGTTTTATTTAATAAAAAAATCAAATAGTTATATATCATCAAGTATGAAAAGAAATGTATTGTTTTAATTAAAATACCTATCCTTGATATTTGAATAAAGATTAAATTTATTAACTTTCATCATAAGACGTGAAATCAAAAATGTGTGAGTATGAGTGAATTCAAGTTAGAACACACGAGGTGTATATCAAAAGTTATTAATTACTTTTTCATGTTTATATTAATGTCATTACGTTTGATTAAATATGTATTACGTATATTAAAATAATTAGTGATTAGATTATACATTTTATTTCTTAGATAGGATATTACATTGATATGTAGGCGAATAAATCATCTGATTTCAGTGACTACGGCACAAATATAATGAGTTAGTCTCTCTTTTTATTTTATTGAGAAAGTGAAAGTATGTTTTATATTAAGTTACTAATAAAAGAATTATTACTTTAAACGATTGCCAAAAAATTAAATATAATCTAAAAATAGTTTTATGTTAATATGGACACGTCAACTCTCGTATAAAAACCTTTTTTCTTTATAAATTAATTTTAAGCTTCTTCTTGTAAACTGGTAACTTTAAAAAAATTACAATACTGCTTCACAAAACAAAGGTCTACTCTTATTGTTATATCAACTACTTGAAAAAAATAATTAAATTGAAATACTTTGCCAAATGTCCGATAAGATATATAATATTGGTTGTTATTTGATTGATCGTTTGATGGAAACTGGTTGTAATCACTTCTTCGGAGTTCCTGGTGACTACAATCTTCGTTTCCTTGATGATGTACTTGCGAAATAAGGTTTATCCTGAATAGGATGTACTAACGAGTTGAATGCTGCCTACGCAACTGATGGGTATGCACGTTGCCGTCGCTTCGGTGTTCTTGTTACAACATACGGTGTTGGTGAGCTAAGTGCTGTTAATGGGGTTGCCGGGAGCACAGCTGAAAGTGTGCCTGTAATTCATCTTGTATTTGGTCCATCTCTTAAAAGCGAGGCTGATCATGCTCTTGTTCATCATTCTCTTGGCGATGGATGACTTCAACATTTCAGCAGAATGAGTGAGGAGATTTCTTGCAGCATTGCGCGATTACGTCCTGAAAATGCTCAGCTTGAAATTGATCGTGTCATTACTGATATACTTTACTTCAAGAAACCAGGTTATATTCTCATTCCATGCGATGTTGCTGGAATGTCTTCGAATCCACCGCATTCACCTTTGCAACTACGCGTGCATGAATTGTCTGATCCATCTCTTCTTCAATTTCGTAAAGCAATATAGAAAATGTTTTAAAATGCAAAATCCCCTGCAGCATTGATCGGACATTTATGTGATCGATACAGTTGCAATGATATATGTTAGTAAATGGTTGATGACGCACATTTACCATTTGCTCATATGTATTTTGGTAAAGGTACAGTGAATGAACAATCTCCTAATTACGTTGGTTGTTATTATGGTTCATCTACTTTATAAACAACACGTAAGATTATTGAAGATGCCGATGTATGCGTTGTTGTGGGTGCGAAGTTTCTTAATTTTGACAAAGATTTTATAAATAATCAACAAAATCTTTTGCGAACAGTCAGAACTAACCCCTTTTGCTCGTATGTTGGGCATGAGCAATTTGGACAGATTCCAATGCATGCTGCACTACAAACTGTACGTGATGTTGCTGTTAAATATTGTGACAACTGGCCAAAAGTACACCCTTCTCCTGTACGTTTTTCCAAACCCAACGACGAAAAGTTTTTTGGACATCATTTCTGATATGAACTGCAACAAAACTTAAAGCCTAACGATTTGCTTGTTTCTGATGTTGGCACTTCAAGCGGAGGCGTAGCCGGTTTGGTATTACCTAAGGGGAGTAAATTTTGTCAATAGAGTTTATGAGGCTCGATTGGTTACTCGATTCCTGCAGCTTTTGGAGCACAAATAGCTGAGCCAAACCGTCGTGTAATTTTGATTGTGGGTGATGGTGCTGCTCAAATGACATGCCAATAATTGGGTTCTTTTTCGCGCTTTGGACTCACTCCAATAATATTTCTTATGAATAATTAAGGATATGCAATATAGCGTTTAACTCATGGATAAAATGAAGTATACAACGACATTTCCTCATGGGACTGGTGTGCCTTGATGAAAGCATTAAGTCCTCGACGCAAAGTCACTACGTCTATATTAAATGAAGTAGGTAAATGCCATGACGTACTATCGAGTTTCACCGATAAACCGAAGGAGTTAACATTCTGTGAAGTTATTCTAGGAAAATGTGAAAAACCTGTCGTACAACTTGACTATAAGGACAAATTCTTCATGAAATACATTAATAGTTGGAAATGTTAATAGGTTTATCTTATTATCATTTATAAACTTTTTTTTGATATGATAATTTTATCATTGTTCAAATTCAAAATTTTTTATAAACATTCTTTATTTTTGTTACATGTAATTATTAGCATCTTTTAATCATATTTTATGTTGTGAACTGTTTTATCTGTTATAAAAGTGATTATGATCTACAATTGTAATGCTAAGTATATGTATTTATTTGCAAATAAATGTGAAAAATATTCGTGTTTAATTTAATTATTTGTTGAATTTATTTGTTCAAACTTTTAAGTTACACATATTTTAAGGTAATCTTTTTATTATATGCAATTTCTCATGTCGTTAATTTCCACTAGTTGAACTACGCATCTTTGCACTTCCCAAATATTCCTTGGCTGACCAATTTTAATACTTATCTGAATTTACATTTTATGATATTGTTATCGCCTTGTTACTCGATTGAATGCTGGTGTACATAACAATTATGAAAACTATACTAGGCTAGATTTCGAATGATATTATTTCCTTTGACCAACCGTAGCCCCTCAATTTTTATTTTTTTGTATGTTCGGAATTTGGTTAGGATGAACGTTCTTCAGACATAATTAATAGGCCATTGCCTTCTTTTATAGGCGTAAACTCTGAGGTATATTATTATTTTTTATATATAATAGAAAACTTTTTTTAAGCCAATATTTATGAAATATAATACAAAATTTATTTATATTTCTATTCAGTATATTTTATATTTTTGTTTATGTAGTTATTTCTTGTTTCTATAAAGACCATATGTCATAACATTTTTGTATACACTTCATGATGCCTGTAGAAAGAACAAGTTTTATCTGTACATTGTTAATTCTCTTTATTTTATAATTGTTAACGCTATAAAATTAATGTCGACAAATCTGTTAGATACTGAATATTTTTATATTATTATGTTTGACAAAACTACTTTAAAAAATTTTTTTTACAGTGAATACGAAGTGTTTTCTGTAGTGTTTGATATGATCAAAAATACAGACATTAAAGCAGTAATTTATATTGCTGCTACGTATTTCAAAACTAAGTATAAAAATTACTTGATGGTTAAAAGTTTTTCATGTAAAATGGTTCGTACAAAGTTTTTCGATTACATACTAGGAATTGTTCCAGTTTAATTAATTTTTGTGTTGTTACTATTTTTTTATTCTTCTTATTATATTAACCGATATAATTGTTTTAGAAATTATATATTTTATATATAATATTTTACCTTTTAATAACAACAATTCTTATTAAGTTTACAGGTACATCTTTCACGTTCGTGCTTTTTGTAATACTTTTTATTTTTGTTTTTCATACTTTAATCTGATACACATATAAATGTCCGAATAGTATTAAGTAGATTTTCACAAGTGCCGCGGTCGTTGTTTCATATATAGCTGACCAGCTTTAATAATAACGTTATCTTACGTTTGCTGATTCACTGTTTCTACGGTTGCAAATTTGACAAGTACGTATAACAGGCATGATAAGAACAACGAAATCATTGACAAAAAGTTCATCGGCCTCGTACAGTTACCTTTGTTGTGGCAAATGGTTTGCGTTAGCATTTACTTAACTTGAATTGGCTGGCAATATTTTCAGTTCGTGTAAAGGAGTAGCATATTACGTAGAAACCGTATTTTTTTAAAATTTATTTTAAATATTTAATAACACTACTTAAGTCATACAGATTTCCTAAAACTACTTTCATCATCGTTCAATTTTCAATTTTTATTGTCTTTAATGTTAAATATTTATTATTGTAAAATAATTATACGTATTCATTATTCATTTATTTTTAATGAAAAATTGCATTTTTTTATGTTTATTGTTGCAATTAGCATTATTCAACTATGTGAACATACACTTCTCATAACTTCACATGCCTTTCTGAAATACTTTGTATATTATGATCTTTAACGTTTAACTCTATTTAGAAGAATAATAAAATATTTTTTTGATACGTATCAAGTGCAAATAAAAATATTTTTAAAAATTTTTATATGTCCTCTTTTTTATTTGCTTTTTTTATATTAAAGTTCTTTTTCATGTGCATATTTTTTTTTCCAGTGGTTTGACATATATATACTTTGTACGCTTAATATTGGCTGACTTTGCCTGTCAGTTAACACGGGATAAATTAATAAATATATATAATATATGTGCATATTTTAAGTAGGCATGCTATAAATTTTTATTTTGTTGTTGGTGAAATTACTATCGCTTTTTTCATAGTGTTTGCTCACATCTTTCAATTCTTTTCAAGAACTAAATTTCAATTTAAATTTTTTTTCTTTTTTTCGCATACGTCACACTTACTTTATTATTTTTTATTAAAAGCGTACTAGCTAAAAATATATACACTCTTCGAACACTAAAAAGAGTTTATCATAAATTTCTTGGCTTCAAAATAACAAAGCAACTAAAATTACATTTTATTTTTTTATTAAAGAAATATCCGATTTACATTTCTGTCTTAATGTAATTTTTCTATATTCCCTCAACATTCAAATTAAGCAAATCGTTTATTAGTGCATAGCCATATGATCAGTTGGTGTAGTTATGCACGTTATTAGCTATTACTGATTAGTCACAAACACTACCCGTGAAGGATATCAGCAAAATAATCTTTCACGCATTGCAAGGCAAGTAGATGAACGGTGATATTGTCACGATGGCAGGGAGGGCATGTGCATTATTACTTGACAAGTTTCATTTGAATGTTACTAGTTATAAAAATAAACATTCGTAGGTATTATTTACCAAATGTCTCGAGCGCGTTTTTTAGAACATGAACGCTTTACAATCACTACACTTTTCACGTTCGTCTGTTTATGATTGTCTCTAAGAGATTGTCGCCTGTTTGTCTCTTACCTGCAATGGAGATGGTGCTCTAAAAAATTCTTTGCCCAGTATTGTAACTCAGCTGAAATTTATACGTGATACACTAAAGATGTATCAGTAAGCTGCCAGTGTTATACTTTCTTACTGCGTATGTCTGCTGAGGCATAAAATTCTTACTGCTTACTCTGATTGATATTGTATGTACACCGTTATAATTGAACAGTGTTAAAATTTGTACAAATTACCTGTAGATTACAAGTGAGATTAATTGTTATGCATTGTAACATAAATAATCATCATAATGCAGACAATTGGCGCAAATACCTCATTACACTTATCGAAAATTCACCTCACTCCACATTCAAATCACAATAAAACTTAGCTATTTTTGTAAGTAATCCAAGGTCAATGTGAAGATTATAAGTTAAGCTAACAAAACAGTAGTAAAAATAAACGAAAACGTCACCGAAGTTATCAAAATTATGAATGTGCGTAAAATAATGCCTGCGATGGCAAGCACTAATATACTGGTAAATCGAAAAAAAAATAACGGTAATGCTAATAATAATATTAGTAAAGAAACTTTGATGTTTTAATTTATACCGTATTGTTATGATTAGTACGCATTACAGCTAAGATATGCTCGTCAAATACCGCTGAAATCAGAAAAAGGTTAGTTACAGCGTGTGCAAATGCTATTTTCACCATTGTTGGTACTGACATTTTCACCTCATTTGTGCATTTGTTTACCTACAGGTATATTTGTAAGTTGTAAAACCAGAAAAGTGTACAAAAATAAACACGTTAATAGTAAATACTATGTTTGACATAAACAAACAAATTTACTGTTGACAATCTAAAAACAGCTTGTGATGCTGACGGTACAGGTAATTATATTGGTAAATACAATAATTGCTAAAGTGAGAATGAAAAATATTAACACATACAAGGTCATACCATTTTTTAAAAAAATTAATAATATGACCATCCAAGAAGTAGCAAGCAGTAAAGAAAAAAGAACAAACGTGAAATTGGTACCAAGAGCAGTGAATTACAGCAGTAGGTAAATAGTACTGCCGTAAAATACAATAATGAATTACCTCAATTTGATCTTGCATAACTATTAAATTTAATTTCAATTCTGTAGTCACTACTGATGTAATGCATGTAAGTAAGCAATAACTTTTCTGACCCTTTTGCACGCGAATGTGCGCGTTCACTTCACCGTTTACAGCGTAAGCACACTATTACTGATAACAATGAGAACACACTACAAACAAGTCAAAATGTTCATAACTTGTAAATAAACAACACTCGATTTGCAAATTACATAACTAGCACTGCAAATTAAGATGAAGACGAAGACCAAGACGATGACATTGAAACAGATGAAATGTACAAATAATACGCCAACACACAGTGAATTGTACCATAGCTACGGTGATCGGCAACAATACTTCTTGCCAAACTTTTAGGTGTGTAGCCACGATTACACAATGAATACTTGTGGACGTGACGTGATGGGGATGTGTACTATTAATATTCACGCAAAGAAAAGTAGAAACTAACACATTCATATTTTAATGGTGACGAGCAAGTAACATCTACCGATGGCAGATTTGTCATCAACCTTGCTAACATGACCGCAACAGACGTTCGATTGCATGTTATTACTCGTGTTCACTTTCAACCAGTTCCACTGTGTAGCACGTTTGCAGATCAGAATGTGCAATTTATTACACGAAATGCTAACACTAACTTTTGGCATTGTACTTCTATGTAAAAATTGAAAGGAACTCTTCGCACACTTAGTTTTAGTTGCACGCCAACGGCAGTTATAGCCAAGCTGTTACTGTTGCATATACTTTGCCAAAAATTACCGCAAAACGAATAATAGTAATAAGATATTGCAAGCGTCTTTCGTAGTGTAATTACTGATGTCCACTTCAATTCGTTATAACGCTTTGCTGAGCAACTTGTTTATGCAAATATTTAATGAGCTGCCATTTTAGTTAATCAAGGTATCATTGACGCGTTGTCAATGAGTGCGCCATCGTTATTGGCAAAATCTACTCAAAGGCATCGGACTTTACATGCTGACAAACGTTCTCATTATGTACATCATTAAAGGTGCCATGCACATGAAGTTGATGACGCACAATTACACAATTCGAATAATAACATGTGTGATGACGCAAGGAAAAATCACAATAGTTTTAATAATCATATACACACAAATGGTAGCACCATAGGTTTGTAAAACACTGTTACTAATGGGAAATCATGTCCTATAAGTAACTTCTACTGTTAAAGTAAAACGATAACGAATGTTGGCAGAAAATCAACAACTCTTGTAGCTCAGCACAAACATAATATGTTAGAAAAAAGCACGAATAGAAAGGTGTAAGAGCTCGCAACTGCAAAGCGACAACGTACAAATACACCAACGCGCAACACCTCCACACGTACATCACCTGCGTTAGCGTGAATTCGATAAGTTAGCAGCACCCATCTAACGCATAAGGACTCGTCTGAAACTAAACAGCATACAAATCAGCATGAATAGTGTAACACTGGCACTTGCAACAAATCACCTTCCCCAGTGTCATTCACTACCATGTCATCTTCCAATAACATTCAAATTAACGGTACCCCTAACATTGACAATAATAGACACTGTACAAGTTTACCGACACTTACTTTACCAGAGAGTAACGTACCAATATGGAAAAATTTACTCGATGATGCGTCACATTCCGTAGCAAAGCTTTTACGTGTTTTTGATGCCATGGCAGTTCGTCATGATGCGTCAACATCAGAAATTGATTGTGTTTAGTAATGACTTGCCAAATAACACTGTAATAGGTAACGAGTTGCCGGCGTGTTAACAACTTATCTCATCAAATTAATGCAAGAGATAAGTTTATAGGCACGTGCAGGTAAAAGTTTACTTGACACGGTATGTACAAGTTTTACAACATGTACTGTCAATATTCAAACTACTATCAATCACGATTAATTTTTTAATGGCGATGACGGTAATGATAACAATAATTATCATTATAAACGTAATAGTTGTATTTGTAAAAGTGTTGAATGTAACGAGTAAACAAGTAAACAACTATAATAGATACACAATATGTACATCAACATACCTTTATCAAACAAGCAATAATAAAATATCATAACAATTAATGATAATAATATCTAGTAGTAGTAGCAGCTACAGCTGCGTTTGTAATAAAAAAAATCCATACACTTATTGAAAATATATCACAGTCTTAATTGACAGTGTAATGAGTGTGGGTGCCATACCGGTTATGCGGCACTGTCGTGCCGTCGATGTAATTATGATATTTGTTTTCGGTGCGTGCAAGTACAAACAGGCAAGCTGAACGTCAGTACCACCGCAACATTAGGCGATGTGCTCCAATCATGACGTGGTTGACACAACACCGAAAGTGTTGATTGCGATGGGTAAAGCACTGTTTGTAATGTTGTCGATAGCTGCAATTAACGCATCAGCATTGGTAATATGAACACGCGTAAACGTTTTGGTAGCAACAACGATGTCAATAGTAACGTTGTTTATAGTGATGGCCACTATTATCACACACTTTTCAATAATGACAATAATAATAACAGTAACAATGATAATAGCAATAAGTTGTTGAGAGTTAATAAAAATGAATTACATCAAGTAGGTGATAGCGTCTTTATCGATGGCAAGTCACTCCTTTCCTCTGCTGTACCGGTTGCGTCTGTACGAGATCGATTACTACTCATTTCTACATCAAATTATTGTAGTATTTGTGTATACAAACACTACAATGATAATATATGCAGTCCATAATTTCTGATTAAAGTAATAAATTACGTTTACGTGACTACATCGATATTATAATCTTTATCGTTGCACATGCCTGAGTATAAAAACAACAGTGAATATTGCAGCCTCAATGTTAGAATGAATAGTATTAGTTGTATCAATAATAAGGTGTTGACAGACAATGGCTGATCGCATTTATTTCTATCAATACTATGCAATGTTGCATAACATGTATCAGCAAATACTGTATTAGTTCACTCTATTATGTAGGCCATCGAGTCGTGTGGCAAACTTATTTTTTTATACGGTGTTCATAATCTACCCTCTAACCTCTACACTCTTATAGCAATACTTGGTAAATATTGGTCATTTGAACTAAAGTATAAATTTTGTAAGTTTGTTGCCATTGACTGTTATCGATATGCCATGAAACATTTGCAAGATGCTAATATGGCTATCAGTGGAATTGTGCACGGCTAGGTCGAAAGCAACGGACTGAGTTGCAAGGTTAAAATTAATCGATAGGACATGTCTGCAACTATAAATACGCTTTATTGTACCTTTGCAGAGGGAAATGCATTACGTAACAAGATGTAGTTTCAGTTTGACGGCGAGGAAGGAACAGGTAGTGGTCCTACGCAGTAATTATACTCAACCCTCTCCCGCTACTTTCGATCGTCAAGTAAATTCTGAGCTGTTCGTGATGATGAAAGCATTGATGCGAATTATAAAGAAAATGAACATGGTGGTAATCCGCTTTATAGTGTTATTGACAATGATTAGATACATCATGAGTAATTTGTTGTAGCCTTTCCGACGTGCCGAAGATTGTACTACAAAGAGTTTTACGTTCTCGGGGCGTTGTGTGGTCGTGCATTCATTGACCATTACAGAATAAATGTAGACCTTATTTCATAAATTTGAGGCGTACTTCGTAGTACATTATCTGTAAATGACATGTTGTATTAAGTTGTAGATGTGACTGCGACGGCGATATGAAAATTATTTGAGGCAATCTTTCCATCCATCGCGCACTCGTACAAGTAGCTTCTTGAAGCGTTTGCAAGGAGTGATGAGAAGACGGACTATGTTGCCTCGTATTAGCTGGAAGATGACACCGGTGTGTTGATTACTCGGCACAACATCAAAGCGTTTATTGCATAGCGCATTTTGCATTATTTTCGCTATGGATTGTGTAACTTGCATGCATTTGCACGCGGTCTGATAACCTCACTTGACTTATCATCATTTTGAATGCTATCCGATGCTGAGTGTTCGCGCATGTTGTGTGGCTCTTTCGGTCAAAGCAGCCACAACTTGACTACTAATGTTGCTGCTAATAACAATGGCAATTGCGATAATATTTATAATGATAGATTGTTTACATCATATCAATTACGTTAGGCAATCACTGAAGCTCATGGATATAATTCAGATTCACCTCAGGTAAAAATGTTCATTAAGATCGTAGGTGATGAGTTTACACGTTTGCAGCAGGAACACTTTCTCTAGTTCCTTACCGGCTCTTCACTACTTCCTTTAAATGGGTTGTCTGGATTAGGACGTAAAATTACAGTGGTGCGTAAAGACATGGAAGGTGCAAATGAGGAGACACTTCCATCATGCAACACCTGTTTTTTGTACTTTAAGTTACCACCATACAGCTCACATGAGATGATGAAAAAGCGTTTACTCTTTGCAGTGACTGAGGGTAGACGTAATTTCAGTTTGTCATAACACAAACGACAGAATAAAACACATTTATAATATTTTTGTCTTTATCAATATTACTATCAACATATTTCCTTTATTTTTTACTGATACGTCAGTCTTACAATAATTTTTGCTATTACTAACTACTAATGTTCTCGCTGTTTAACACATATTTCAAAAAAATCAGACAACGTAAAGTCAAATGTAATTTCTGCTGGCAATAAAAATAAATAAAAGTTCTAATATAATTATTAAAGTATAACAATAATTATAAATATATAATTAGTAAATGTGAACTTACTGTGGAGAAATATCAACAAATTAATCAATTAGATTAAAAAAAAATTTATTTATTAAAACATCTATGTTATTACATAAGTGTGTTGGTAATGAACAAATATTTTTAATCTATTTAGCTTTTCACTGCAATGTTTATGCAATTTAAAAATTGTGTCTAAAATCAGTATTGTTATTCTTTCTTTCCTACTTTTTTTCCGTTATTATTTGAAATCACACTCTAAAGTAATTTTGCGAAATCACACGCAGCTAATCAAAGACAAACTTATATAATTGCTTGTGTGAAAATAATTATTTATTTAAGAGTGCACACAGTAGGATATATATATAAATATAAGTGTGTACTGAAAAGTAGTGTAACACTTACATATAATTTTTTTGTTGGACTTTATTCATACATTGTTTACTTTTTTGTTACATAGTAACATTCTAATATCACTTTTTGATATTATACATACAAATTGTTATTTTTCCCCCAAAAAAGTATTACTCTTCATAGGTGATTGAACGCAAACATGTCGTCCATGAACTCACTCCGTTTACGGGACTTAATTCTACGTGTTCGCAAGTGTCGTACGGTTGCGTAGGAACGAAGTTTGATTAGCAGACAATCTGCCATAATACGGTAAAGATTGAAGAATGCCTCGAGCAGCGATCGTTACCGGTATATGTTAATGCTTTTGTACATCCATATGCTAGGATACCACACGTAGTTTGCACAACTGTAGGTAGTTAATCTAATTGCACAGAGTGATTACGGTGGAAAACGTATTGGTTACTTGGCGTTACAAACATTAATTACTGAAAAAGATGAGGTGTTAACGTTAATTGTCAATCACATGAAAAACGATTTGAAAAGTTAAAATCAACTAGTACGCGGTGTTGCGTTGAATGCGGCGGCGAACATTGCCAACGATGACATGGCACGTGATATATTTGATGATATTGTTAAATTTGTTGATACATCACGCATTGCCAGTCGGGAAAACATGGACGGTGATAATATTAATGTGTGCAAAGCGTGATTAGCGGCGGTTCGTATTGTTCGAAAGGTGCCTGATTACGCCTAATATTTTCTACAAAAGACTACTGATCCATTTATATTTCTTGACAATAGTGCCCTGACGTGTGTGTTAACGTTGGTGAATACCTGTTTAAAGACGTAACGAGGACAGGCAATGCTGCCACAGTACCGCAAGTTAGCCGGTAAAGCTGCGTAGGCGTTGAAGAAGCTTGTTCTGTACCGCTTCTACTCATCCTTTAGGGTGAATGGGGTGACGGCACCGTACACACAGATTAAGATTTTGTAGTTTATATAAATTATTGGCAGCGGCAGTGTTGTCGTGTCGTAGTTGGTCAATGATGTTCTCACACAGACAATGATGATAGAAGATAAATAGTGCAGCACTCTCGCGGCGGTTCATTACGCGTGTGTGCGTACGATTAACAACATCGAGAGTGATGACGGATTACGTACGTTGGCAATAAATAAGATTAGTCATTTCTTATCGTCTACAAAGGATAACAATTTACGCTTTGTAGCACTGTAGATGTTGGCAAAGTTTGCCACTGCAAACGTTACTGCGGTGCAAGAGCATCAGTCTATTATCTTGTCTTGTTTGAAAGACGCTGATATTTCTATTCGTCGACGCGCGTTATCCTTGACGGTGCGGCTTATCAATTCATAAAATGTCCGTTTACTCGTGCCAGATTTAATTACCTATTTGGCATTATGTGCGTAGGAGATGCGAGAGTAGGTGACATTGCACATTTGTAATGTGATTGAAGCACAATCACCCACGTAGGAGTGACGTGTCGAGGTCTCCTTGCAACTGCTCAAAGTCGCCAAACAAGCAGCACCAATTAGCTTTGCCACCAAGTTGATCGCAGTGTTATCACGACAACCTGCATAGGTACAATCTCGCGCTGTCCTCGTGTTGTGAGACGAGATTGCTACACCGTTTGATGCGCTGCATGAAACACGCAAGGCATTGCTGTTAACTGCCATATGAAGTATCGGCGAGTATGATCCGTACATTATTAACAACAGAAAAATCTCAATCTAACAGATAATTACGCGCCTGAATGATATAGTGATCAACACTGGACATAAAATTCTGAAGCAGTATGGGTTGACAGCGTTGATGAAGATTGGAAGTCGTCATTTGTAATAACGATCGTTTGTGTTGCGTGTTTTGAATAATAGTACAACATCTACTGATACGGAACTACAGCAACGTGCGTGTGAGTATGTTGCAATGCTGACCGATTTCCCGACATAGGCATCCTCCAGTTTTGCCAGCATGCCTCCTATTCCTGTTCAGTAAATTAGTAACACAACGTTATAGCCAGCTGTGAGTTCGATTGATGCCGAAACAGGTAGCTACAACAACAACAACAATGATCATAGAATAGATCACAATGATCAGGTCATGAAAGTTTTAGATGCCTCAACTGGCGGTGCCACACCTGCCATTCACGGAGAGAGTGACTTTACTAGAAACAAATAGCGGCAGAACGAAGCTGTTTTGCATACAAATGCCATTAACAGTAGTGCACTAGACGATTTATTTAGCGACATTGCGCCGTAACCGCAATCATGATAGTAAATAAAAAAATTCATGCATAAATAAAGCAAAAAATGAATATAATGTTCTTTTTCTCAAATAAATTTATTTTTTTAAAAAATTATATATTATTGTAGGATTATTTTTTTTGTTATTCAGGTTGTTCGATTGCTTTACTTCATAATTATGACTCTTACTCGCACATAAGCACACACATACGAAGTGATTGTACAGAAATATTTCACTGTCAATTGTATTTGTATACATTGTTCTTTCAGCTCATACATATTTATTGGTTTCATTGAAACAAGAGAATGTTGATGAGGCCTATACAATATTAACTGTATTGAACTAGTAAGCTTTACTTCTAAAAAAACCCTTTAATATTACTATTGTTGTTATTTTTTTTTTAAGGTGTGCGTGTCTGCATGTGAATGTATGTGTTGGTATATGTGTGTCTGTATATGTGTTCAAGTTAGTTTATCAAAAGTAACTCAAAAAGTGTCGTACATCATTACAAATAGTAACAATATTTGCCATAACCGTTGAATTATATTAAACTTCTTTTGTTTGTTTATCCAATACAACGTTAATTAACGTCAATTATTTAATCTTTATCTTTTATTCCTATGAAATGTTATTTAGTTACACTGTTTTAGTGCATGTTTGAGTTATTATTTTTTCTCTTAAATATACAGCATAATTTTTCTTCTATGCTTATGCCTACAACTAACATTTCAAATGTTTTTTTTATATATATTAACACGTTTGCAATTAGACTTGACATTTACAAAATAAAGGTAATATTTTAGCTTCATCAACTACATATATCACTTTTTCTGTCTGCACGATTGTCCATATACTTAGCTAATAACACTTTTATATTAAAGGTAAACATTTCTTTAACAAAGCAAATAAAATATATAACTTATTATTAAACAGAATGGCTGAAACAAGTGAAAAGGCTAAAGTTGAGTACGACTATGATCGTTAGCTCTATCGATGTCCCATCTCATGGCCTATTACGTCCGACAAACCAAAGATGACGAAAAAGGTTTACTCACTTATCAAAAAAGCGGCAACAGCAAACAAGAAAAAGGGCGTCATCAAAGGTATAAAAGATGTTACAAAGGCTATTCGTAAAGGACAAAAAGGCATTCTCGTATTGGGTGCTGACGTTTCGCCGTTTGATGTAGTTTCACACTTCCCGGTATTGGCTGAGGAATCAAAGATACCTTATGTGTGGGTGCCGTCAAGACAAGATTTAGGAACGTCAACGCAGTGCAAACGTGCAACGTCTGTTGTGCTGTTAAAGCCAAATGATTAGATCAAGTCAAGTTATGACAAAATAGTATTAGCAATCGAAGATTTGGTTTCCGACATTTAATAAAATTAAGCTTGTAAAAATAAAATGAGCAACTAATTATCATTATTCAAATACTTTCCTTAACCCCAATATAATCAAATGAATTTGTTTCATTTCAATTTATTTAATTTTGCTTTTTTTTCTGATCGTGTTGTCGAAAGAAAAAAAATAGAGATAAACATTTTTATGTCACATTGATATTACAAACGCAAACTATAAAAATTAGTTAGCATCGTTTATTTTTCACTTACATTATTATTGGAAGAATTTACAACAACTATACTTCAATATTGAAAAATAAATAAACAAACACTACAATATCAAAACAGTAAAGATTGCTGAATGCAAATTTATCTCCGAGAAGAAAATACTGTAACCTTAATTTTCTTCATAATAAAAAATTCTGTAATGAGTGTAATCAAAAAAAAAAACCCAGTAGTATGACAATGCGCTTAATTATATTATCAGTTAATTTTTTTGTTGTAATATTAACTAAAATATAAATTAATATAATATTACAATTGAAGTCAATCATTGTAAATATATTTTTTTTGTGTGTACATAATAGTGTACTTAATAATAAAAAATGGCAAAATTTATGATTTGCTTAATATGTTTGCTTGTGTCTGAACTATTTCCTGATGATATGGTAGTAACATTGAAAAAAAAAAAAATAATTATCGAATATGCTTATTTCACTTTATTCAATTTATCAGAAATCTTTGTTAAAAAAATATTTACTTAAATTTATTTTTCTCCTACGGCATCAGTGTGTGTTGGCAGCTTTCATTTTTATAAATTTATTTGTTAGCAGCATAGTTCTTTATAGGGTAATATTATATAGCTAAACAAATGTACCACTTCCCTCTCAAACTTGTCTCGCGCAACAAGCAAACTATTGCAGTTGTATAGTAGACAGCACTACCTGCTTTGCCCTTTTCATTATAACACAATGATATTTCAGAAATTCGTAACTGCAGTTAGCTTGTAAATATCCCGCCATTGACAATTCATCAGTGAAAGATAATTTCATTATTAACTGTTTCTCTTTAATTTAACGTAGACAGTTTAAATGACTCTATGCACAATGTACAATAACGTACAAACTGATTGTTAATCACATGCTGTTCACCTAATTCTTCGTCATAGTAGTGTGTTATGATACCGTTCACATTATCTGCAATGGGGCTACGTAAATTATAAGAAGATGCTCATGTACAGCTAGGTACAAAAGTATAAGGCGAATACCAGATATATATTCTTTCATAACCCACTCAAACATCGTCATCACCTGTCATACCTCAAACATCACTTCAATCGTATCGCACATACTCCATGCTACCATTTTTGCAAGCTTGTCATCGTACTGACAAAAAATCTGTTTCTCTCAATGATTGTGATAGTAATTATTTATAGTCATAATAGATTGGTACAAGTACAACTTCTGTCATTAGTGAAGTGCGAAATGTGTAGCATGATGTAACAAACGACATCAACGACACTACCAAATGTAATAATTCTGATCATGAACATGATAGTGTTAAGGTGTCGTGTGAACGAATTGCCTTTTGCGATACAGTATAGGAAATGATTAATGTAATTATGTCAACGATTCGTTTATCGATCTGCAAGATCTCTTAAGCATAAACGCACATCTTCTGACCCCAAATGTTGACATTTCCGGTAAACATTAATTGTGATATTGTGAAAGACCGGATAGCAAAGCATGCCGCTCTCTTACTGCCTAAACGTCCATTTCTTCAACACATCCAACAGTTCAAATATAATAGTCCATATTCGTTTCGTGCAAAGTTGCGTCAATACCAAGCAAACGCATCAACATTAAAAGTTTTAAAAAATCTAGCTGACATGTTGTAATAGCGTATAATGCCAGTTGTAAAACATGAAAACAGTGGTGCATGATAACGTCATGTGATGTGCGAACCACATTTATTACTAAAACAAAGTTTGAGTGATGCGACAGATGCTACCGTGTCAACAACAAACACGATAAAGAGAAAATTTGTTAAAAAATCTTCAAAAAAATAAGTAAATGATGATATGAATTATAAAGGTGGTAATAGCTATCATAGCCAAAATAATGACACATGCGACAAGAGTGTGGTGTTGGTGAAGGGCAAGTACAATTATTATCATTACAAAATAGACGGCTATAACGACGATGGCTGAGGTTGTGCATATCGCAGTCTACAGACTATACTTTCTTGATTTCAGTATGCAGGTTATATTAGTGAGCCTATACCCACTATTTTAACTATTCAAAAAATTTTGTCTGTAGTTGACTCTGATAAAACGCAAAAAAAATCGTTTGTAGGCTCACACGAATGAATTGGCTCGTATGAGATAATGTTAGTATTGCAGCATTTCATGCCCACCTTGGAGTGTACCATACAACACATCGACAGTGGCGCTGCACTTGACACGGACACATCGTTGATACAGTTGTTATAAGCTCACTTTGCATTACCGGAAGCATGTCCTGTGATGATTGGCGGTAGTAGTTATGCTCATACCATCGCAGGTATGTGCATTGACAAGGATAGCTTGAGGGTACAGTATTTAATCTTAGACCCTCACTACTCATCGAACATTACAAACTCCAAAACAATAATTAATAAAGGGTATGTAGGCTGGAAGAGTGCCAAAAAATTCTTTTAGTCTAATTCATGGTACAACATTTGCATACCTCATGTTGACTCTTATGAACCCAGATAAAAAAGCTGCAGTTATATATTTTTTGCTTTTGTGACGCTATCACTAAGAAATAAATACACAAGAATAATAAACACATTACAACACTGTCAAATTTTTTTCATAAACTATATTTACTTATAAGTTTATTTTATAAGTATTCCGTAATATTTATTTTTGTATTTCTGAAAAAAAACAAAGTGCTAAGGTAACATTTCACAGTAGTCAAACAAAATTAATTAATGCCTACTTGCCAAATGTCTTTGTTCTCTCTTTTCTCTTTCTCTCTCTCTATTATTGTGTGCATGTGCATATGTGTGTGTGTGTGGGGGGGGGGGGCCTTGTTTTAGCTCTTGTTTTCATAGTGAAAACAAGTTTCACGTTTACATGCACTTTATTCGAATCAATTTTGACTTGCGTTACTACATCTAATGAAGTCTAATATTGTATAATGTAATAAATTTAAGAAATTAAATTGTGCTTTATAGTAAATAATTTCAAAAGAGCCGTTCGTATAATGAATGAGTATATGTGCTTAAATATCTAGTCACATAACAAATTGTAAAATGAGCTGATATTTTTCTTTAACAATTTTTTTTTTTTAAAAATGTTTTCGTAATACCAAAACTTATTTCTATTATCAAAATTTGCATTTTGTTGTTTTCCATAATATTTTTATAAAAATAAGTTACTTGAAATTTTTGTAGAATTAATTAGTTTGCTAATATATTTATTTGCAGGACCATATTGTTGTATTCTGGTATTACACAATTATCGTTAATTTTATTTTATATGTTAGCTCGCCGTTTTTCGCCAGTGCTCGCGTCGTTGTTGAGTACAACATCAGCGCCGTGTGTAGGTGTTCGCAAGTACACGTTCTTTATTTTCAAAGATCCAGAACGGCGTCCACAACTTACTCCAGATGAACGCGCAAAGGTGAACATTAATTATCAGGAATGGCCTGAATAGTTTCGTGACCTTGATCCCAATGACCCTTACAAAAATATTCCTGATTTTATCGAAGGTATGACTAGCTGAAATCTTTTTTTATGGGGAGCTGAGGCTGCATTTATTTACCACATGTACGAAACAGTATTTCCTAAAAAAATGTAAAATTAAAGTAAAGGTGAATATAATTTTTTATCTAATAAAAAAAAAGGGTGAAAGTATAATACGATCAAAATAAATTATTTGTTTCATAATATTTTACATATATGTCTGTTTTACTATGATAGCTAATAAAAAATGCATTTTAGTATTCAAGTAAAGAAAAATATAGTATGAAACGGAATTTTTTCAAGTAAAAAAATTGTACTGAATTACCTTGGATGCAAACAAAATGTAAAATTTGAAGTATCATTTGTAAATCTTGAATTTACATCATATTTTTCTTTTTTTTTTTTTTTTGATTATGAATATTTTATTTTTGTTGTGATTTATTGCTGTTCCATTAATAATTTGGTGAACTTTCTTTTCTCACCGATAGTGTATGTAGTTCATTACACAGACACAATAATGATTTGTCAGATCAACGTGATGGTTTGCAAAAAAAAACAAAAAACTCAGCAAAAATAACAATAATTGCTAGCGTAACGCAATAGTATAGTTAACGTTGTAAAAGTAAGAACTATGCTTACAAGTGTATTTTAGATATGAGAATAACGTTTATTATAATCTAGTAGCAAATAATTAAAAAAAAATATTTTAATATATTTTTTTTGTTTATGACAGTCATCGCAGCTTACAATTTACACAAATTAATAATAAATATAATGTGCGATTATGGTTATATTGATCAGAACAACATGAAATAAACATGTACTCTTAACAGCTTTGCTGCAAACATTATTGTATAACAAACGTTTAGTTAACCTATTTTGTCAAGCTTAGCTTGCATATATATATATATATATATATATATATTCACCTAATCAAATTTATAAACAGGCAAGGTATAATAAGTAAATACTTTATAAAATTTTATTTTAGCTAGTTCACAATAATTTGGGCTATTTTAAAAAAAACCCACCCTATTCCGTGCACATAAATGCGTCGTATTGAAACTTTGATGCTGCGAAAACAATTAGTGTCATTAGAGACGCCCTTGAGATGATGTACGTTTTTATAAAGAAGAAATATGTTATGCAGACCTTGTTGTGAGTGTATTACATTACTTTGTCATTGCAATATAAATTTTTGTCAGATGAGACTGGTAAAGCTGAACTCAAGCGCAGATAACAAATAATATTTGCAATCGTCTATAATTCAAAGCAAGTAAAATAACTTAGCGTTTGACAATAATAGTAATATTCATGTTAGTGAAAGCAAACCAAAAAACAATATCAATGCAAATAATACATTAAACATAAAAGGTGAATTAAGTGGTGTAAATGTCGGTAAGGCACATCCAGATAATACGAGCTAAATGAAATCAATTCACGTAAGTAATGATTAATGTAGCTACAATAATTCTAATAGCAATAACGGCAACATTGATATTAATGGCAAAAATAACATCTATAATACAAATAATGATAATGGTAGTGCTAGTAAACGTACAAAACTATGAAGTCGTCTATTTCCTTCGTCTGCAAAATAAGCACATACTAAAATGAATAACAAAACACATAAAAGTAAAAATGCATAAGCCAAGAATAATGCAGATATTACTGATGAAAGTAAAAGTGCAAACATACATAATAGTAGTGGTAATAATCAAGATAAGGCAC
This sequence comes from Blastocrithidia nonstop, assembly GCA_028554745.1. Taxonomy (NCBI): domain Eukaryota; phylum Euglenozoa; class Kinetoplastea; order Trypanosomatida; family Trypanosomatidae; genus Blastocrithidia; species Blastocrithidia nonstop. The sequence continues at coordinate 390,107 of JAQOTN010000018.1, read as the reverse complement.
ATACAGCTTTTGCATCAAAGTCAAGTAGACACATGCACGAATCACCTTTACGTCGCCTGTTCACGTCATGACAGCAAGGTGTCGTGGCAAGTATTGGTGCATGCATGGGTATAGGTGTACTAATTTTCCTTTTCTACAATCCTGTGAAAGAAGACACCGTGCACCACACCGCAATTGTAGCTTCTGAGGCACTTGCCGATATTCGTTTGCGCGGTGAAGCTACGCAGTTGTCGAAAGAGGTGGTTTAGAGCGTGTTGAATAATGAGAAAACGATGACGATGGTTGTGGATTTTGTTATCAAACTACTTGCTCGTTAGGACACAAAAGTAGCAGTTTCATCGCTACTTCGTAGTTTGTTTGATGATCACTATACTCAAGAAATGAGTAAAAAATTTGTGTTGACAATTATGCGTGATCCTTGGGTGGATGGACAGTTGCAACAGATAGCCAAAGAACATGCCTTACGTGTACTTAATAATGACGAGATAAAGCAAAGTTTGACCAAACTGCTCATCAGCTCATCCACTAATGCACTACAAAAGCCATAGTTGCAACATGAGGCGGCACGTGCGGTGCGTAGATCATTTGTCAACGTCATTAACCCATGGAGTGGATAAGAAAAAAATAATTAACTGATTACTAGCAAAACTTTTGTATTGTAATTATATTATTAAACATATAAATATATATTTGTGGAAGTCTTTTTATTTATAATTCTTTGGTAACCAACTTTTTTTGTTTCACAATACCTTTGTTGCGAAAATTGAATTTTGTTTATATATATGTTTATACATCGCTCGTGTAAAATACTACATATATAAATAATATTATATCACAATGTTCATTTTTTTTTGTTTTTTATTAAATAAATAGGTACGTTAAAATTTATTACTTAATTTCTCTCAACGCACACTAGCTACTTTCAATGTAAATTTTTTTATTGATTTTGATATATGACTAGTATAACCTTGTGAATGTAACTTTTGTATGAAATTTCAACAAAAATTGATTTATTCGATTGTTAATTTTGTTTGCAACGTGTTGAATTAAATAATCAACATTAAATTACCTATCAACCGAAAAGCTAAATAACGCAAACATTTAAAAATATTTGAAAATACTTTTCTTTTTATTTAACAGCATAAAAAAGCAAAAATCAAATGAGTGCCATATACTCAAATTAGATTTTAGTTGACTTACATGTCAAGTTCATACATAATCTTGACAACTAGGTACGCTGAAGTGCACATCATTTGAAACTGAATGGTGTATATTGAGGACTTAGTGCTTTAGCTTTACTAAATTGATTAGATTATGATCGACAAAAAGTTGTTGACTTTGTTTTGTCATGTCGTAATGCGGATGGTGGGTTTGGTGGCAACACCGGTTTAGATTCTCACATGCTCTACACATTATCGGCGGTACAAATATTGAGTTTATTTGATGCACTGGATGAGATTGACAAAGAGAAGACTGCATCGTGAGTAGCGTCGATGCAACGTGCTGATGGCTCATTCCAAGGTGACTGTTGAGGCGAGGTAGATACACGATTTGTTTATATCGCTCTAAATTGTTTGCAATTACTAAACTTGTTGCACAAAATAAACTTAGAGGCAGCGGTGGAATGAGTGTTACAATGCCAAAATTGAGATGGTGGCTTTGGTGTTTGCCCAGGTGCATAAAGTCATGCTGGGCAAATATTTTGTTGTGTCAGTGCACTTTGCATTGCTAATGCGCTTGATCGTATTGATTGTGAACGCGTAGCTGCATGACTTGCTATGCGTCAATTACCAACAGGTGGATTGAACGGCAGACCATAAAAAAAGGCAGATGTGTGTTATAGTTGATGAGTGGTATCTTCACTTTCTGTACTAGGTCATGCTCATTATATTGAGAAAAATGCGTTATTCAATTTTATCTTTCAGTGCCAAGATGAGGTAGATGGCGGGTTCGCGGATAAACCAGGTAATCAGCCAGATGTTTATCATACATTCTTCGCGTTATGCGGACTCTCGCTTTTAGATCACAGTGCATTTGCCTTACATCAAATTAATCCTGTATATGCCTTGCCGTATGAAGTTCTTGAGAAGTTGTCAATCGACAAACATAGAGGTTTGTTAGTTGGACGAAGTGAAAACTAAAAAAATAACAAAAGCATCCTTTTTTCTTATTTACAGGGTTTTTTTATACACAATTAACATAAAATATTTTTAGCTTGTACCTTTATTTTTGCAAAAAAAAATTTTAGAATGCAACTTATCTTTTTTTGTTTAATTAGTTAAAGTTAAATTGTGGTTTTGTACGAGTAAACATGTAAATTTATTGACTCTAAAACGTATCTAGTAAACATTGAAATTTTTTACTTTTATTTGCAGTTTGCTCTTATTTAACTTATTCTATTATCTCAAAGTTTTTATTTATTTATAACCTTGTGTTTTTTTTTAAGTGTATTTGTTCGTGATAATGCACACACAAATGCGATCATATCGACACATTACACTGCGGCAGCTTTCAAGCAATCTCAGTTATTTCACAACAATATGTACGTTGATTTCGAATCTCACACATGCGTACAATCACACAAATAACTCACTCAGTGCAACATCGTTGACTCAGTCAAAATCAGAAAAAAACCCTGATCATATATAGCGCTCGTTGCGCTCCTTTACTTAGATAACGGCTTGTAATAGTACAAACAATAAATTAGTTAGTTGTGTTTAAACTAGTAATGGCGAGATAACTAATTGTTCTGCGTAGCATCAAGTCACGCCATTAACACATATCTGTAGATAATTGTAAAAGTAAACTTTTATTTGTCAAAAGTATCGTAAAAACAAGAAAAGACAATGAATGAGTAAAAATGATAACGATGGAACTGTAAGAAGTAGAAGTATAAATAATGCATATAGCACTGACAAAATAGTTCACAGTAGGTCAGATTAGCAGGTCGTTGCATACCAATGTATAATAAAGGCATTGGTGAGTTTGTAATAAAATTATGTTGATTGGTATGTAAAATAGTTATGCTCAACGCCGTAGCCAATTCTTGCGCGAAGATTGCTGGCAACCCTCGCAGGCACTTCTGTGTTCTTACCGCGAACATGAAAGAATAATAAAACATTAGTACCGTAAAGCACATATGTTAAAGATAATAGTGAACGTCTCTCGTGCATCAGCTAATCGTCCTTACCCTGGTAAATTGTAAATCATAGCTTTCTGTCCTCTTTTATGCATGACGCCTTGTGTGTGTGTCTACGTAAAGCGGCAGTGTCGGCTAACACTTGTCAGTAATGTGTGTCATTGATTGAGTACGCCGTACAGCTCTAGTTGCAAGATGGTATGACTGTGCAAATGCTTTCGCAGCATTTACTCAATTATTCTACTTGTATGTCATACTCTGCGGCTGAACTTGTTGAAGTTACACGACTACTCTCTTTAGCAGTCAAGCGATGTGAAATGCGTCCGTTAAAGTTAGATTTGTTACTGAGCCGACTGCAATCTACCTCATTTAATGCACATCAATCACTTACTATTCTCTCATCACTTCTTCGCTTTAAAATGCAGAATTTGATTAATAGCACTGTTGCGATAGTGTCACGCAAAGCTGCATGTCATGTATCAAAGTCATTTCAAGTGAATGATTTGGTGTTTGCTCTGCGTGTAGTGGCGATTTGCGAGCAGTGTGATGTCAGTTATGCATGTGCGGTACTGTAGCGTTGCACCGTGCTGCTCCCGACCGTTTAAGCTCACGTGTTGGCAGACATTGCAAAGTGTGTGACCATGCTAAATCGACCGTGCAGACCACATCCGTTGTTTGTACCGTGTCAAAAATAACTTCGCAGGCTTCTACCGGCAATTGCCTCACGTGCGGAGTAGCTATTTGGTGATTTTAACCTTCGAGACGCGCGTTTAGTTCTTCGCTGTCTTACACTCTACCACATCAAGCATGGCGTGGTGTTGTCTAAGTTGTTGACCCGATATAATTAAAGTGACACTATTATTAAGAAAAAAAAAACACTTTTAAAATTGATTACAATAATTATGACACTTTCATATCGGGAAGGAAAAATATATATTGTCTGTTTTCTTTTTTCCAACTTATCATAATTACATATGTAAAAGCAAAAGAAAAGAAGTAAATTGTATGCAACAATGTAAAAAAAAAGAAAAGAGTTGATATAAGTTTATTGTAACTTTCCATCTTTTTTTTTCCTTCTTTATTATGAATTTATTAGATATATTTGATAAAGATAAACATTTGGTAAATACTTTCATATTATCATACACACATTTTGCTGCTGCTGCGGCTGTTGTTATTATTGTATTGCACAAAAAAAATATATTATAAGGCAATGATGGAGAATGCTGATAAGCACGATTCACTTTGAATGCGATTGTAAGAAAGCTATCAGCGACAACGTATAGAGTACAATCAACGATAACATGCAAAACGCGAAGCCACACTCGGTGAAAATTACAAAAACGGCAATTAATCATTACAATAGTAACAACAGCTCTGTCTCATGTCACATGACCTGCAAATAGCATTGCATGCTCTATAAAAATTGTGCGCTAAACACAAATTACGAGATGGTGTACTGTTGGCTCAAAAAATTCAAGCGCAAGTAAATCGTTAACTTCGTCAAGCACTCTCAGCGCTGGAAACTCATTATGCATCGATCTTGTCAAACACCAACACGCACACATTGAAAAAGTAGGACGCAAACTACAATAATAAGCTAGATGAGTGTCACGTAATGACGTATAACAAGTAAACTTATACAAGTAAAAACCTGAAGCAATAATAGCGTTAGCGTAACAACGGCAGTAGTAGCAAAATTATTAATGTAACCAACAATCATGATGTCAGTTTTGTGCATTCAGATTCGTCACCACAATCTTTGCCTCAACCAGTAAATACAAACATCAACCTTAAACAACTACAACAATGTCCATCATCATGATCAACTACTGACAAGATTGCACTTGTTAGTGAGTTACAATATCAACAAAGGACAATGAGTAACTCGGCTAATGAAATGTCTCACTTAAAGCAAATGCCAAGTAAGAAAGGATATAAATGAGAAGCGGATGAGTTGCTCATGGGTGCTTTATTGCTTGTAACATAAAGCTTAGCAACACTGCTCATGTGTTAAGTTGTTCGAGTCTATTTATATGATCACGCCCACAATTTACACTGCGTCGTTTCTTATCCACCACGTGCGTTACAGGCAGATCCCATGCTTGCCACATACACCTAAATGATGCTTGCAAAGTAGGTACATGAAACAGTGTGTTAGCGCAACATCGCAGTCAATGGATCAACTACACCGTCCAACTTTGTAGGAGAGCGAGATGCACACTTGATGAAGACAGAAATGTAGCAAAGTGGATTGGCGTCCATGCGAAATTGTCTAATTTTCCCAATTAATAATATGTAAAGTAGTGATTGTAAGGCATTTGGAATGATTCATGCAGTAAACAAGATTAATGTGTCGGATATACATGTATCATAATTTACTTCAAATGATGAAATGGTAATGTTTTCCTGTGCACGTATTCTTAGCAAAATGATTAGTCGACATCACAACACTGCTCACTATTTTAGTATGTCAAATAACTCACATGTTCTGCGTGCATTGTACTCTGTGGCAACTTTGAACAAACTTGATGACCATCTACCATAGCGAATAGTAGATAACGTGCTGAGTGAAGCCGCTTCATTGGGTAACGCCGCACTGGCGGCCCCATCTAACATGTTAATCTACCGTGCATCGGTGCACGACGTGTATGAGACACGCACATTACGCAGGTGTAAAAAGAAGATGAGTTTCTTGCTGTTAGACAACAAAGCGTTGACCTCTGTGTAATATAATTTGAAAGCACTCAACGATGCTTGACTGACGGCAATGTAGGATAATGTAACGATGCATCAACAGTATCGATAGCAAGGTGAACAGTTGTACAAATTACGTCAATTGTTGCGTAATTTGCTTGACGGCTTAACCGCTACACGATCCATGCGATAAGCAGATGAAATGGCAGTGTATTTGCAAAAATTGTAACTTCTCGGGCGTAGTGAAAACGTATAACGAATAGCATCGTTCATTGCACACACATTAGTTGACCACAAGGAACGAGAGCGAGATGAGTAACGACAGTAGCGTTTATAACGTTTAGTCAAAATGTAGCATTCACAAAGTAATACCAACGATGCAAAACTAATTACAAATGATAACATAAATGGCAGTATCAAAAACACTAATCGTAATTGTACTATTAGTAACAAAACTAATAAAAAATGTAACTGCAATTAATTATTACAACATGCAATACATCCTTCTCAGTCAAACTTTATTAATAATGATAAAAATAATATACTATTATCTGACACTAAATAAAAAAATAATTTGCTTTAACCTGAGCAAACGACCAATTCTCCTTTTCTAACATAGACGTAAATTTCTGATTTGGCGTATCATGTCAAATCACTTAATCGTGTCAATGCCGCTGCAATACACATGAATGGTCCATAAGGCATTCGAACTTATTCAATAGATGAAGCAAAAAAGCGTAAACAAATCTAGTACATAAAAAATTTATCCGCTAGTTCAGAGGCGAACGATAGTGCATTGACATATCAATGCTTAGGACAGCAACAACGACAATATCATTCCAAACAATATTTGCCAGGGAATGCTGAAAAATATTACAGAGACAATCAACTACGTCAACCTATATGTGACACTTCGCATCAGAATTCAAATAAAAAAAATAATTCAATAGCAAAAGCAACAATAAATAAGAGCTGTGTACCAGCGACTCTCTTATGCTACAGACAACATCGACCATTTAAACTACAACCGCCATCATAACGCTATTAATTTATGTTTATTTTAAGTAAAATACATTGTTTTTAAAAAAATGTATTGTAAAATAATCAAATGTAAATTATTGATGACTTTTTTAAAAATATAATTTCGCTCATCTTTTTGTCGTTATACTCTTCAAATTTTTTCGTTGTTTTTTTTCTTTTAAGATAATGTATAAATGTTTAACAGACATATTGTTATTATTGTTATTATTATTATTAATTTTGTAATAACTTTTCTGTATTTACTCAATCTACAGTGATGGTTTCAAGAGATGACTGTAGAAATATACCTGCTTGCACATTAACAAAAACAAACGTTTTTAAACTTATAATTTTTTTTCTTTCTTAATTATTATTTTCTAATTTTCTTTTTCTCTTCATTGTCACATCAAAGATCAATTGCTTCTTTGTAAAGTATATATAATAGCGTACATTGACAGAGATATAATAATTTTTTAAAAAAGTGTATACATAAATCTTCTGTTTTTATGACATTGAAGTCTCAATTCATTAACGGTTTTATTGAGTGACATTTTTACTGTGTAAAGTGTTAAAACATATATAAACAATTATTTTTCATTTATCAGTGTATAATAAAATAAATATTGACAGTCTTCTAAATTATATATATTTATCTGTAATTAGGTATACACATTATAACAATACTATAATTATTTTTCAAAAAATATTCAATTACACTTACAGTATAATACAATATTAGTATTTGACAATTTAATAATATTAAAAGAAAAACAATATAATACATTATTTTATTTGTAATTTTTTGTAATCTATATTGTTAAAGTAAACTTCGAAAAAAAAAATATGTCAACTCCACAATCAACAATAGCACGAAGGTATGTAGGCATTTTGAATCAAGGCAGTACATGCTATTTGAATTCAATCATACAAGCTTTATATCACTTACCACGCTTCCGCTATGCTATTTACAATTTGTAAAAATCGAAGAATGCGCCATTGTGTAAGTAGTTAGGACATATATTTGCACTGTTATAGGCTCGAGTGGATAACATTCGCACAAATCAACTCACTGCTGCCTTTGGTTGGCACTCATGTGAAGTGACTTAGCAGCATGACGCACATTAGCTTATTCAGCAATTATTTGACGGTTTGTAGACTTAACTCAAAGACACACCTCATGCAAACTTTATAAAAGACTTATTTGCTGGTTTGTTTGCATTTCGTTCTCGCGTCATCAATGGTCCTGTTCACGTCTCTGACAGACTACAAGAGTTCTATGATCTGTAGGTGGTAGTCAAAAATAAGAAGAGCATCATTGAGTCATTGAATGAATTGGTTGCACCAAAGAAGATTGAAGGAGTTATGGTGTAAATTAGTCCCAATTCTCCACCACAGCGGTACGACATTGAGATGTCGCAGCGCTTTTTCAAGTTGCCATCTATTCTTCTTATTCACCCCAATCGAGTGGACTTTGACCCTAGAACGTACGAACTTGTCTTACTAGGCAATCGTTGGTAATTTTCATTAGTTTTAAATTTAAGTGATTACTGCGTCAACGCGTCATAAATGAAATTAGACAAGGAAAGTCTGTTATTACTATAAAAGGTAAACACTAACAAGTAGTCTCTGCATCACTTATCTAACAGTTAGCGTAATCGCAAAAGTCATGCAGATCATTAGCGCAGCAAGTCATCTAAAGTGAACGCTACCTATCGTTTACGGTCGATTGTCACACATGCCGGGTAGTCAAACAATGGACATTACTACACATATGTGCGAATATAAAATGACGATTGAATTTGTTTCAACGACTAGCATGTATAGACAGCGTCTGTTATGGATGTTGAGCGATCTGCCTTTGGTGGTAATGTAAACAACTCGAACGTTCACCCAATTAACAATGAGCGAGCATCGTTGCTTGTTTACATTAACACGTAATGTGAAAGAGATATTCTTCACACATTACCAGCATCCAAATAATTGCTAGAAAAGGCAATAGATCGATAGCGACGATTGAATGGTGTTGTGCATGATGGTTACGTGGTGAGCAACAATACGACTCTATCAGGTGATGTAATCACAACTGTTACTTCTACTGCAACGACTGGAAATAGTAACAACAACATTAATAACAATTACAACAACTGTAATAATTCTCCTCCAGACCCCGACCGTAATTTCGCCACTCATTCTCACCATCAGCACAATAATCATTATCATGAGAGTAAGGCTAACACTAATAGTCAATGCAAAAACGAAAACGTAAACGCTGATAATGCATCAAACAACAAAATTAACGTTAATCACAATGATAGCAGAAGCTACAACAGCAACAACAATAACAACATTACAAATAGTAGTAATCAAGTTATTAATAATGGTGTTAATCGCATTAATGAAGTTTGTAATGCCGATGACGATCAATCTTCTGGCATACTTCAGTAGATACCTTATTTAGTTTGCTCTCCGTAGCTTGTGAACGTAATGGACAATGCACCTGGTTCAATTCAACCATTACTGCACAGAGCTACGTTTAATAAACCATTAGGTAAAGAAATAACGTTCTAATTCTTGAAAAGTGTAATTGCATCCGATTTAAACGTATCAATATGTAATGTGCGCTTTGTTCGACCTGCAATTCGATAAATTGAACCGGACAAGCACGGTGATAATAACAATCAAACTAGCAACAATGCTACCAATAAAAACGATAATGCAAACCGTACGTAGGATGATGCTTTAAGTAAATATCCTTCCTTGGCAAGTATACAACTACCTGTGAACGTATATGTAGTGTAAATATGCAATGCCATGTAGAACAGCAACGCCTCAAATAAATAACTATAAAACAAAATAGGTAACAGAGCAAGCTACAATGAACCATTTTGAGCGTTATTTAGACGGTTGTAGCGTCACAAGACACCAAGGACCAGTGACGTACAAGTGCTTCACTCTCGCACGCAGGCACAAATATTGCTAAAATAAGCCAAAAATAAAGGTTGAATCGTTTATTGCTGTGCCTCCAACCCAGATGTGGCGCATCCTATTAAGTAGGCAAAGTAAATTCCTGATGGAGCTAATTTGATTGTTTGTTCGGCATAGTATGCCAAGCAGGATTTGCGTAACTTTATAGCTCGACGTCAAATTACACCTACGTAGATTTACTTTGTAGATCGTTTAAGCAAGGCAAAAATATAACCAATAGTGTCTTTGCGCATAAGTGATATGTAAAAATATAACTCACTCCAGCACATCATTTACAGTTGTTTGCAAAAGGGACAAAAATGCGATCAATCGAAAAAAATTATTGCAAATTAGAACACTAATAACATTAAATCAACACAAAGTAATATTATTAACAGCAACAACCATCATCAGCATGAAAATGATAATGGTAGTAATAATAATGAAAATGAAAATGATAACCACAAATGCAAACACAGTACTAGTAATCATTAGCAGGAATAATAACGTCTAGAAAATCAGCACGTTAACAAAAATAAGGCAAGTAACACAGAAAAGTAATTATCGTAACATCTTATTAAAATTTAATAAGTAGACTAGCAGAAAAAGTGATGGTAGTAGTTATAGTTATGCTGCTAGTTATAACTATTGTAGTAGTAACAGTAATCGCAACAGATACAACAACAGCAGCAGCGGCGAGAGGAGGCTCGACAGCGACTTCGACAAGAACTCCCACCTTCTTCAGATTACATTGTTCTGTATGGGGTACGATCAGATGTTTTGAATTTGCCCGATTTGCCCATCTCACCGTATTACAGTACATCATATGCAGATGATATATAGTAATTGCAGTTGATGCACTTGCGAGGTGCCAAAGATGGTAAGCAGGTATTGTTTTTCGGCTTTTTGCCAGCTCCGATTGATGCCATTAGTTTAACTCACAGAATAACATTTAATGCGAAATGGGGACTTCAACCTCAAGTCTACCTTCCACGTGGAGTGAAAAAGTTAACACTTGCCCAACTCATTAATGAGATGGTACGTCAAGTAGGTAAACTGCTACCATAATAGGTTAGACAGTGCTGCAATACTACAAACGATAATATCGGCCCAGACAGTTGCCAACTTCGTTTAATTACAACACTATATGGTGATATACAAAATGCTGTCACAGATATGTCATAGATAGTCACATTTAGCCGCGATAACTTCTACGTGCTGGATATAATGTAGAGGAGTAAACCAGGTGAAGAGTTAATCAATGTGCTCTTTTGCCATCGCCGTGCCGATTTGATTTTCTTCGGCTATCCTACAAATATTTATCTTTCTACAATTCGTAAAGAAAGTGGTATGGACTTACGTATCAAAATAGCAAACAAGCTAGGCGTGCCAAGGGCAAAGGAGATGGTAAAGTCATGAATAGCATCCGTGCAAGGCATGAAGAGTCGAAAGATATGTACAGCCGGTGTAGGGGACATATTACAAAATTTAGTCGACAGTGTAGGTGGATCACCATATCGCATTCTCATTGATAGACCAGAAATAGCTTAGCTTGATGGGGTAACACTCACGCGAAACGATCGGTCTATTGTCATAAAATCGTCTTCTGTGTCTAATTTAACATCTTTGTAAAATTGTAAATAAAAAAATAACAAGAAGAAGTTCAAAGCTATTCGTAAGTCATGTACTACGAGTTAAGCAATGACGTAATACATTCAAACTTCACAAGGGTGCAATTTTGATTAAACATAACTTATAAAATCTACTAAATATTAATTCTAGTAATTTAAACTAAAATAAAAAAAAATATATATATATATTAATTGTTCAATTCTTTTTTCCACTAATAACTCAAGATAAAATCTGATGTTAGTTACCTGATTCGCCCACATAAATGACAACTGACATTACAATTCTTGTAAAAAAAATCATTTGATAAAAAAATTATTGTATGTACTAAAGTCAATTATAAATAGTAATATACACACTAAAGAAAAATTATATACAAATTTTTGCATTACATCAACATAAACGGCCAAATTTGCTGGATTGTTTGTACGTGAAAAAAATAACAGAATTATATTAATTTTTTTAAAAAAAATTTTGTGACCCTTAACTATATTCTCAGAGTGAAATTTGTGATATTAGCAGTAAATATCTACTTTCTTTTTGTGTATGTGTTTGTTTTCACAAGTCAATATTGAGAATTGTTACATACATCAATCTTGCAAAAATTTATATTTTGAAGTACGTAGTTTCGTCTTATTAAGACTTCAATATTTATTTTTATATAAATATACTGTGTTATATAATTTCTTGCTAGTGTTCATATTACATATGTTTGATAAATTTTTCCATTTAATTTTTATATATATACGTGTTATAATGCATCCAAGAAACCATTTTTTTTGTATATATATTTATTGGAATTAAGATTATGAACACAAAAATCTAAGATATGTCAAGTCAAATTAATAATTCTGTGATGAGGGAAAAAAATTACAAATTGTGTATTTGCTTGAAATCAAGACGTATATGTGAATTAGCATGTAGATTGTGTTTACTTATAAAGGAAACAGTTTCAAAAATATATTATATCAATGATAAAAGATATAGTTATTATTATAAAAAAAATATTTTTTTGTTAAAATATTTATTAAAGAGTAAAGCAGCTTCGTGATTTGACATTATTAATTTGACACGCGCGAGAGATTCAAATTATTTTTTTGCAATTTTTTCTTCTCTCAATTTAATTTTTTTGATTTATGTTTTTTCTTCCTTTTTCCATTCACTATTAACATACTCACAATGAATAAATGTAAATAATATCAAGGTATTATATTTGATTTATTTTCCTCTGCAGCCGGTTTTACGCTAACAAATTCTTCTGTTATCTTCGATATTTGCTAATCTCTTTACATATAGTACTACAAATGTCGATGCTGGCATGTATAAATGTGCAAAAAAAGGCGGATTCGAGAAAGTTAAGAAAATTTTATTTGGAGTGCATTTATTTGACATAAATTATGTTGTATACATGTGTTTTTCTTTTTCTCACATACACATATACATATATATATATACTAGTATCTATAACAATATACTGTCGTTTGACTACAGACTCATCTATTATCACAAAAACAAATATGCAGTTCTTTATGTGTAATTATAAACAATTTGATTTATAATACGAAAGACTCAAAGCTTGATTTTTTATTTGTTGCTATATTGTCAAACCTTTATCATCTTATATATTTATGTATTAGGACTATATTTGAACATAACTATTCATTTCTATCAGTAAACAATATGAATTAACTTTTTTGATGAATATTACAAGATTGACAATTTAATATATGGTTGGCTATAAAAAAAGTTTATATCACAATGAATGTTACTAAATTGAGTATCTGTTTTTTAATTGTGTATCTATTAACTTTAACTCTCATTTTTTCTTGCCATTTATTCTTTTCCTATTATTTTCTATAAATTTCACAATATATTTTGTATGAAGTTCAAAAGTACACTTTAGCATTTATATATTCATTTATTTTATAATTTATTAACAATAATCAATCCATTTACTTACATATTTATATAAATAATTATAGATTGCACATACGGTTTTTGCGATGCCGCCAAAGCAGAAAAAGGGTAAAAATGAAAATGAAAAAACTGTTAAGCTCACTCCGCAATAAATTGTAGCAGAAGCAGCGTAGGTGGCAGCCCGAAGATTATTCAAGTAACACGATAGCCAGCGGGTTAAGGTGTAACAATTACACAAGACCAAATTCGATCACACCTCTCTTGACTCTGTTGTTGAAGCGTAGAGATTAAAGCGTTAGTCATTACAGTATAGATAATTAATAAAGGAAGTAAGCAATGACGAGTTACTTGCATTTAAATAATATGATAAGCATGAATAGTGAAAACGTGTACCAGCTGCGTCAAGGCTACCTGATATTTTTTCGCAAAGCGCCATTAACACTTTCCTGAGCGAATGGCAATAGCGAAATAAATAAATTGATCTGTTGTTACAACCGTCATATGTCGTTGCTAGTCACGGTCAGGCTGTTAATGAACCATATCACATGCGTTTTATGCGAGCATAACAGAATGTGCTACCTGTAAAGAGGCAACGTGTTGTAGATGAACAGCTTGACCGGTGTATTGAAGCGTTTTAGGTAATGCAGTGTATTATTGATGAACGTAATTTACAGTGTTTTCGCGCATTGTGTAACTAACAAGGCTCTTCGTGCAATTATACCGGCGCGTCTGACACGCAATCTGTTCAGCTGCAGCATCGAAAGACACAATTGTTATAATGTTGAAATTAGCAGCTGCAACGTGTTTGCATGCAAATCATGTCCTCACTAGACTTTATCACGGTTCAATCGTTGTGCTATTATGACATCATTCTCACCAGTGGTGAAGGCGAAATGCTGATGCGTAGTGCACCATAACGTAACTCTGTAATTAAATATGGGTTGTGAGTGAAAGTCAAAGATGTCACACGCAGTTTTAACACATTAGCTTTCCCATAAATTGAAATTCGTCTTGACCCTAAACTAAATGCACCGCCACGATTGCCCAAATCACTGGGCCTTAGCAGAGAAAACATTGCGGTACGTGTGATGCAGTTATCGTTCAACCCGTACGCTGGTTATGATTTGACCGCAAAGTAATTCTACCCATTAAACTGTACACTTAAGGTTGATCTCATTACATTTAGTAGCCGTCCTAAGAAAGTTGGAGATTGGCTGCTGCGCAGTGAAACGTAAAGCACACATTCATTACACTGTTAGGAATACCCACCACTTAATTTGTAAAGCCGCAATGACGATCCTGCATTTCGTATCTCATTCAACGTCCCTTCCTCTATTGTACTGCGTCAGCCTACGTTCCTGATTGGTAAGTGAACAGACTCACTGTGTTAGTGATAGCCGTGTAGTCATGCCACATTCAATGCGGTATTTACTGGCACCACTCGAGTATAGGCTGCGCCTCGTCGAGCAACGTTTATCACAAATGAGCTTGCCCACTTTGCGATATTGCAGGAAAAAGTGTATGATGCCCCATTTCACGAGTTACACATTATTCCTATCAGCTATGATAGAGTTATTTTCACTATTAGTGGTAAAAATCGAAATGATGGTGGCGATAGACCAATTGTAATACTTATCGAAGATGCGCATTGTAAGCTGTTAGCACCTGATTATTCATAACTATAGTAGTTGCGATAGAATTGACACACACCATGTGCACTATTCTATGCACTGTCACAGGCTGGATTTAATTTTATCCTGCATGACAGTGACGCATCGTTTCTTGACAACGTTTTGCCCAAAAGTAAAGCACTTGAGCATAAAGTGTACAGTGATATTGCTCAGTATAGTCAATACTTTGTTATTGCAAGTACGCGGCACAACAAAGGAGGCGAAGATGCTGACATGACGTTGTTTCGCATATCCAAAAATGCATGTAGGAAGCCAGATTGAACACTAGACGATGATGCCGCTAACTTTGACAGTGATTATAACCAACTGCAATCTGACATGCAAAGTAAAGATGACGCTAATTATGGGCATTACATGGACTAGCGTGGTAGCGATGATGCCTCGTGATGACACATACGCTATCGAACTTAGACGTGTGCTGTTTGTGCATTTAGTGAAAGTGATTCAATGCCTGATCTGAATGTTGCTCACGGTCATCAAACGCACTTGAATCTGTACTCTATGCTTTGCCCCATTCATGGTGAAGAGGCACTAAAGGTACAGATAATACACACAAACTACCTACTTAGACGTAGCATTTTTGAAATTTTATGTTTGACTAGACCATGCTCGTGGGGTTAAAAAGCTTTGTTTTCAGAAATATAAATATATATATTATACAATCTTTAGACTTATTTTGACAATGCAAGATTATTAATTTAAATAACACATTGCAACACGATTACGATTAATGTGTAATATTTTCTTTAACTTAATTTTCTTTTTATTTTTCAATGATTGTCAAATAGCTTTGCATGTAAAGTATGTTCTACTATAAACTTATTATTATTATTATTTTCTCGTTTGACCGTACATATATTATGAAAAGAGTAACAAAAGTAAGGTGCTGGGGACTGGTATATTATTTGTTAGCTTCGCCTTTTCACATTATTGCTTTGCAAAATAGTTAATTTTTGTCCTTTCGTTTCGATGTACTACAGTTGTTTTTTTGTATGTACATATTTAGTTAACCTTTTTCAAATTATCTTGTGCACCGTCTATATTATTTGATTTTTTTAACCTGAAAACATAATATGATAGAGTAGTAACTAACATACTACAAAAATGTAAAGGTGTTTTCATGAGTAAATAATTTATGCGTTTTTCGTAAATCTTTTTTTTATAATTTTTTTCTTTCACCACATCAATTAGAATTTCTTTTTTTTACTATTAAAAAAAAAACTATCAATTTATTAGTAGTGGATAGCTCCGTGACTATTTGTATTCGTAGTTGAATCTTTAAGTATCAGTTCTTTTTAGTTTCAATTTTTAATCAAATTCAACCTACTGTACTTTCCATTTATCAATCTATTTTTTTCCAGTAGAAGTGATGCGACGAACCGCAATAAGTTACGTGTATTAGAAATTTCAAGGAAGTGTTTCTGGCGACAAGGGCTACATAACACTTCAGCAGGCATGTACGCTATTTGGCTTTCAAATGAACTAGAATTGGACAAAAAAATAGATTGATAAGCGGTTTCGTAAACTGGTTCAAGAATTTCACCCTGATCACGGTGGTAGTAATGAACAGTTTCGGTAAATTAGATAGGCACATAATTTGTTACTAACTCATCGTAGAGATCGTCACAAGGACCGCATAAAAATTATGTAATAGAACGAAAAGTCTGATAGCAAAGATGTAGGTGGTGCGTTTAATCGTAAAGTTTCTAGTTAGACTTTCTACAACGTACGTCAAGAAATGTCAACGAACCCTTAACTGCGAACATTTGAGATGAGAGACTTTGTCATCTTTATTGTATTCATCACCATCGTGGCAATTTTGTATATTTATCGATCTGTAAAAACACAACGTGCAATACTAAGAGGCAGATGAAGTTACACCACTCAATAACTTGAGTAAAGTTAGACCAATCCTAACGTGAACATAAGTCAGTGACATCCATGAAAGAGTGACAGTTAAACTAGAGATGCAATGGATTAGATTGGTGTAATTCAAGGAAGTATACGATAGGATGTCGTATAGCGTAAGCGAAAGCAAACTCCTCGCATGTACACACCATGACAACCTGGAGGGCCATTCAAACCCAAATCGACGTTGACGTCAGCATAGTAGCCTAAACCAAGTATTACATAAAAAAAGTAATAATAACTTTTTAAAAAAATACAATAAATACAGTGTTTAAAACAAAAAAAAAACAACTTAAGTGACAGGTTTCAATAATAACAAGCAAATAATTGTGTGATAATATTGTTCAGATGAATAAATAGTCTAATAACTAACAATAAACATTAGTAATTATTTACTTTTTATTTTGTTTATGACATATTACAAAACATTAATTATATATATATATCGTTATATTTCGAGCTTATTATTATTTTTTTTTTGCATATCGACTAATTTGTTTCAAAGCATTATGTCGGTACTTTTATTTACTTACTTCACTTATTGTAGTTTGCAATTGAAATGTAAACTTGGAAAAATTATATCTATCAGTAATGTAGTTTACAGGCCTGTTTCCTTACGTTACTATAACTACTGCATTTTTTTGGCCAAAAGAAGTAAAGTACATTTTAAACTTTTTTCAAAAAAAATTAATTTTGCCACACCTTATTTCTTACTTTCTTTTTCTTTTTTAAAAAAAATTATGATATTTGTTTTTACAAACGAAAGCTTATAAATATTTACAACAACGATATGATGTAGTAAACTGCAAACGAACAAACAGTAGAGAGTAGTGAGGCCACTACCGTTCAAACCTAAAACGATGACGCACAACAACTCCGTAGAGAGCTGTCAGAATTGCAGCGCAAGTTTGATGAGTGAAAGCAGAAAGCTAAGGTAGGAGTAAATTAGTTGAGACAACGTGCGGTGTAACTTACATAAGCTCTCCGTACCTCTCAGCAATAACGATAGTAATTGTAGAAGCGACTAAATTAATGTTAATAAATACGCAGTAAAAAAGTTTAGTAAAAGAGTGACAACTTGACTTTAGGTGACGGTGCTCATCATAATTAGCATAACATTTACTTCTTATAGTAGCAACTCTTATCAATTTTTTTTGAACGAGCAAGTAGTTATTAGTAGGTACTGATGTCAAAGATAACTGAAATTTATTAACTGTTATAAATTAATCACAAAGTGATGCAAACGCATCTTGTGGAATAATTTGAAGTGTACAAACGACGCACCGCGGCAACGATACGATTGCAGTCAAAGAATAATGAGAAGTTGACACAACTACTATAGTAACTGCAAAAGAAATTAGTCAATGCAGAAGATGCGTTACGAGCAAACTAAATTGCATTGCGCAACCGCGATGACGCTATAAGCAAAATGTAGCATCAGCTGTAAACTTGCTAGGTTGCACGAAAGGAGATGTAATTAGAACACATGTAACTAATACAAAGTCCTAACATGAACGAACTCAATGTAATGCATGACGAATTAGAGCGACAAGTTCGGTCTATACGTGAAGAGTATATGACATTGTAAGCATCACTGCATATCGCACATAGAAATGAAGTGCAACGCATAAAAGCTTAGCACGAGCGGTAAATAAGTTAATTGCAGCATCAACTGGACTGTGTTGCTGCGTAAGCATCACGTCACACTCTACTGCATAATAAACAAGCGTTGCACAATAGCAAGCTATCAGCCAATAGTAACACGTCTATTCACCAATATGGGTACAAGATATAATAAAAAATAAATGAAGATTATAGTCAATGCAAAAATGACACGTCAGTTTTTGACGTTGTCAATGAAGCAACTAATTAGTATTAGTAACGAATAGCTAGCTAGCTATATCACTATAAAATGAAAAGCTAAGAGTAACAGCTGTAGATGTATCTATATTTATTGAACAAGTAATTACAAATGTAAAAAAAATACAAACTGTTGCAATAGCGCCTTAACGATTGTGCTTAAGCTCAATTACCTCATACTTCAGGTGTTGATACAGCCGTATGCACTGCTCACGACGGAAACGTAGAAGTTGCTGCCAAGACTTTCAGTGACAGACAGAAAACTTAAGCGTGTAATAAAAAAAATACAACCATGTAGGCAGGAAAGAAAGCAAATGATATGGCACAAGCTATTCTTAGCAACAATTCACTTCATGTGAAAGGCGTGTAAACTGTGAGAAATAATGCTGACGTTAATAATTATAGTAGTGCTGCAAACAGCTCAGACACAGTACGTACAAAACATATTACTAATAGTATCATTAGTAAGGAAGTATTAAAAAAAAAGAATAATCGTGTACAGACAAATTCTCTAGTTTAATCATCTGCAAGTACGTTGTCTAGTGAAAGTGTAATGATGAGTGATTTGACAAAGTTACAGTCAAGCATTAAATTGCTGAAATAATAATTATGAAACGCGAAAAAGTAAAACGTGAAACTAAAGCAGAGTATTGGCTCTGCCACACTGCCACAAGGAGCACTTGATGCTCAGCAGGTGCAATACTTACGGTCAGTGTTAATAAAAATTTTATGTAATTTGTCACAGGTTGATGTTATCAAGCATCTGTTGCCAGTCGTTAAAACTATTTTGCATTTACCTGAAGATGATATGATGTGCATATACAAATGCAATCCTAATTGGCGTGTACATTAAAAGTGTATATAAACATTGGACATATATAAAAAAAAAGAACATATCATTATAAATAAAAGTGTAACTTTTGTATAAAGAATGCTTCTAAAATTTAATAACAGCATTTTAACATAATTAATTGCTCTGAGTGTTTTATAGACTTTTTTTACATTTATATAAATATTATAAAAAATGTTGTTACATACGTATTTGCATGATTATTTGCATAATTATTTTAGTAGTAACACACCATCTTTCTGTATTTACAAAAAAAAAGCAATTATGTAATTTGCAAATGACTGCCATTATTAAACATACCTTTACTATTTTTTAAAAAAATTTTTTAAATATATTATTGCATACATGCTGTTTTGTGTTTAAAGTTGCCGATCAAAACGCACTTTTATGTGATAACACAAAAAAACATGTTTTAGAAAGTCTATACAATACTGTAGCATAGTGAATGTACGAACTAATTTATATGTGTGTAACGTTGCGTAAACATTTTACCGAACAGATAAATAAAATATTTCCTTTATTCGTCGAACATCTAGTCACCGGTAAATTATAACATAACATAAAATCATAAGTGTACAAGTTGTGGCAAAGTAACATGTTGATACAAGTTTTGTAGTATTTATTGTTTGCAATTTACACTTTACACTTCTAACACTTTTATTTTACTGTTAACGTTTTAGTAATATTAAAGTTTGAACATACACATATACACACACATATTTATATTATTATTTAATTTATAATATTTATTTTTTTTTTCTGCTCAATGTCGGTATCGTCTAACGAGTTACATACGCCATGGTGACGACGTTTAGCATATTCGATCTTATTCACTGAATCAGATGACGCTCTTGCTGCATAGTGAGCTCGAAATCAGTAGGCTCAAGTCAAATTAGCTTCTACGTTAACGGAAGTTCGTGAAGTTAGTTAGAGCTGCAAAGATAAAGTAAATGCGCTTGATGACAATATTCGTCAACTTCGTCAGTAATACGCTAACAAGGGTAAAGGTTTGCTTGAAAAATTTAAGGACATTAGCATTGCCGATCATCAGTATCAGGAAATACGTGACATGGTGAAAGGTCAAGCGTCAATGATGTAGTTTTTATCTTCGCGATAGCTATCACATTTTGGGTATATTAGCAAAAAGCTTATTTCACTCTCGTTACACTACAACGCTTTACTGCTAAAGTTGAAAAACGGTACTGCCTTTGTTAACGAGTTGTCAGCGACAGTGCGCGATGCTGAAAGTGAAGATATCAAATTAATGTCATTGCCTTTAACTGCCTTTGCACAAAACGGCATACCCTCATCTGCGTAAGTGCGTCTTTGTGCTTATGATCTTAGCAGTATTATAGCAAAAAGCGGTAAATAATTTACACGCTAGTCCTTTAATGGTTGACTAGACATGCTCAAATTCACAACTGCAGTTAATCCGAGTAAAGTTGCCGAAAACAGAGTTGTAGCTTGACGACGTTCGTTAGAATTTAATTCACATATTGAGAAAGACAATTACACATAGGCGGTTTAGTTGGCAGAGGCAGCGCTGCAAACAGCACGTCAGTCTCATGATAGTGTTTTACCTGAGTTGTAGAAAGCGTATGCTAACTTTTTACGTGTTGTAACTCCTGCCGTGGCATCTGCCATCTTTGCCTCTTACACGCAGTCCACACTGGCAGCAGCACGCTATGCGTGTGCGCGTGATGCATTAAAAAATTAATAAATTTGGTAATCATACAAAAATAATAACAGCAAAGAAAACTAGTACAACATATTTAAGGTGTTGTAATCAATGAGATTTGAAGTTGTTCACTTTATTTTTATTACTGTAATTATTATTACATTTAAGTTGTTATGTTGTAATAATTCATTTATTTTTATCGATCAACACTATTTATATCTTTAATTAACAATAATGCTTAATTTTCATGTAGAGAGTTTACAATCTAAAATATTAGTTGTTAAGAAACAATGAATAATTATGATATGAATTACATATATATTTAGTACAACATATGCTCTTTCTTTTTTTTTTTCCTTATGTACACATTTTTTTATTGCTACTAACTAATAGAAAGAGTAAACGAGAAAATAGTAAATAGCTTCTATAGCTAATTAATTTAAAATAGAGAGCATTCTGAAATATAATTGCACCTGTATAAATTATTAACAAAAATAGAATTAATACAAGCAAAAACAAATAGGTAAAAAAAAAGAAAAATAAATTGTTTTATTAGTCATTACGGTGTTTTTGAAAGTTGTGAATACTACCTTTTTTTTATTCTCAAAATACAGAGCTAGTCACAACTACTATTTTTTTATGAGCGTAAAGATGTTGCAACAACTGAAAAATGTGTTGAAACCTTTTAGTACCAAAGCACCGTTTGACTTTTCCGGCTTTGACAATCAGCTCTTGCGTTATGCAATGTCAAACTTTCGCTTTCACAACGACGTGCGATTGCCGTCGAAGTCAATTGTTGTGCACGATTACCTGAGTAATTCTTCTGCATATCAGCAAGTTTTACTCCACGACACTACGCGTGAAACTCTTGCACCGATGTTTTTGCATCCTTTGTAGATTTATGCAGTAGATTTACGTGGACATAATTTATCATCTACCTTAGAGCTTGGTTCAGCGTCTACATCAATAGCTTTGACAAGTGGTGTAGACGTTGCATAATTTCAAAAGCGCGTTGTGATTGATAATGCTATGCTTATTGGAATAAATTTTGGTGCAATGATTGCTTGTCATGCCGCACTTATTTCTCCGTAGTCTTTTTCAGGGTTAACGCTTTTTATCAATGACGTTGCACAGATCATGAATTTTGCACCGTCATCTTACCCACTACGCTCACTGCTAAAGGCACTCCCGACTAACTTTCAATCCATCACTTCGCTGAATGAGTATCTGAAGTAACGTATACCTAACTATACCGAACGTATGATATTGTTGTCAACATGTCAGCGCAATGAAGCTGGTATCTCACTACGTTATAACAAGGCATTGTTTGATTTATAGGATTAGATCAGTTTTGGCAAGTTTGATAACACTGTGATATTTGACAAACTAGTGCGTGTCTACGTTCGCTAGGCGAACGCATGTACGTTAACATAGCCAGCGTTTAGTAAAACAAACAGATGTGGTGGTAATGACAAGAGCAAGTCTGATAATTGAATGACATCTAACATTAGTGATAAGATTGACACAAATAAAGATAAAAAATAATTGTGTTTGCCACGGTAGTTCACCCAACATTTTCCACACAGTACAATCAAGTACGTTAGCTCTCAGGATTGGAATACATATATGAGATTAGCACCGATACCTTCGATGGCAACTTCACATTAGTCTCTACAAGAGGTACAGCAATTTTTATGTGAAGAAGGGCAGTTCAGAGAAATAGAACGAGCTGTTAGTTAGCTAAAAGCGATGTAATGCAAACTGCATTGTTAACATTATAATCCACGTAATGTAAACTCTATTACCATTTAATTTAATTTAATTTATACAATTTATACAAGTATAATAAATACACTGTTTTAGATTGCGTTTGCTGAGCTTTAGTGTTAAAAGTTTCGTCAATGCACAATGAAAAAACATATTTAATAAATTATTTTCTCATTCTTTCGTAAAAAAAAATAATCTTGTCTTATGAGCGGCAATATAAAAGGTTGGTTTGTAATGATAATAAAAATTTATTAATATACGGCTATTATTGGCATTATTTTATTGATTGTTAATAAGTTTAGTGGTTTTCATTGAAATACTTGTATAACGTAGTAGAGCAAGTTTATTCGAGCTATGTATGTTTTAATATGATTTGTAGTTACTTTCTTTACACGCTGCAAATATAAACTTTATTAATTAGTTTGATTAGAAATATAATAACATGTATTGTAAATTTTGAGAAGTAATTAGCGATATAATCAACGTGTAATACAAATTATTGTAAAACAAGAGGTTACGACATTTTTCCTAAATAAAACTTTTTTTCAATTAAAAAAATTTATTCCTTATTTAATAGCTAAAGTAGTTATCACACACATTCACAGTTAACACGTTCGATTTGCTTTACTAAATTAATTCATTTTAAAAAAAAGGCAATATTGAAATTACACTGTTCAATAAACATATAGTTAAAAGCAAACGGAATAAAAGTAGTATCAAATTTGATTACTAACATCGTAAGTAGTTTAATTTTGTTTATAATAGTTTTGAAAGAAAGAAACAAGCAAAGATCTTTGCAAAGGCTAAAGAAAATCTTTAAATAGTTAGTGTTACTTTATTTGTTACAAAGAAGAGTTATTACAAACATTATCAACATAAAGTTGTTGTTTTGGACAGAAAAAAACTAATAGAATATTGAGATCGAAATACGACTTTGGTAGAACTCTTTTTTTTTAATAACAAAAGTATTCACGATGACTTGTAACACTTTTTCTGCTATTGATAATAGTGTAGCGTTGGCCCATAGGCAGTGCATTTCACTACGGCGTGTCACGCCAGTGTTATTGCTGTTGTTGTTAGTTACTTTAACAAATGTTTGCACGTTAACGGCAGCCATTCATGAAGATGAACAAGGAGTGTGGGACTGGGTACGGCGATTTGTTGGTAATGTGAAGTACGCCTCTGTACAGCCCATTGCCAATCCTCGACATGTGTTTGTGACTTCAGAGGAAGGCGCTGTGGCTGCGATGTCGTTGTCACCTGGTATAGGTGGAAGCAATTTATCTTGGCGTCAGTTGTTTGGCAGTGATACTCCTCGTTGTTTGCATGCGGGTAAGACGGCCATTCTTGCTGTAACAGTTAGCGGCACGGTGTACGTGCTAAATCCACAAACAGGCGCTATCGAGATAACATTTTAACTAGAGCTACCAAATAGTGAAAACTAATTAAGCGTGATGCAACTCTCACACGTGACATGCGTCGAGTCCAATGGTAAGGCCACAATTGTAGCTCATCTCCATGATAAGGCACATGTTTACTCATTTAGTCTGGATGATAATGATAACGATGATGATGAGGAAGAAGAAAATAATGATAATGAAGTTTACAAGGATGAAGCTCCAGAATAGTTTATTAGGCCCAAGCAAAGCTTTACTATTGGCACAGATGTGTGTCAATTGCTGTTGACTGTATAAAAGAGCAACACGTTCAAGTTATGGGTAAATCATCGTACCACGAACAATGCCGCATGCTATAACATTTCAAAAGGCAATAAACTGTAATAGATTGCAGGTCACTTTGTTGGTGCTGTCAATGATGTGCACATGAACGTTGCCGGAGTGCCCTCCTCAAAGCTACTAAACATCACTGCAGCTACCTTCACGAAAGAAAACAGCGCTAGTACAACAACACACTCGGGAAATGACAAGGCCAACACCGAAAAAGATGATAATGTGTTGATGCGAACGCACAGCGGGTATGCGGTCATGCGTGCGGAAAGGTAACATACCAATGCTCTTTCACGTGAAATGAGTCTCAGTATGACGTGTCTACAATGTGTAGCAATTTCGAACGTGCAATCGCTAAGAGATACACAAACTACTGGATTTACACTGCTGTTGTGAGAATAGAAATCAATCATGCTACTTTTCCCTTCAAATAAATCTCTTTCCTTACCATTCATTGCCAATGCACATGCACCACAGTTGCTACTTGCCTTTACGCGTAATGAGTAGTAGTTTGCACTGGTACAGACCGGGTCATTAGATTTGCTACTGGTGTCTTCAACTCGTGGTCTGCTATGACACCGACCCGAAGGAGTAACGGATGCGGTGGCCACCATACTGGCCAACTATGCTAATCATACCGATCACTTGCATGTCCATCAATAGGTCTTGTTTGTTTCATCTCGTGCGGTACTGTACAGCAGTCCCCTGGCAGAGATGGGTGCACGAGTGTAGCCAATCATTGACTTCTCCGCTACACTTCTGCGTGAACTAAATATCTCTCACATGGATGAAGTACATATTACCAAATTAACAGAAAACGCTTCAGGCTACGCTACCGTAGAGGTACAACATCACAATCATCACCATAATAACTTAACAATTGCCCATGTGCAGATCAACTACAGAACTCACTAAGTGGTCAATGTAAAAGTCCTTCGTGATGTTTTCTTCAGTGGTGATGGCATAACTGTAATGCAAAATCTTTCCGTGCATGGCGCCCTGCCGCATCGTACTCATACATAGTAGTTGTAATAGTAGAAACAACAACATCAACATCAGCAACCATCAGCAGCAGCAGCAGCAGTATCACATCACGATCATGACATCTCCTTCTACACGGTTAATGTCAGCAGTGGTGAAGTACACGGCTACTTATCCTCCGATCACAATGCGTTTCACCCGAGCTGGACGATCAATGTGCCATCGTCTATTGTGGCTCACACCAGTGGCAACATTCGCAGTCGTACCGCAATTGTCAACGCCCTTCACGTCTACCCGAATGTGACCGATGGAGAGCCGAGTGATGTGGTGCTGCAGCGCTACCCGATGCAAAATGTCATTGCATTAGCCTATTATCAATATGTAGAAGATGAACTGCCCACTCTGGTGGTGATGGCAATTGATGCTATTACGGGTGGTATTTTAGCGTCTACCTCGCACAAGAACGTTGAAGGCGCAGTGCACATGATTATCGCATAGCACGCCATTGTCTACTATTTTCTTGATGCTCACAAGATGCGTTATTGCTTTGGGGTATGGTAACTGTTCGAAGAAGTTCGTCACCCGGTCAAGAAGACCGACATTGCCACCTTTCAGCAGATGATTTCGTCTTTCTTCGCATCACGGCAGCGTGCGTTTAGCTCGCGTGCCTCACTGCCACCGATGGTGTAGAGCTCGGTGCTCGGTGCCTATGGTGGACCACTGGCCGATATGAGTCTGACCACCTCGCAAGACGCAATTGCGCGTAAGAGTGTTGTGTTGGCCTATAAATCGGGTCGAGTAGCCATTGTTGAACTTCGACAGTTATTTGCGGGAGGACAGATGCCCATTCCTCGACGCACCGATCGACAACTAACACATGTCATCATTCCCAGCGTGTTAATGGCAACGCATCGTTATCGTATAGCTGCTCCACGGTACATCACCACACAGCCTACTCAGCTGTAGAGCTCATGTCATGTGATTGTTAACGGATTGGATGTATTTTATGTTCGATCATCATCTGGTAAACCATTTGACGTTCTCAATCCTGATTTCAATAAACCGTTACTTATCACGCTTTGTGTATCGTTTGCATTGGTGTCACTAATTGCTAGGTATGTGGTAATGCGCAAAGGATTGTATGTCTTGTGGAAGTAAACGAAATATCAATAAAAAAAGAATCAATTGTACAACATTCCTTTTTTCCATAATATATATATATATATAAATTGTTTTAATTATATATATATTATTTACTACTTTCAAGTAAAAACAAATTATTACAGTCTATTAAAACAAAAAGAAGAAGTGGAAAACACAGTTAGACGACAAAAAACATACTCCAGAAAGAAAATAGAAAAAATTATAAAAAATTTAATTTTTCCCTACTATTGTTACCTTCAACTTTATTTTTATTTTTTACATGCGTTTACAACGGTACAAATAGACGCAGTATGTCAATATGTTGTTTACACACAATAAACCTATTCGTAATATTAAATTTAGTATATTAAGGTTAAATAACACTTGTCGCAATTTGTGTCCTGTCATTCTGCATTGCCAACTATCAAATCCACATATAAGCAAGTACTCTA
Source organism: Blastocrithidia nonstop (assembly GCA_028554745.1). NCBI lineage: Eukaryota > Euglenozoa > Kinetoplastea > Trypanosomatida > Trypanosomatidae > Blastocrithidia > Blastocrithidia nonstop. Next base: position 362,684 of record JAQOTN010000018.1, on the reverse strand, counting down.
TTTGAAGTTACTATTTACTAAATTTATTTCAGATCTTTCTGTGCATGCAATTACATTGTTGTTAAAGTGAATTACAATAGGTGGCATCAAGCAAAATAACATTATTTGTAAGATGCAAAAAAAAATACTGCAAATGCAAAAAAAAATAAAATTAATATATAAAATTAATTAAAATTTTAATTTTTTTAACGTTGTATGATGCTAACGTCAATATGATAACGTTAATGATTGTGTGTAACACGTATTATCTACCTTGAAGTTGTTTATTAATTATTGCCAATGAATAACAATTTATGTAACACATTGTTTGTACTATAAATTAAACTTTTTTTCCACGACAGCAGTGATGCATAAATACGAACAGTGTTAATGCTAATGCATTTTTTTGAGATACATTATAATAAGCAAGTATAAGATAAATGTTTCTTTTTGATAATAAATCAAATTTAATTGTGCACTTTTTAATAAAACAAAAAATAAGCTGTTAATTACAAGACACGTAGACGAAATAATTTAATTAAATGTTTACGTTGTCTAAATTATATATGATATTTTATAAAATACATTATGTATGTAAACGACGACAAAATGCATATAAAGTTTAATTATCCTTTTCTTTTTTTGTTATTTAAATTTTTCTTAAATATATGATTAAAGGAATATTATTATCTAAAGATAAGAAAAGCAATTAAATTTATTATTACCAAGTTAAATAGAGTTACATTGACAGTTATCAGTAGAATACAACAAAGACAAACAGATACACACAAAAAAAAACCTATTTTAATTTAAATTTTATATATTTTTTTTAATGAGGATGTAGTAGCTTAGCAAAGGATTTACGAAAAGTCTTTACGATACCTTTTCACGTTAGCAAGGCAGCGGAGTTAATGTTAGTTGCACTCACAAAGAAGCTGTACAGTCGTTTGTGCAGTAATGACATTAGCCCACGTTTCAAATTATTGACATACAGCGATTCTCAAAAGACACGAAGAAATGCTATAATTAATAGTAATAATAGTAGTAGTGTGTATCACGCAACTCTAATTTTGCTCATTGAAAGAGCAACACGTAATTTTTTTCATGTTTTTATCTTGCCTCATCTGATGGCGAAAGTATTTTCTGAGTTCTCATTCCGCCTCACAGCAAATTGTAATAGGTCATCAGCAACTTTACTGTCGATGTTGGGTATTGCATGAAGTTACGTGAGTACAGTGTGTTGGTTGCGATGAATGGCAGACCTGTAGTTGTGGCTTTGTAAATGTCCTTTTCGCGTAATCCACTTTCACTACAGGGTGCACTAGTGGTCGATGATAATGCATTTCACCTGTCACCTCATGCACTTCAAAACACACACACAGCAATTCATTCTACTTTTTCTTCTTCCACTTTACCTACACATAATAGATGCTCTGAAACGCAAAACAGCACTGGTTAGCGTGTTAACGCTCATGTTAACAATAATAATGATGATGATTATTATAATACTTCTGGTGGCAAATGGTCATAGTTGTAAAACATCTTGAGGTCATCTGTACAAGTTGATTTAGCTCAATTACTGTAGCACCCCGAGTATGCACTAAGTAGTTGATGCATAACACTACGGTTGATATGGAAAGGTGAAGATCGTGCAATTGAACGTGGCAGTCGATTTTTTCGTAAGATGTCATGCTTAGAGCAGACTAGGTTAAAAAGTAATTTGCCAAAGCAAGTGTCAACTACGTCAGTAAAGTACAATAAAAACACCAACTTTCCTGGTAATGTTAATAATAAAAATAAAATGTAATCATTTGCTAATTGTAATTGCTTGCTGATAGACCGAAATGGTGATGGTATTGCATGTACGTTCTATGCAACAGTGTAATTCCTGTCATAAATTGATGTAGATGACTGTTTGCAAATCGCTAATCCGTAAATTGTATGAGGAACTTCAAGTTAAAATGCCGTCTCACAACTACGAATCTATGAACGTAACGTTTACTGCAACCATGCTGATCAATTGCCAAGTGTGTTGCCGACATTTCCGTATCAAGCTTCGCGATTTGTAGGCTCTGCTGGAAGTAACATTATGTCCATTGCATCAATCTTAGCATAATGCGGAATCGATGATGTGGTGTCGGTGATTGGCAAAGTGATTGTGGTAAGTGACGAAGTACAGGTGCACACCAAACGGGGTCGGGTTATACGACGTACAATTTCACTTTAGGATTTAACTCAGCGTGGATGTCTAATAGATTTGACATTATGAGGTAATTTAGCATCGAAAGTAGAGATTAACGAAGGCGAGGTGTGAACTGTCATGGATTGCACAGTGCGTGAGTTTATGCGTCGTAAAACACTCTCTTCACGTGCATCAACGGCATTGGCGCACATGAATGCTCAAAATTTATATAAAAATTATAGTAATGGTAATACAGATGCTAAATGCTCTAACTATAACTAGGGGATGACAGTGTAAAAACAAATAACAATAGCGTAAAATTTACAAAAAAATGTCAATGAGAGTAAATCAAACTGACGTAATTAGTCTCATCATATTCTACCTTATGACTTGCATACACAAACGCAAAATACTTCTGTAATACTATCTAATAGTGATAGTCTCAAAAATCTTGACGTATCTACGCCGCAATTGTGTATTAACACAAATTCAATAAACGAGCAAGTACCGTTACTACTACGCATTTGTTAAATTGAATTGTGTGAATGTGAACCAAACACGTTACAAAAGAATACGTAGCATGAGCCATCAACTGTACGTAATCAAACAGATAACAATGAAGGACTATCAAAATAAATACGATAGTCATAAGTTACTGTAATGCTGAGTGATGGTCATTGCTGCCTTTCGGTAGTCACACAAATGAACCAGATGGTAGCTTTATCTGATAGCAATAACGATGCTGACGAGGATGCTGATAATGGTGAATTGTAGATTTGTACACGATTGCAACAAACTAACAACTCATCACAACTGATTTCAAAATTAAATCAAGAGCTTGTAGGGTGTGCTATACTCGCGTGAGTTTCTCGAAGAGAGCATTCGAATGCATTGATCTTGACACGTTGTCGACATGTTAACTTTGCAGCATGTGCAGGTGTGGTGCTGAACGAAATAGAATCACATATGCGCAAGTAAAGTTGCTTGCACATAGATTTTTTTACTTTTGTGCATTCGTTTTATACTGAAATTAATTTATCTCTTCATCTTTTAAACGTCATATACACTCTGCTTACTTACTAAAATAATATATTTATTTTTATTTCAAATAAATATATTGCAGAAGAAATAATAATAAAACTTATAATTGATTTTATTTTCTCAATTAAATTCGTGGTCATTTCTTTTATAGTTAAATACACTGTGATAATAAAAAAAAACATATAAATATATATATATATATATATATATGTAATTTCTTATTAATTGCGTCATTCGTTACTCAAATACTTTTTTGCTTCACACCTTATAGATAGTTTTCATTATTATCAAACAAAAGTTATTTTTTTGCAGTGTTCAACTAAAACTTTAAAAGAACAAATATAGAATCTAATTTTCGTTAATTTTATTTTTGTTGAGTTTTCTTCTTGTTAGCAATATAGTAAAAACATTTTGGTGTATTAAGGTTGTTGCTTTTCTTTTCACTTAAAGTATAAATTTGTAGGGAAAACTATTAAATAAGCTTATTTTCTTATATTCGTATAAGTGTAAATTATACTATTTATTTTTTTATTTGGTGTTTGTTAAATTAGCTGATTGCAATTTTGTTTTGTATTTACAGTGTATACGTATTTATCTCCTATTTCTTGTTTATAAGAGGTAGATTTGAAAAAAAGAGAAAGATAGCCGATTACAATGACAGTAGAATCACCTATTGTAGAAGATTGTTTAGCGGCAATCGAGAAGGCATTACGGCGTGCCGTGTAAGGCGAGGTACACACAAAAAAGACTCGAGGTAGTGCCGCAAACGCCGATGGAGCAGATGTGCGTGACAGTAATTTGGTGTAATATTAATTTAGCAGCGCTGGTGCACCAGAGCGAGAGGTAGCGTTGTCATTGGTAAAGGCAATGATCAAGGCAACGTGCGGAGAAGAGAAAGGAATGTTAAAGTTGCGAGTTCGAAATTTGGCAAAGATGATACCGATTGCGATGGAGCAAATACAAACAAACAACTTTGCATAGCTTGTCAAGTCAGCTAACCTGGCCTTTGACTTGTTGCCAAGTGATCAGGCAAATGTCAGTGCCATTGCCTAACTTGCATATATGCGTTATATTCGTAAGCAGTTATAACCGATGACGTGTCTTATTACGTCATTTCCAAAGTGTCTACTTCGAACGAACGGCATCTCACGTGTGGATGTGGTCATGGCAAATTATGTAGTGCTGTCGATGACCACCGCACAGAACACGATGCGTACGTTGCGTGTATTTACACGTTGTGTGTAGGCCGTTTTCACGAATATGTGTGGTGCGTCGTTTATTGCCACCGTTTTACCGTAGAAATGAAATAATTTATTTTAACTCACTGTAAGTCAGCTAAATGATGTCATTGAAGATGCGCAGCTTTCTATCAGTGAATTCTGAAATGACAGCGCACAGGACGATCAGGCCAAGACGGAAACCACACTTTTACTGTCCACCATCAGCGCGGGTTTGCTGGAATATTTCAAGGCGTACTTACGTAATACGCATTTCAGGAATGGCAGTGACAAATTAAATAATAACGATAATGCTGAAAGTAACAAACCATCCAATGAGCGTAAGACGAATGATATACCATCTGTAAAGTGCCTTGTGCATGAGGGCCGTTCGTTACTTGATCAGGCTCTCATGTGCATCGAGGACTGAACGTCATCATGCACACGACTCACCACACTGTAGTGGGGTAGGGCCTATGGTGCACCTTTTATTGACTCTGCACTAGAACTTGTTAAGACAAGAATACGTGATGTATTCATGCGGTATAGCGTACTCAATGAGGCACGTTAACTTATCTTTGCCTCTGAGTTGACCTCGTGGAAGCTGTAAAATCGGTTATGAGATGTGTTTAATGATGTAGATCTGTTCAACACCGAGTCCACGCAGCAAGTACGCTGGGAGAACGCATTAGCGGCGTTTGACCGACAACTCTACCCGATTCGTCAACGCTGTGCGACTATTCTGCGTGATCGTCTGACAAGCCAAGATGAGAGTAACGCTACCAACACATCTAATCCGCTTTCTACACAAGCCATGTTGAGTGAATTTGTTCGATTCAAGCAACTCATTCAACACCCGGACGTCGCAAAGGAGTTGACGGTAGAGCGTGAAAGCGTTCTAACGCGTGTGCAGTAGCAGCTGCAAACGATTCGAATCGAATTCGAACGCAGAGCGGACAGCACGTAGGACGAAAACCTACTAGCGTAGTAAGATCGCAAGTGTCAGCCCAGTCGGTATCTGCCAGGTGTGGTCAATCACCTTATCTGTGTGCGTCAGTGACGAAGTAAAGTGCAGAGTTTGCGTGAATTGTGCGAATCGGTGCTCTCTGATCTTGCTGGTACAAAGTCATGCCTCGATGAGGCCTCTGACCTGATTGAGGACATCACCGATTATGAACAGGAGACGTTTCGTAACTGAACCATGTCAGTGATGGCCTAGAGTGATGAGTTAACCCTTGATGCTAGTGCACCACTGCTGACGATTAACCAGGATGGCCTTGTACGGGTGAACTATCCGTAGCGTTTGGTGTCTTTGCTAAAGTAGGTTCGTGTGTTTGGTGCGCTCAACTACCACGTCCCACAGTAAATCTTACGTATTGCCCGTGTAGGACGACAGTACTACAGTAAAGGTATTGCACTACGACAGGTGGCCTCGGTGTACAATACAATGGCGCGAGATATTATCCCATGCACACGGGCGATGCTGCTTGAGTCTGCGGTGGCGTTTGAGAAAGTTATCACCGCCACGGGTAACCGGCGGTTGACGTGGAAGAGCACATAGTAGGCCGATCGATTTATTGAACAACTTCGTTAAGCCTGTTCGGTGTTAACGTAGGACAATCGCACCCTGCACCACATTCACCGTGAAATTAAAAACATTGTGGTGAATGACCTTTTCTCGATTGATCTGCTCCGTTCACAGGAGCGGTGGCTCGATAAGGTGCGATTGATTCGATAGAAAATTGAGCATTGTGGCTTTAGCAACACTCAGGCGTGGCGTAAGTACTGAGACGCACAGCTGTACAAGGCGTTTGAGTATCAATACCTACGTGGATTGTAGAGTTTACATGAATCTATCACGTAAATCAAAGTGGATGTGGTGTATGATGCCATTACCGGACGTGCGGCACTCAAGCCAGCACTATAGGTGGTGAAGCAGCAGTACTATGATCGAGTGCGTGAGTTTATTACTCTACCAGCTCGTTTGCAGTCGTGTAGTGAATGCGCGGCATTTCGTCAGTTGCCATCACACAGTGAACAGGCGATATTAACGGTGATGAAGCATGCATCGCAGTTGTTTATTCGTCTGCAACGCGAACTGAAGCGTTTGACACCCTTGTTAATACTTGGTCGATGTGGTAAAGCGGGCAATCCAGCGCTCTAGGCCATTGTCAGCAAAGCCCTGACGGAGGTTCAGCACTGGTAGCAGGCCTTTCGGTTGGTGAAGCAGCGTGGTAAGTAGATTAACGCGTGTGAGCTTTTCATCAAATGTGGGTGTATTACCTTGTGCACGGCAAACATTAAGAGTGTGGCGGAGGAGCACCTGTCCAAGTTGACCGATGTACTTAAAGTCACACTTCGCCGAAGTGCGTAAACTCACTTGGACCAAATCAATGAGTTTCTCAACCGCGTAGATGGCTGTCTGAGTGGCAAACTAACCAAACTCGATGAAATTGGTCAAGCCAACGTACACTATGCCGCACTCATGTAAGAACGCTCTACGGTGTAGGTGTAATTTCTGAACTTTACGAGTAAAAATGTACTACTTCGTGGTATGACGGGCACTGCGGGGCTTGGCGTAGATGACACCAAAACACGATGGGCCAAACTAATCACACGACTCGAGTCTCATGAAAAGTAAATGGAGTAGCAACTCGCCTAGCTCAAGTAATCGGTGCAGGTAGAGGTGCAGAAGTGGGATAAGAACGTGTAACGTTTTGCAAATCAGTGGTAGGAACTCAAACCACAAGACTTGAATGCAACCAATGCGTTATAATTCGTCAAGCAAAAGGCATAGGAACTGCGTGTGCTACGTGAAGCAGGAGAGTAGTACAAGAAGCAGTGTGCGTACTTTGAGATGGACGACTTTGACACGCACCACATGGAATAACTTACACAGAACGTAGAGGAATACGTAACGATGTGGTAGATGCTTTCGTCATTTCAACAGGAGTTGTCCGATTTGGCCAAATAACCATGAATATCGTTTCGAGCAAAGCTGTACCGTTTTGATGATTTTGTTAAGGCATGACCGGCCAAGTTACGTTCCTTGGCAAATAACTCAGTGGTCATTGACGTTCGTACAAAACTTGACCAGTACGCACGAACCGCACCTGTATTTAAGTTTGTGCGTGGCGATGGCTTTACCTCGTCTCACTGAACTGAACTCTTCAACATTCTTAGTATACACGACCGCACACAAGACACCATTACCTTTGGTGATATACTAGACAAGCATGACCTGATCTTGTCAAAGGAAGAAGTACTAAAGAAGTTGTACAGTCGAGCTCAAGGTGAGGCACAGATTCGATAGGCCTTAGCAGATGTTCGCCTGTGGGCTAAAGAGGCGCACTTTGAACTCATTCCACACCCAGACAGACCAGGCGTGCAGCTCATTTCATAATGGAAAGATACGCTCACCGCGGTGAGTGACAATCAGGCACTGCTGATGAGTATGAAAGATTCACCATATTTTAGTCTCTTTGCCAATGATGCCTCACGCTGGTAGGAGCGACTGTCTACGTTGGATGACTATCTGCATCACATGAACCAGATTCAGCGGCGATGGGTTTACCTTGAACCAATTTTTCGACGAGGTGCACTGTCCAATGAACAGCCTCGGTTTGAACGAATCGACAAGGAGTATCTACAAATTATGAAAGTAATCAGTGCAGACAGTCACTTGCTCTCGTTAGCAGCTCATTCATAATACAAAACAGTGCTACGTGATATTCTTGACCAGCTGTAGCACTGCCAAAAATCGCTCAACCAGTTTTTGTAGGACAAGCGCGATCGCTTTCCACGCTTCTACTTTATCAGCGATGATGATCTGTTGTAGATTTTGGCGCAAAGCAAAAACCCTACCGTCATTCAAACACACCTAAAGAAGCTATTTATGGGTATTTATCGTGTTCAGTTTGATGCAAATCAGTAAAACATATTACGTGTGTACTCACTGGAAGGGTAGATTGTCACACTTAATAACCCGGTGCACGTTACGGATGAGGTGGAAACGTGACTTCGACAGCTTGACTCGTAGATGAAGTCAACCTTGCAGATGCATCTGGTGCAGTGTGTGCAAAATGCCGATATTGGCGCCTACGCCGCACAAATCATCTGCACTGCGGAGATGATCAACTTTACGCGCAAAGTTGAAGAGGCACTGCGCCATGTCAAGACTGGGGCCGTGATTTAGCTGAAGAAAAACTTGTAAAGCCAATTACGATAGCTTACCACGTTTGCCGGTAGCAACACGGATGTGATTATTGGACTAAAACTGAAAGCCCTGATTATGGATCTCATTCACAACATTGCCGTTGTCAAGTTATTGATTGAGAATAAAGTTGAAAGTGCGAATGACTGGTTATGGCGTAAGCAATTACGTTTTTACCTTGATAAAGATAACTTGTGCGTGCTACGAATGGTTAATGCGTCATTTTGTTACAGTTATGAGTATCAGGGCAATGCACCCAAGCTCGTTCACACCCCATTGACCGACAAGTGTTACTTGACACTTACGCAAGGAATGCATCTTGGGTATGGCGGTAACCCATATGGACCAGCCGGTACGGGTAAGACGTAATCGGTAAAGGCGCTTGGTAATGCGATGGGCAGACAGGTGTTGGTGTTTAACTGTGATGAAGGCATTGACTTCAAGTCGATGGGTCGCATCTTTACTGGACTCGTCAAGTGTGGTGCGTGGGGCTGCTTTGATGAGTTTAATCGGTTGAAGATTGATCAGCTCTCTGCCATTTCACAAATGATACAGGTAATTCAGGAGGCACTGAAAAACAAAGACGCCAACTGTGCACTGCTCGGTCGTGAGATCGAGGTAAACAACAACGCAGGCATCTTTGTAACGATGAACCCTGCAGGTAAAGGCTACGGTGGTCGAACAAAGTTACCAGATAACCTGAAACAGCTGTTTCGCTCACTTGCCATGAGTGTACCCGATAACGAGCTGATCATGTAGACCATTTTGTTAAGTGAAGGCTTTGTCAACGCTACGGATCTTTCACGGCGACTGGTGTAGATGTTCACCTTGTGTGCGCAGTTGCTGTCTCAGCAGCAACACTACGATTGGGGTTTGCGAGCCATGAAAACGGTGTTGAGGCTGGGTGGTTCACTCATTCACAACTTTCTTACCAACCGCGTAGTGGGCAAGCTAAGCGTGACGGACAGTGAAGTGTATATGACCGAGTGTTAAATTATCATCAAGTCACTTCGCGTCAACACTCTGTCAAAGCTAACTTTTGATGATGCCGTCTTGTTTAACGATTTATTGTCAGACATCTTTCCTGGTGTGGCGATTCATGAGATAGAGTACACCTAACTACGTCCAGCCATTGTGTAGTCAATTAACGAACTAAACCTATAACTTGTCGAGACTCAGGTCAGTAAAGTCCTACAGTTTTATGAGGCACTCAATCAGCGAATGGGTGTGGTGTTGGTTGGCCCCAGTGGGAGTGGCAAGAGTACACTTATTCGTATTCTTCGTCGTGCATTACAACGATTAGGTCAGAAATTACCCATTCACGTAGTCAACCCGAAGGCACTCCCGCGTGAACAGCTGCTCGGGCGAATGGACGCGGACACACGTGAGTGGTTTGATGGGGTCATCACCTCTGCGGCTCGTCAGGTGGTGATGAACAGCAACGACGTACACTCATGAATACTGTGTGACGGTGACATTGACCCAGAGTGAATTGAGTCGCTCAACTCCGTACTGGATGACAACAAGTTACTCACAATGCCTAATGGTGTGCGTATTCAGTTTGGCAGTAACGTCAATTTTATCTTTGAGACACACAGCTTGTAGTTTGCCTCACCAGCCACTGTCTCACGCATGGGTATTATTTACTTATCGGAGGAAGATGTCGATGCAAAGAGTGCGGTGGCCTCATGGCTACGTGAACAGGCGGTGTAGAATCGAACCCAACTGGGTTAGTGAATTGATGAGTACTTCTACAAGGCAATAGACCTCTTGCTCTCCTCAACCGCGTTGGTGGTGTAGACGACCAAAGTTGGGTTAGTCATGTCTGGTCTTAGTCAGTTACATGGGTGTACCTGTAAAGAGCAGTTTGCATGTGCGCTAGTCTACGGATTAGGTTCCTACTTACCATAAAGTGCCCGAAGTGAATACGCAAAGGAGATTATGTACCTGACGAACACCCGCATCCCCGACGCGAGTCATCCTCTTGATTTCTACTTTGACAATTAGCGAGACTGTTATGCTCGTTTCGAGTATGAGTTGTCCTTCTAGTTAAGCATGGAGGAGTTACACCGAGAGCCGATGGTGGCTACCGTGTAGTGCCAACGAGCACTGTGTGTTATGAAGGCCTGATTGCACCCCGTGAAGAATGGTGTCTATCGGCCATTTATTCTGGTAGGCCCATAAGGGTGTGGTAAGACGATGTTGATGCACAATTTATTTGCCAATCGATCAAACACACGTGTGGCAACCGTTAACTGCTCGGCGCAAACACGGGCCATTCATGTAATTCAAAAGCTGAAACAAATGTGTCAAATGTTTAACTCATCTAATGGCAAGGTACTTCGTCCTAAATAGGCATAGTGTTTGGTGCTGCTGCTGAAGGATTTGAACTTACCCAAACCAGATCGCTATGGTACGGTACAGTTACACTCACTACTACAACAGCTTATCGTGTATAATGGCTTTTACGATGCCGATTTGTAATGGGTCACGATTGAGCGAATTCAAATCGTCGGTAGCATGAACCCACCCGGTAGCACCGGTCGCTACCCGGTCTCACCCCGTCTGTTGGCAATTACCTCCATCTTATCCATTGACTACCCGTCGCGTGAGGCACTGCAGCTTATTTACACCTAATTCCTCACCGCCATTATGCATCATCAGCGGAGTAAGCTACCCATACCAGGTAAAGGACCTAATGATGTGGCAAAGGCCATGATTGCCATTTACGAAAGCGTGACCACCAAGTACACCGTAGACGTAGCGTCACACTACGTGTTTAACCCACGTGATCTGACCCAGTGGGCACTCAACCTACTTCACTACGACGGCGCACACTGCATGGACGCGATTGAGTAGTAGGCTAGACGATTGTTTGTGGATCGCCTCATCATGCAGGTTGACCGCGATGCGATTGAGCGGGTCATTCGTGATTCACTAAGCAGCCTGCAGGAGCGACGGGCAGTGGCTAATGTAAGTAGGTAAATCAACTCGCCTAATGGAATTTACATTTCATGAAAGGATGCCTCACCGATTGGCAAGCGATTGCTTCAGCCTTCCAGTTTGTAGGAGGTGCAGTCTGCAGTAGAGCTGGCGGTTCGCAACTACTCACGTTAATACGGCGATCTCACGTTACCGTTGTTGCCCTCTGTGTGTGCCTGATTAGCTCACATCGATCGTGTCTTGTCACAATAACGAGGTCATTTATTACTTATTGCACAAAGTGGTATGTGTGCTACGTAGATGGTAAAAGTGATTGGCTATAACAACCATAGCGAGGTGATGATGCTGAATATTACTCGTGAGTACGGTGTAAAGCACTTTGTCGCATAACTGAAAGCGGTGATGTGTAAAGCCGGTGTAGAAGGTCAGAGTACCATCCTACTACTGGAAGACTTTAATTTTTTTGAACCGTCTTTTATGGAGACGGTCAACTCGGTACTTGCCGCGGGTGAGGTGCCTGGAATGTTTAGTGCGTAAGAGCAATAAACACTACTTGGCCCCTTGAAAGAAGACGCACTGAGTGAGGGATTAAGTGCATATGCCTATTTCCTACAACGAATAGCTCGCTTCTTGCACGTCGTGGTAGTACTTGACCCAACTCACCCACTCTACGAAATACGCTGTCGTGCTAATCCAGCACTCTTCACTCGGTGTAACGTGTACTGACTTGGCACATGAACATAGAAGAGTCTGCAATCACTACCTACCTTGCTCTACCCTTAAATGTTTCATACCATGGAAGGTACGGCTGAAAGTGGCAAGAAGGGTTCAAAGCTTGTTGCCCGACTAGTAGAGATGCACCAGAGTGAACATAAAAAGTACTCACCGCAGCACTTTCTCACATTATGTCACACCTATGAACGCATCTTTGTTGAGCAAAGCTCTCGGCTAAAGAGTAGTGTGGCGCGTTTAAAGAATGGTGTGGCCAAGTTGGATGAGGCGCAAGAAAACGTAGACTGCATCGCCGCGGAGGTGCAGAAATCTAAAAAGCTGCTGTAAACGAAGCAGAGCGAGGCAGATGAGGCGTTGGTGCAGATTCAGAATAACATGGCGTAAGCCACAGATCAGAAGAAGAGTATACACAAGGTACAGATAGAGATTGACAAGGAGCAGCATGAGATCGCGTAGCGAAAGAAAGTTATTGAGCAGCGGTTAAGTGGTATTCAACCCGTACTTGATGCCGCAGTTAACTCGGTTAGTGCTATTCGTGCGTAGCATTTGGTTGAACTGAAATCGATGAAGCAGCCTCCCGCCGCGGTACAAGATGTCATGCAGGCGGTAATTTTATTGATCAACGGAGGCAAATTGTCCGATCATAGCTGGGCAGCTATACGTAAAGTGCTTGCTGGTGATATTAAAGGGCAAATTCTTAACTACAACATTGACGCCGTAGATCCTGCTGCACGAAATGAGGTGTAGAAATACATAAACAACAACGCCAATTCGTTTAAGAGGTAAGTTATTGGCCGAGCCTCACGTGCGGCAGCTCCCATGGCATAATGGCTTGGTGCGGTGATCGAGTACAGTAAAGTACTGGAGACGGTGGCCCCCATGCGGGCGTAGCTGCTGTAGTACGAGTAGAACATCCGAAAGGGTGAGGCGAAAAAGGCAAAGTACGAGGCTAAACTGAAGAAAGTGGAGCAGATGGTGGAGAAGCTGAAAAAATAGTTTGGTGCCAAGACGGCAGAAGCCTAGCGGCTAAAAGATGAGGTGCAAGTGGCATAATAGACGCTGTTAAGTGCACGAAATTTAATCGCCAAGTTGGACACCTAACACGCACGCTGGCTTGAGCAAGTGAAAAAATTGTAGATGTAACGTAAAGAGTTGCCATGGCGTTGTCTCATGTGCGCTGGAGTCATCACATACTTGGGCAACGAAACCGAGGAGGTGCGTCAAGGCACGGTAAGCGGCTGGCAGTAGAAGCTTCCGCTGACGTAGCCCTTTGTTTTCTTCAACGCGATGCGAGAGTAAAGTATGCAGCTGAAGTACAAGGCGTAAGGTTTGTCGGTGGATGAGCTATCCATGGATAACGCGGTGATGGTGTAGGAGCAGATAAATACACCGCTCATTATCGATCCAGCAGGTCAGGCGAGTGCCTGATTACTCACGCACTTAGCCAACAAAAAAGTGACCGTAGACACGTGTAACATCTCCGATGAGCGACTTGTGTCGTCCTTGTAGCTGGCATTACGATTTGGCAAAAAATTTATCATCACCGACGTGGATCACATTGAACCTTTCCTGTACGCCATTTTGCGAAAATAGATTCGAAACGAAGGAAACAAACGGGTCATTCAAATCGGTGATCGTCGAACGGTGTAGTACGGTGATGGATTTCAGCTTTACCTGCTGACACGATCGACCGAGATGCATGTCGCACCTGACATTCGTGGCTTCTTGACTCTCATCAACTTCTCGATTACACGAAGTGGGTTGTAGAATCAGTTCTTGGGCATTACCATTCAGCATGAGCAGCCAGAACTTGAAGCATAAAAAATTCGCACCTTACAGAAAGAGGAGGAGTTGAAGTTGCGACTCATGACATTGTAGGAGCGTTTACTTGAATAACTCGCCAACTCAAGTGGCTCGCTGCTTGACAACAGCACATTGGTAGACTCACTCAATGAGATCAAAACACAGGCGACACAGATCAATGATGCACTAGCCAAATCGCATGACTTGCAGCAGTAAATTGATACAAAGCGAAACGTCTTCAGGCCATTTGCGAGTATTGCCAGTGTTGTGTTTTTTGCCACCAAAACCCTCAAGTAGTTGTCACACATGTACTAGTTTTCATTTAACGCATTTCTTGATCTGTTTAACAGCACCTTAGCCTCACACAAGGAATTACGCACCGACCCAGAGACCAAGATTGCCCATTTACAGTAAACGTTTATTCAACGCACCGTTGCCTACGTGGCACGTTCACTGTTAAAGTAGCATCGTGTTATCTTTGGTGTACACCTCATGCGAGCTCTAGACCCAGATGCGTTCGGTAAGTTTGAGTGGGACTTTTTTGTCGATAAAGCGGTAGCTGTGGTGGTAACCAATTCACCCACTCCTTCTGCGGCTACTAGTAATAATAATAATAGTAACACGGTAAATGGAAATATGAGTGAACGCGATTCACGTGCAAAGGCTAATGTGCCCACATTTGTCTCACCAGACAGTGTAGAACTGTTTCACAACTTTGCCAGCCTCTTTCCGCAACTATTGGGCAAATTGCACTTACATGAAGCCGATGTCTGACTGCGGTGAATGCGAACAGCATCACCGGAGATGTAGTATCCTCCATTTTTGGCCAAACTCACCCCATGTCAGAAGCTACTGGTGATGAAAGTGTTTCGAGCCGATCGCTTGACCGCTGCGATGAATCTCATTGCCTGTACCGCACTTCATGTAGACTCACTGGGCGAGAACGCCTCCATCGCGTCGCTCATCGCGGACGCCGACGCACACACGCCTGTGCTACTCATCACCACCACCGGTTCTGACCCATCACAGGAGTTGCAAATAATTACGCACAACATGGTAGGTAAAGATCACTTTCATCAATTGGCGATGGGTGGTGGGCAGACGAATGAGGCCATTCGGCTAATACGAAGTGCCGCAGAGGTTGGGGACTGGGTGTTTTTGAAAAATTTGCACCTTGTCATTGACTGAGTACCCGTCCTACACAAGTAACTACACATGCTCACCCCACACAAGAAGTTCAGGCTATTCTTGACATCATAGGCACACGACGCCTTTCCGTCTTCGTTGCTGGCGCAGTCAATCAAAGTCGCCTTTGAATCTCCACCAGGCGTGCACCAGAGTCTTTCCCGTACGTATCATGCATGGGGTAAGGCCTACTATGACAGCCTCACCAATGATCAGCAGGAGTTGCTCTTCTTGGTAGCCGCATTTCACGCCATTGTGCAGGAACGTCGTAATTACATTCCGCAAGGGTGAACCAAAATGTACGAAATCACTGCTGCCGATTTGACCTCGGCATCCAATATTATTGTGCAGCAAATGAATCAAAAATAGATTGACTGGAAATCAATTAAAGGACTACTATAGTCGGCCGTGTACGGGGGTAAGATGGAGACTGCTGTCGACACACGTGTACTTTTGGCCTACATTGACAAATTCTTCTGCAGCAACTTACTGTCCCATGCTACACGTCAGCAGTCGGCGTTCTTGCATGTTCGCGTTCCATCTGGTGGATTTGCCAGTATACTAAACACAATCAAGTCCTTACCAAGTAATGACATTCCTGCAATGTTCGATTTGCCCGCCAACGCATAGCGTATTATGCAGCAAACCAAAATGCGAAGTGTGATGTTTGCACTGAACCAATTACATGAACTACGCACCACCTCAGTTACCTCACGTGAGGAGAGAGCCGCGGCGTTGATGCCTGTTTTACAGTCCTGGGCCACACTGGCCTCTGCCCACTCCGACTTGCTCACGCATCACCTCAACGCCTCACGCAGTCTGATTCAGTTGAGTAGCAGTCATAGTAGAGTGGTGATTACACCACTGGCTCGATTTGTGGCTGCCTAATTAGCCACTGCACTTCAGCTCGTGGCAAATGTTAACGCATGCGTGGATGACCTACGCAGTGTGATTGACGGCGTGTTGCTGCTGACGTAGTCCCGACGAGCTTAGGCCAACTGTTTGGTCAAAGGAGATGTACCGTAGGCCTGACAAGGCGCCTTTCCATGCTCAAGTCGAGTGCTAGGGTGAATGCAGGCGTTACTTCGACGTGCAGTAGCCTTGTCACGGTGAAGTGTACTGGCGGATAATGATAACTTGCTACAGACTCCGCTCAACCTGTCGAACATGATGCGAGCACGCACGTTTCTCAATGCACTTCGTCAGCAAGCCGCACATACACTGAAGTAGCCTCTCATCTCTCTCTCATTGCATGCTGTCATTGGTACTTCACCTAATATGAACTATAAGAGAAATAGTTTATAGACATTTAGGAAGAGTAACACTGCAGATAATAACAACAACACTCACAAAGTCAATGACCGTCAGAGTTCGTTTGACTATTCCGATTCGTTTGTGTACGTTGAGGTAGAAGGATTATTACTTCAAGGTGCGGTATTAGACGATGAAGGTGTTCTTCAGCCTATTGAGACAGCCGATGAGGCATCGGTGTTTCCTATTTGCAAGGCATGAATCGGCTGGAGACCACGCACGACGAAATCACCAACTTCGACATCAGTTACATCGCTTAGTGTTGCTAGTCCTATGAATGCGTTGGCCTCCACCAACACCACAACACGAAGTAGTCCTACTGCTAGTACTACTAGTATTAACACTTCTTCAGCTGTGAATAATAAATCTAACTACAAGAATAATGCAACAGTTAATGTACCAATATTTGCAAATGCAACACGAGAGGATTACATTTGCGAGGTTGCCCTACCGTGTACACCTACGTTGTCGTCTGAGGCATTTATCCTCGCCGGCGTTGCGATAATTTTATAGCAGTAAACGTAAAGAAAAAAATATGTCTTTTTACTAATATTTTGGAAAATCGAGTACCAAGGTTAACGTTTTGTTTTTATTTAAAATTTTTGCCCACTATTGTGTTAATATTTTTATTTGACATGTCGGTTTTACATTTGATTATTATAAAACCGTATTAATTATTATTTTAAATATTTTTTTCTCCTTATAGTAGGTATTGATGCTCCTGATTACTTATAATTTACAAATTTTACTCTTTAACCTTTTTGTATACCCAGTATAATTTAATTTACAAATATGTATATGAACAAGGAAAAAAAACAAAGTTTTATGCTTGAGATTGCTAACATTTTTTGCAATGATGCAGATCTGTAATAAAGTTCTGGGTATCGTCGACTTTATCTTTCATGCATGCAAGTTTTTCTGTGAATTGAGTTAGAAATAAAAAAACAAAAATTAATAATACGATATATATAGGCATAGTAGTTAAAACATCAACATTTTTTGTTACTTTTAATATTTGTTTCGAATGGAATCTCGTAAAAAATAAAAATGCTGATGTATATATATATATATATATATATGTAATAGTGTTTGCATTTGTGTATCTGGAAACAATATGTATACAATTTCATTTTTTTGTAAAGGTTTTTGTACAAATTTTACCATGTTTAATTAGATAAACAGGATAAGTAACACATTATATATTTTTTTCATTTTACCTTTCTGTTTTTTCTATCTAATGTATTAAACATGTTTTGTGATGTATATAAATATATCTACGTTCATCTATTATAAATTGAATGTGTCTTCTTCAAATAAAATACATGACTTTACTTACACCGTTTACACAAATGTGATAATTACAGTTATATATAACTTTTTTAAAAAATATATTTCTATGATAAGTGCATGGCAACTTTCAACGTACAAACTATAAGATTATAAATTCTTAAAATTATTGAAAATGCATTACTCTTAACAATCTTTTAACAATTTGACATATAATAGACAATTATCATAATTTTTATTTATTTTTATTATATTTCGGTAATTTATACGACTTATCTTTCCAATATACATTGCAACATTATTTACAAAACTATTTACTGAAAAAGTTTATATAGTTTACCATTTTAAGTAAATTACATATACACATTTATTTTTATATTACTTTTTCATTGTACTGAACGTAAGACGAAATGACTAGCAAAAACAACGAAACTAACAGGTATAGTATCAGTAGATATAACAATAACTCTTAAAAGTTATGTCAATACTGCTCATCATGCGATCACTGAACGTATGAATGCCCTCATAAATCATGTAGTCAAAAAGATATTACGTAACGACAAAAACAATTACAGCTACATGGACATTATAAGAAGTCAAAAAAACAATCATAATTACAATAAACGAATAAACAGAAACCGGCATCTGTTAAACTTAGCCCATCGCAGATGCTAAAATATGGAATAAAGCGGAAGCGCTACAACTTTGTGCCGGAAATGACGTAAAAGGAGTAGTTTGACACTAGCATCAAACGTGTGGAAAAAGACCTAATGACAATTGCAAAGAAAACGAAGACTAAGGAAATAACTTAATGCACTAACTGCCTGACACCGAATAACACGTACATGCAGCATAGAGTAAAAAAATAGATAGCAAGTGAAGAAAATGCGTTCAATTAGCAAAAAAACGATGACGTAAAAAGGGATAAGGGCAAAATTTATGGTTCTGCTGACGTCAGTAATGGGAAGTGTGATTTGACAGCTGTTAATGATGTAATACCGTGTTATGATAAAGTTGAAAAGGAACAACAATAGATATAATAGTAATATTAAAGGTATTGATAGTTTCTCACGTTGTTGACTTTGCTCTTTGACGTTATTTTTATATTTTTATAAAAGTGTAATATTTTTTTTAAAAAAAATTGAATGTAAATGAACAAATTTATATGATATTATGTTTGCGCAAACTTCATGTGCATGCACTTTAGCAACTAATATTCTATTACAAATTTTAACCTTTTTTTGTTTGTTAATAAATTTTTACTCTCTCAACAATATTGTACTAATAAATATTTACATATTAACAAATAATAAATATTTTAGCATCAAAGCTCAATAATAGCTTTATTACATTGTATTTCTTTTTTTTGCTCATTGCATATAGTAGTCATGAAACTTCGCTTATTTGTCACACCAACTAAAATTATGCGACGCAGGCGCAGACGTTAATTTATTTTGCTTTGTTCTATCATCTTTGCGCTATTAATTTTTCATTTGACACTTGTACACGTTATTGACATTACCTTCAAATAAAGTCGAGAGTTACAGATACATTAGGGTGAATCAACGTCAACAGATGATAATTTGGGTATTGTTAGTGCTACTTATATTGATCATCAAAAGAAGAGGAAGAATAACAAGCAATTTTCAGTGCAAAGTATACTAGATTGAATTTCTAGTTTGTCACCGTTTGTATTGATGTAAACACGTTTATAATCAATACCTGCACCTCCACCTCTGTGCACAAATGACATAACTACATACAGAACATCATAATAAAGGTAACACACTGCGTCTTCTTGATAGCAATACCCGAATTCAATCTAAGCGTCATTGAAGCCTGTGTAAAAACGTTAATATGTGCCAGTAGATAAACATGAATCTAATGTCAACAAAGATACTGTAAAATCATGTAATATAAAATTGAGAGAAGATAGTTAAGAGTAAAAAAGCTAAATTTATAATACAATGAGTAAGCCACGAAGGTAAAGCAACAAGACAGATTTTACTACTTTTGATAATTCTTATAATTAATATTATCATCATGTCAAGCAAAATCCTTAGATCATCTCTCTATCGACATTAGTTCCTTCACATAACTATCAAGATAAACACAACACCAATGTAACTGATAGTGCAAGTTTTTTTAGTACTTGAAGAACGAAGTAGACAACATACGAAAAGGCATTAATGCAGTACCATCATAACTTACATGTAGCCTTAGCAAAAGGTAATCCATAGCAACCGTCTCATGAGTACACCGATTTAGACTCAGACAGCGAAGGTGGGATAGCCTTACCACATAATGTGAACTATCAAAAATTTTAAGAATACTAAAGAGCGTGTGACACGCTCAATGCATCTTTTTCATCTGATCGAGATGCACTGTGTCAGCAATATCTTGCCAATGCGAATAACATGCGTTCAATAAGGGCCATGGATTCTCATCTCTTACAAGGCAGAACAATAAAAATGAAAATACAATATGCACACAACAATATTGAGGCGATTGTAAAAATATCGCAGCGTAAATTTGTGTTTGAAGCTGCTAGTGAGTATATGGCGTTTGTGGTTGATCGATCCATCGGTTTTAATCGAGTGCCAACTACTATTTACACACTGTTGCCCTTAAATTTCTTACGTGTTGCTGCTGCATACTCGGCCTTATATTCACAGTGGTTCAATCGATACGTATAGCTGTACGATACTACACGTACAAACTTTGTACCATGCTATCAAGGTGTTGATGGAGTATATCATGCGTACTAAAACAAAATGTTTTAACAAATATAAAATGGAAAGTCGATGTGTGTATATGTAGCTATTCAGTTGTGAATGCGTTAGGTTCATCCAACACTTGACACCTTTTTAGCGTTGCCATACGAGTATGACGATCGGTTTGCGTAGAAGTACTATGTCCCTGGTCATCCATTATTTTCATCAATCAAACCTTCTCGTCTGCGTGCTATTGGTTAATTACTTGACCGCTTTATCTTTGACTTCTTAATAGGCAACAGTGATCGTGGCATGAATGATCATAACAACTTTGTCTATGGAGGATGTAGCCTGACGACGTAATGTGCCGTGCCGAAAGATCAATCTGCGCGTCTTAAGGGATTAGCCAAGTATGCTTATCTTGATCATGGAAGTAGTTTATACTCGCACAAATAGATCGAAGGCAATCCTTTTTTTGGCGAAGCTAATCGTATAAAAATTTGTCGCTTTAGACGTGCGACCGTGGAATCATTGCGCGCTCTTAGGTCAACTAATAGACATCCTTACTTTTTTATAAAACTAATAGAGCAACACATACCACCATCTATATACAACATTATACCTCCTTCTATAATACGGAAAATGCAAAATCGACTTGACAAAGTTGTACGAATTGCAGAAAAGTGTGAACAGACTTTCACTGATGAAGTGGTTTACTCTCTTCCATCCTATGACTCGATTCGAATCGCCGAAGAAGACGTTTTTCAACTTGATTAATTTCCTCAAAACCTTTATAATTCATAATTCTAAAAAAAATACCTGAGTTAATAAAATTTCACTTTTATGTACACTATTTTATTTAATGTAGCTATTTTATTTGCATATATATATTGTAAAATTTGTAATTGCTAACGACCTCCTTCTTTATTTTTTTGCAAAATTAAACATGTAGTTTACATTTCTGTTTATTTATACACCTCAATGTGATGTTATATAAATATATATATTTTTAAATTAATATGCAATTCACTGTAGATTTTCAAAATTATTTATCGAAAACACTATTATTTTTTCCGATGCATGTAGAATGTACATACCAAGCTTATCATTCGTCATTGAGTAATTCTTTACTTGCTTTATTTATTAATTCAGCTAATTTAATTTATCTTCCGTGCATGATAATACGTTGTTCTTTTTTTTATTCTCACTGCTTTTTACAATGTGCATACTTTTTTCGATTGCTTTCTTCAATAACAAACTGAAATATGTTAAATACAAGCGTTGCTGTTGTAAACGTCAAAAAAGTAAATAAGGATTGTCAGCTTTAAAAAATTTTAACTGACAAATACATGTGTATATATCTTTATTATAGGGTGTTTACTTGAAAAAATGTACGATCAACAATATCGTGTTGACAATTATTTTCTCTCTTTCTTCATCAACAAATTACTTTTTTCAAATTGATTGTTAATCTTCACAAAGAACAAAAATATTTTTTTAAAAAAAAATTGTTTATAAGCTATACTTCACACTCAATGAATATCGACGAGTGATAGTCTAAAATTCGCCGCAGTGAATCGCTCTCATTGCGATAAATGCAGCTTTTGCTACGTTCCGCTACTGACTTGTTTGTATAGGAAAGCAATGTTGCGTTAGTCCACTTTCCGGTTACCATATGTGGTGATATTCATGGTCAGTTTTATGACTTGCTACGACTGTTTTAGGTAGCTGGTGAATTGAAATCGTAGACAGGTAGTATGAATTACGTGTTTCTAGGTGATCTAGTTGACAGAGGCTATAACAGTGTGTAGGTCGTAACCTTTTTACTAATACTAAAACTAAAATTTCCAGAAAAGATAACGTTACTGCGTGGGAATCATGAAACACGTCAAGTGACCAGTATGTACGGCTTTTACGATGAATGTAATCGCAAATTTTCTACGGTGTAGGTATGAAAGTTGTGTACGGAATTATTTGATAGCTTGCCGATAGCTGCTCTGATTGATCATCAGGTGTTGTGTATTCATGGTGGGTTATCACCAGATATACGTGCAATTGATCAAATTCGTTTGCTAAGTAGATTCGAGGAAATACCAAACGAAGGTCCGTTTTCGGACTTGGTGTGATCTGATCCTGATAACATAGATGGCTGGGTGGTATCTCAACGAGGTGCGGGCTTTTTGTTTGGTGCAGATGTAGCACGATAATTTATTTATCGCAACAAATTGCATCTCATTGCACGTGCTCATCAACTCGTACAATAAGGGTTCAAGTATCACTTCAACGAAGAGTTTCTGTGCACCGTGTGATCTGCACCAAATTACTGTTACCGCTGCAACAATTTAGCAAGTGTGCTTCGAATTTATTAGGATAGCTCTCGTTAGTTTGTTGTGTTCAAAGAAGTATAGCGTCAAGTTGCAGATGCGGACATCCCTAAAATACAAGAGCCGGTATACTTCTTCTAAACAGGTAATAATTATTTAAATTTTAAAATTGCTGACCAGCTGAAATACCTTGTAACAACTTTTTTTGCTCATCAAACAAAATTCTGTCAAGTATTTGTGTTGCCAGTAATAGTCACATGCACATATTTGCTTTTTGCACAATAACTAGTTTTACTTTAATTCTTTCAAATATTACTTCCTTTTTTTTAAATACTTTTTTTACTTTTTGGTTTTCCTAATTGTTGCCTTTGTAATTGATACTAACTCGCAATAGTTGTGACGTGGGCATCATACCTGTATACTATCAATTTTTTTAAAATATGATGTTCAGTGTGGTGTCGATCATATATTTTTTTTTTTCAATTATTATAAGAGATGTCTTTCGTCAACCGATAATTTGAAAAAAAATAATAACTGATGACGACCACTGCAATATGAATAAATGATGAAGTCAATATCCTAAATCGTTTCTTTTCTTGTATGTTTGTATTATTTTCCTTTTTTGCTTCATCTTTGTGATATTCGAGCTGTTCATTGCACAATTTGTCAGTGTTGCTATTGTTGCTGTTTTTTTTGTTGTTATTGCGATTATTATTGTTATTGGAATCATCAATATTATAGACTATGTTTATATTTTGTAAACCGCCATATTTCACGCTTGTCAACTGCTTTACAACTTCTTTATCAAATTTTTACTATTTAAGAGTTTTGTACAATAAGCTGTCACATATTAACAAACAAAACAAATAAATATTTTGACATATATAGCTTTTTATAATTTAAATCATTATTGATTTATTATAGAGTTATAGAAAGTAAGGTGTCTATTACACATAAATATTAGCTAGTTAGCTGTCAAAAAAAACTCAAGTAAAATAGAAAATTTAAGATATATATTTTTATTTAATAGTAAAGATGTGTGCAATAACCATAAATGAAGATATGCATTTTAACAACAACTAATTTGCAACTGATAAATCAAATGCATGATAATCATCAACATTGTCAACACGAAACAATTCCAAGATTGGTGTTCTGCAATCAGTTAATTTGAATAAGTTATCTCAAACTAAAATTATTAGCGGCGATGCATGTGACAGGACAAGTATGATACAAATATTTTGTACCAAGGGTGACAATAATGTAAAATGTCACAAAGTTACTGTACAAGTGCCAGAAAATGTCTATACTCAAAATGCATTAATGAGTAATTCTGTATAGTAAAAATATAATACGTCTAATTTATGTGGACAAAACGTAAAAACAATTGGCTTATCTTCTAATATTTGGGTGACATCTGTAAAGACCTCACAACTGGTGATTTGTAACTCTATATAATAACGAGTATATCCGCTTTTCAAGCGTGAATAGTTAGAGCGAAAGTATGATTAGTCTCAATCAGCGATGAGAAAGCAAACAAATAAAATCGTTCTAACGTAGAAATGTACTAACACACATTCATTAGCTAAACCATTAGTAAAAAAGAGTTTAGATAATACTTGTAGTTCTCTTGCAGAAATTGCCAGTAAGTGCGTCAATCATAACTTTTACAATGCTTGTAATGATGTAGTTAGGAAGTAACATAATGGAATTTTGGCTGATCATGTATAAAGTAAGTTTAGTATGGAAGAGAAAGGCAATAATAATACTCCACAGAACTACTCTCCACAACAACGTGAGTAGTAACAAAAAGTTAACATACATAAATCGAAAACAGACAACTAGATTATATCTGGTAATGATCAGTGTAAAAATTTGTCACTAAAAAATAGCCATTGTGATTTAGATGCATTACAAAACATGTAATAGCAACAAATATAATAAGAAAACCAACATGTACTTCAAAAGTAAGAAGAAGACGAGCAAAAATCAATGCAAGTAAGTGACAAATCGTCTGAAAAAGCATAGCACACAAAACTCAAAGCATAGCCAACAGTACTCTCTGCGTTTGATGTTATGAAAAGCGCTGCAGCTAAACGCAATCGTTATGAAGGTGAAGATGGTGAAGCGGTAAAAACAAAGTCAAAGCGTCGTAAAAGTGATGTTTAGATCAAATAGTAAAGCAAGGCGTCAAAAGTCAAGAAAGCAAAGTAGAAGTAATTAACTAATACGAAAAGTCTAGCAAAATTAGCACGTGCGTCTACTAAAAATAAAGTCAATTTGATGACATCATCGAATTTATTTGATGATGATGATGACAACGACGATGATGATAGTAATGATAGTAACAATAAGAATGACAGTGAAGATAGCAAAAGAAGGTAAAGTGAAACATATCAAGGAAAGATGGATCAGTCTTAAACTATATAGCAGCAAGCTATATCATGTACAAAATTATAGCCTAATAATTATCACAATAACACAGATGAAACTATGTCAAGTAATAATGACAATCTAAACAGTGAAACAGGCAGTGAAGCAGTCTCAGAGTTTGCTATAGCTAACAGTGTCAATGATGACATTATTTTGTGTGATGAAACAATACCGTCCGTGTTTCGTCCACCGTCACCAGTGAGCAAATAGAAAAAGCACGCTAATTCATCTCGTAATGAAAGTGCAAATAGCACAAAGGCTAAAGCAATTGTAGACAAGAGTAATGAAACAAGTAGTCATCAACTGACTTTACAATGCTTTTTTACACCAGCCGTCATCTCTTTTCAGCAATAATACATGCGCTAGTAAAAGACGTAGATGTCGGTAGTTAATGGCTAGTATATTTGTCGTGATATTATTGTGTACCGCTCAACGAAAACTGGTGACGTGATTAGTGAAGAAGAATACTACAAACGATCTAATGCAATGTTGAAAAAATAAAATCGCTGCCTATGTTAAATAAATATTTTGCATACAAACATTTATAACTAAATATATATATTATTATATTTAAATTTTCCTACTAGTTGTTATTACAACACAAACTATAGATGAGAGAAAAAAAAATAATAGACAAAGCTGACTTTGTTATAATTCATACATACAAATATTATTTGTATTCTGTTTTACACAGACTATTTTTTTCTTCTTTAAATTATACATAGATTAATAAGCATAAAATCTACACTTATTAATTAAAAATTATATAGTTAAACTAGTGATAACAAAAAGAAAGATATAGAGCCAAATATATAGTTTGAAATATTGTTCATGCAATGTCAATCATCATAGCGCGATGCAAAGCTAGTGTATAATTCTTTATATTTTTTTTATCATTTATTGATTGAAACTTCGTACTTAGTTTTGCATTTTGGCACAAAGAATTGATTTGCATACACATTTTTTTCAAATACACGTATTTATTTATATCAATGCCATGCTTCAAATGTTTATAATATCCTTATTGTAATTTTTTCTTTTTGTTGCAAACTTTGTTGTTCAGTTGATAACTAAGTTATAGCCACTAGTATAATTGTGAACACACGATCATTTATTACTCTGTATAAAAGTTATAAATTTCCCTCTTTTTAATATTTTATCGTCATATCTGCTTAAATTTTTAATTTAATATTATTGTGAAAATTTATCACAATGAACAAACAGCTGTTGCAAACAGTACCATTAGCTAAAGGCAAAGATATACATAACAGAACGGCAAAGCTGTCGCTGTATAAGTAATGTCTGGCAATAGCTTACTCAATTCCAGATAAATTAGTGCGCTCACACAGTATAGTGTAAGTACGAAGTAAGTGATTATAACACCGAGGAGAAGGTGGCTATGGTTTGCAACTGCAAGTTGCCAGTTGTTTAGACCGAATCGAGTACGGCAGATTGTGTTTATCAAAGGCGCGTCAACGTTTACTTCCGACCGCAAGCAGAAGATATGACTGAAATGTTGTTCAACCTGACGATCCATGTAACATCGTCACTGGTGACAGCGGCAATACAGTTAGTAGTTCCACAACAACAATACACAAACGACACGAGCGTGAAAGTCCTGACTCCACTAATCACGGTCGAGGCAAACGTGATTTTGTACCGATGAGTAATTGAGGCTATGGCAACGTTGATCCTGATATTCTCGCTCGTAACAAATAACTGACCGATAAACAATACTTCAAAGGACCACACTGGCGTAATAAACCCAAACCTATGCTTATTGATAAACTTAGCTTTGAAGAACAGATACACCTTCACATGCAACCTAAACCTAAAATCCGCAAAACGCCCAAGAAAAACTATTAAAGTATTAAATTATTTTGATTAATGTGTTTTATTTTTAACGCAAATACCAACATGATAAAATTATTTTAATACTTTCCGTTATGTGTTTCTTTTTTACCTCAGCTTGTGCTGTAACAATATTTATACATTTACATGTGCTGTTTTTTATCTACCTGTTTTGTTTATTCTGTCAGAAAGTTAAATAAAATGTTATGGTCTTATGCATTTGATTTGTATAGCAGGTACAAGTAAATAAATTTTTTTTTAAAAAATGAGAAATAATAGTAAAACTTGTTAGATTTTTTCCTTTTTTGGTACAATTTTTTAATAAATAAAGATATAAAAGTCGATTGTTATTGAAAATTTTTAAAAAGAAAATTGGACAACAATCTACTATTTTTAAATACATTTGATTACATTACAAAAAAAAAAAAAGTAAATCGATTGAATAAAGGTGGTGAATTAACAAATATACGTTGTAATTATATTTACTTATATACCTATATATATATTTAAATATGTCACAAATCAAACTTGTCAAAGATCAGTTGCGTAGTCAAGGCGTCAATCATTACGTCATTTTTGACTAAGTAGGCAACATAGACGAATGCAATGGTGATTTTGAAAACCTAGAAAAACAACTGCTTGCACGCACTACATTGCAGCAGGCATCTCGTTTACTTTCGCCAAACGAGAAACTAAAGCGAATTACAATGAACATGCAGGATGTTGTCTACGTAGCCACTGTAGTTAATGATGGTGATAAACAGTTTGGAGTAGTCACCAAGCGTGTATTATTAAATACACCTGTAAAGTAAAAAGAGTCAATATAACGTATGAAATAATTGTACGTTCATGTGTATAAACTTTTTTGATATAAAACCGATTATTTCGTTGACCAGAACTTTGTTTCTATTTTTTTAAAATTTTATAAATTAATTACTATTATTAACATTTCAGTAATAGTATTAATAAATAATGTATACTATACTTTTTTGCACTTTTTTAATATACTTTTTGTGTGTGTGTGTGTCAATTTTGCTGACGAAGATATACTTCTCTCTTATCTTTATTTTTTCTTGAAAATGTAATTCACTCAAATAATATTTATGATGTTCATTTATATCTCAAATACATGTCAATAACGTATATATCATAATTTGAACATATTAAATTTATTGAATAATTTACATGCTTTATTGTATTGCAAACTAAAAAAAAATGTTTTTATTCGTGTATATTTTCATATGTATTACAATTTTTTGCTCTGATAAAAAGAAAAATATATAGTTACGACTTATATTTATTATACTAATATAGATTATAAATACACCTGGGTTTTTTTGTTCTTACTGTTGCAGCACAGTATGCCAGGCTGTATTTACCCATATTGCCTTTTCTGTGATTCTGGTTTAGAGCTAATTGCAGTAGGCAAGACAGTGATCGGTCGAGCCTTATTGCCAACGTAACACGCCAATGTTGTGAATTTAGACTCCCCTCGGTGTGCAGTAAGTCGATTACAAGCTTAAATTATTGTACTTGACAATGGTGATGCGTGAGTGAAAGACTGTAATAGCACAAATGGTACATTCATTAGTAATCGCCCAAGCAATAGTAGCGGGTTACGCTTAGCTTAAAATCACTACTACCAGCTAACACCGGGAACACGTCTTACTTTTGGTGATGTTTAGCGGTAATTTCGCCTCTGTTAATAGTTGTATGG
The DNA here is from genome assembly GCA_028554745.1 of Blastocrithidia nonstop. Taxonomy (NCBI): domain Eukaryota; phylum Euglenozoa; class Kinetoplastea; order Trypanosomatida; family Trypanosomatidae; genus Blastocrithidia; species Blastocrithidia nonstop. Next base: position 333,752 of record JAQOTN010000018.1, on the reverse strand, counting down.
TGTACAACATACAAAACTTCATAAATAAGAGAATAACGCATTTAGCTCACGAGATACTGATAAATTGCACAGCCATCCACATGATTAACAACAACAACAACAACAACAACAATTACAACAACATTGTCAGAGCAATAACAGTTTAGTTTAACAATCAAGCAACAATACTACTCGTTGCAGATAAACTAGCGAAAGTATTAACACAAGTTATAACAAAGACAACATTAATAGTAATAATATAAATAATATGCATAATGGTAGCATATAACATTCGCATTCTATAATGCAAAATGGTCAATCATAATTACTGTAAATAAGCTCGATTCTCAATAATGCGAACGAAGCACCTAAACAAATTGACTTTATATATAGTCAGGGCAGGTCAAATTTTACATCAAGTGGCAAGATGTAATCAATTACAGGAACAGTAGCAACTGCTGCTGCAGTAGTAGAAACACCAGTACGCACAATTAATGAAGAGGGCAAATAGATTATAAAACAAAATAAATATACAGCAAATTAGAATTATCACGGTTTGTCACCATAGTTACTATCACTATCGTAGTGTGCGCAAGATCCACTTTTGTACTCTTCTATTAACAGCAATAACGAAACGTTTGATAGTGATGATGGTAATAATGATAACACCAGTGCAATTGAGTTAAAGGAACGATAAGTAAATGTGTTGATTGATGCTTGTGACATAAAGACAGAAAACCGTAAACGGCCACGCCATATTTATGCATAAGACAAATAAACTCTTGTATAAAACGTAGTTGACAATCATGCAGATATGTATAAGTACAAAAAGAACAATAAAAGGAAAAAGGAAAGGGAAGAAAAAGATGAAATAAAATCAGAGCAATGTTCTCATATCTGAAAGTGAGATGAACTGAAAATTTGTTTATCAGGAATGGATTTATCCTAAAAGACAAAAATATCGCGCAAAATATGTAAACATGGCGCATGCGTAGTAAACGATATAACCGATGCTAATTGTCTCATCGTGCACACCCCTGCTATTCGCACACCTAAAGTAATTATTGCTGCTGGCCGTGGCATTCCAATTCTGAATGAATCTATCTTATCACACTCAACTGATTTGACATTGCATGATTTATAAACTGCAACCGCTATCATAAAACACGAAAATTCAATATATACTCCTGAGCTTTTATTCCAAGTGGTTTTTCGCACTAATCGATCGTTGATTTTGTAAGGGACTAGCTACAATTTGTCGTGTCTACCTAAGGCTATTTCATCGGTTGCTAGTGATATTATAGTCAAGTGTGGTGGTGTAATTTGCAACAATAGAAGTAATAAAAAAATGAAATAGAGTTGTAAGGTTGTGTGCCTAAATCAAGAGAAACTGAATGAAGTGTATGAACAAATAATGCGGGGTCAACGCAAGGAGTAAAAACAAATAGAGGTAATAAATTGTTTGACACTATTCTTTTTTTCCTTTTCTCTTTTCCTTTTCTTTCGATTAATATATGAGTATATAATATCATCATAGAATAATATAGATGCACTTATTTGTAGATAAACAAAATCAAGTATTCATATACTATTATATAATATTTGATTATTAGTTTTTTTAAAAAACAATTACTATTTTGTGTTATATATATTTTTTATGTCTATTATATTTTGTAATTTACTTTCTTTCTTTTATGACAAGAATATTGTTATTCTATTAAATGATGTACTATTGGTAACATGCACATTTTTTACATAAACATTTTTCATTTGCAATCATTATGTAAAAATCTTTATACAAATATAATTTTAGTTGCTTTGTAGATTGCAATAATAGTAGAAACAATAATATTAACAATAATGGCAAAGTATAAGACGACGCAGAGACAGAACAAAAACAAGAATAAAGCTGCTACATGTACTATTTCCAACATGTATAATAGTAGGAATAGCAATAGTTCATCAAAGTAGTATAAAGAATTCTAGCGTTAGTCATCGTCTATGGTATTATAATCGCCATGTCCATCAACTGTGTCTTCAGCTCGCAAGGATGTTGATGATAGTCAAGGGTTGTCATTGTAAATTGATACTGTAACACACTCAAGCACGTAAACATCATAAAACAAAATGATAGGTGATAAAAATCAAATATCATGCACGTCAGCAGACAACAAAGAAACTTAATTTTCGTTGCATGCATAATGCTTAAAAGCATCAGTTTGCGAAGGTACGTACAGTATACTAGGTGCAAATATGATGGACATATACACACGCAAAGAAGAGTACATAGCAGAAAGTGCAATATTTTTGGCAAGAACATTTGCGTGTTCACCTACTTCAATAAATCTGCACGCTCTTCTCACATTTGCGCGTGAGACAGGATTGCAACGAATGATATATGCACTCCAGCATGTTCAGTTAGCGTAAGCGTTTTATTCATATTTAATGTGTCTTTCGAACGTGCAAACACTACATAAATCGTTAAATTGTCAGAGAAACTTAGTGAAAAGAAATTAGTTTTCTTAAAATAAACAAAGTAAAAGGTCTAACAAGTGATTAATTTGCTATCTTTGATTTCTAGAGTTAGCCTTTGAATATATTGCATGTGACATTTTTTGTAATTAGTCATGCGTACAGTTTTTTATCAGTATGTTGTAGTGTGAGCCGTAACTCGACACTCCTTATGTAATAAATTATTATTAATATTATCATCATCATCATCATCATCATTATCATCATCATCATGATCAACAACTAAGAGATAATAATTAACGCTATGCTAAATAAACACACTGATCACATAAAAAAATTTTAGATGACAGTGGAGTAATAAAGAAACAAGCAAGCGAACATTACATTTATAATGATGCAAATGTAAAGTGTATTGCAGGCAACAAAAGACAGTAATTAATGTAACAAGAAAAATAGTAACAAGAATTGTAGAGTATATATTAATTACTCACATCACTATGTGGCTAGTAGGTAGGTAATATTACTATTTAACAAATCACCATGAATATTTTTGTGCGACTACTGACGCAACAATACGGTCTTTTACGTGAGCATGTATCGGCCAATAATACTTTCGCATCAATATTTATACATTTTAATGGCGTAACAGCTTTATGTAAGTGATGACAAAATCATTGTGCAGAATTGGAAAAAATTGTACTAACAACGTAGATTAACTACTAGTTGCATAAAAGAGAGAAAAAGTTGCAGTGCGCGTTTTTGCAAACACTGTAGTTACTATCATCGTCATCTTTTTTTCTTTCAATGTAACGTCTTGATTTGTTTTGAGCAGAAGGTGCAAATCATCACTTTAGTCCTATACTACCTTGATTGGTATCATAGTTAACGCATAAATGTTGAGAGGCAATCAACAACAAACGTTTGAACTAACTATTGCTCGAATAAGGTTAATCTTTGCACTGTGAACTGTGATAAGACGTGCTACGTGTACTGCGTCCACTAACAAATATCACACATATCGCACCTCGCATTTTATGAACTTAACCTAATATAAATAGATAAATACACAAGTAATTAGCCTGTTGTCTTTCTCAAGTGATAAGGTATGGTGCTACTGTAATTCGTATTGACAGTGATTCGACCAAGAGCGCAACTAACTAACTCGAAGTGCTAATAGAAGCGATTACATTTGTTGTCTGTTGTGCGATAAATATTGTGACAGCAGAAGACGAGGCACATGTAAATACATTTGCATAAACGCTTGCACGGAGTAAGTGTACATGGTTCAAACTCCAAGATAACATCGTCATCAACAATTGTAGTACTAGTACTAATGATAATAATAATAGTGATAATAATTATAATAATAGATAGGTATCATAAAGATAATAATGACTTTTGTGTGTAGATGCGTTATGCTAGTTGCTATGTACCTGCTATGTAAATAGCAATATGATCAAGATGGTGCTGAGTGGCTACTGTGCCTTGTTACTTGGTTCACTTTCGTTAGCAAGTCAAAAAAAGTAATACGTCAACTTTAGTGTACAAGAGTGCCTGCATAACGTCATCCTCCGCTATCCATCCCTCATGAACGCTAAATAGGACGTAAACGCAATTGAGTTTCTCGTGGCGGTGATTCAATAATTTATATTATTTCAAAGTAGTACACGTACGTTGACAGCAGACTATGCATTAGCGGCAGAACAAATTGTTGCACAACTTATCACTGATAATCAATTGCAGATTAAATAGAATAAAATGTAATAATAAAGATTTATAGAATACTCATCCATAGAAACTATATTAAAATACTTATTATGTATTGTGCTATCGTCAATATGTCACTTTTATTTTTCTTTTCATAAAAGGTAAGCGTGCACTTTATTATTGTTTTACATTTTTTTAAAAGGTTATATCGATTATAGATTAAACTATGAGTTTAATATAATTATAATGATGTGTACAAACGGTAAATACAGATAAGTGTGTATGTGTGCACTTTGTAAAATGTTTATAGACAACAACCTATATTTTTTTTTTTGAAGACAATTATTTTAAAAAATTTTTGTTATTAACAGATTAGTTTTCTAAAAATATTTATTTCTATGGTATAATTAATTATTCACATAAAGACACTGTACTTATTTTTTGATAGTATTACTTCATAGTATTCTATTTAATTCTAATATCTACTTGCAAGACGTTTGACGAAAAAAAAAAGATATTATTGATTGCATTAACAAGTCGGAAAACGAAAGTGTGAATATGCGTAATGGCGAAATATGTTATATTTTATTACAAGTGGAAGGAAAAATACAATTTTATTATTCACCTTTTCTGATTTCTCATCTTTGTTTTTTATTTGTGTGTGTTTATAATTTTTATTTTAAGGCTGAAACCAAAATCACACTTATAACATTAACTGTATAAACGTATAAGCTTACTGGAACAAGTTATTCGATTTTTGTGAAATATTTTCGGTGTTAAGGTGTCAAAATACAAAGAGTATTTTTATTTATTTATTTTTGTAGTAGCTGAGACAAATTTTACTTCACTCACAATGTCTGCTGACTAGTTAATATCGATAATCAAAGGCAAAAAAGTCGAGTAGCTTCGTACTTATCTTGCAAGAGATGACGTTAAAAAATATGTTAACACCTCGGCCAGTGATGGCCTCAGTGCCATTCATTGTGCGGTGCAGACGCGAAACGTTGTGATGTTAGCTCTACTGCTGGCTGCAGGTGCCAATCCTAATCGTGAAGTGGAGGCGGTGGGACCTCATTTAGGGTACACTGCCGCACACTACGCTGCCAGCAATGGTGATGTCGAAATATTACAGTTGTTGTTCGATTACAAGGCAGACTTCAACCGTCATGCGTCAGATCACTGATATCCTCTTCACCTGTCTGTCTTTAAAAATAAGCATAATGCCACGGTATTTTTGGTAGAACACGGTGCTGATGTAAACAGGACCAATAATAAAGGTCAAACTGCGTTAATGTTTGCAGTAAGTCATGGGCGTACAGACGATGTGCGTTTTCTTATCAAAAACAAAGCAAATTTGAAGTTTGTTGATGCAAATAAAGACACTCTGATGCATCATGCATTACACTATCAGCTATCTAAATTGTTTGATAATACGTATAATGTACCGTAGTGTCAGTTAGATGTGGCGGTGATACTTGCAACAAGTGGCTGTTCTGCTAATGAGCTAAATGCATCCGGTGAAAGTGCAACACACTATTTACAGTAAAAGCTTCCTACGCTATCTACCGTGTTAACGTTGCTTGTTCGATTCGCACCTCTGTTTATGAGCGCAGCAAAGGAGTGAAACTATTTGAGTTTGCTGTCAGCCACAGTTGACTACTTACAGTCTATTGGCTTTGTGCATGACGACGCTGAAGTGCTTTGCTCGAACGTGGCAAAATTGTAAAGAGAACGTCAAATGATGAAGGCAGGTACGTTGCCTGAGTCAGTATCAAGCTCTATTGATAAAGAGACAAAATTAAACATACCAGCAAATCACCCACAAGTATCACTCACATAGCTTGCACCAGGTAGCGATCCTAGTGGTGGCAAGTGCCCCTTTTTTCAGCGGCAACGCGCCAATAATGCAATTCAAAATGGAATGTCCAAGTAGACCGTAGTGCATGCATTATCTGACAAACAACACAAAACTACAGCAAATAACACAGATGATGGCCGACCACTTTGTCCTTTCAGTTTAGCTTTTATTTATCGACACCGTAACACATTATTGTTACTCGGACTTGCGTTTGTAAGCGGAATGTGGGCTGATCAGTTAGTAATGAATGTGCTGAAATCTTCAACGTCGTAATCGCGTTAATGTATTGACAGAAGGTAAATGTGTATTATTATTGACTTATTCATTTCTTTTTTTTGTCGCCTCATTTCCCAGAAGAAATAGTAAAAGGTTCTCACATTCTTCAAATTTTTTTTTGTACTGAATTATTTTTAAAATAAGTATTACTATAAATTTTTGTTGTCAAAAAAAATCTTTATTCATATTAATGTGACAATACTATTTTAATTTTTTTTTTACCAAATCTTTGTTGCAATCATCTTTTCACTTATGTATATATTTTATCACGTACAAATTTTTATTTTGCAAATATTATAAATTATATTTTGATTGTATTTTGTATTACACTGTACAATAATTTCTTTGTGTATAAACAAGGAAATACATCCATTGTTCTTTCTTTTTGTCAATGTTGTCATAATGATGATTTTATTATTAGAAGAAGAAAAAATATTATTTTTTTTCTCTCTTTGTTTGTGTGTGTATGTGTGTATTTATATATTTGTATCGCATTGTTAATCAGTCATTTACTTTTATTTACTTAATCAAAAGATATTACAAAGGCACACAGAATAACTTTTTTTCCACACTTTCCTCGTCTTTCTCATTCATATACGGCATTATTTATTTTTGTACTTAATTACTAGAGTTAATTCTAATTTTAATTTTTTACAATACCCTTCATGGCTCGAGGATTCGGTGGCCCACGTGGCGGTGGTGGTAGTGGTGGCTCTTTTGCTAGAGGAAGAGGAAGTTTTGCAGGTAGAGGAGGTGGTGGATTTGGCCGTGGTGGTGGTGGTGGTGGAAGAGGAGGTGGTAGAGGTGGTGGTGGCCATCACTCAATGTAGCCTGATCCACCGTAGCATATTGAGTTAGTTGGTACATTTATGAATGCCGCGGAAGGCGATTTAGTGTACAAGTCGATAGTGGAAAACAAAGTGCCCCGCTTTAACGCCTTCGTTTACACCGAGCACAAGGCAAAAGTTGGCAAGATTGAGTAGATTCTAGGCAGCACCACGGATGTTATGTTTTCTGTAAAACCTGTACCTGGCATTCAAGCGGGTTCAATGACTGCAGGAGATAAGCTGTTCATCTCACCCACCCAGTTTACCCCAATGCATATGTTCACCAATCCCCCAAAACCACGTGGTCGTGGTGGTAGAGGTGGTGGCGGTGGCGGTGGTAGAGGAGGTGGCAGCGGTCGAGGAGGTGGTAGAGGAGGCTTTGCAGGTCGAGGTGCTGCTGGGTTTGGTCGAGGCGGTGGTGGTGGATTCAATTCAGGTAGCAATATGCGAAATGGTGCACGCGGCAATTTTGGTGGCCGCGGCGCTCCGCGAGGAAGTGGCGGTGGTGGAGGTCGAGGTAGTTTTGGTGGGCGAGGTCGAGGTGGTCGTGGCTTTTAATAAAATTGAAAACAAACAAACATATTTTCTTAACTAAAAATAAAATATAATTTTTTTTTAAAAAAATATTTTCTCATAACGAATTCAAACTATAAAGTAATAAAAGAAGTATTGATTTTTTTCATAAAATAATTTTATGAAATATTTTGTGACCCATTCTTTTTAACAAACAGTAATGGTAGGTTCACGTTACGTTATTTTGCATACGTTGTCAGAGAAATATTGATAAAAATCTATGTCTGCGAGTGTAGTAAAGAAAATATGTAAAATTTGTACTTTTGATCGTACAGACTATATAATTATTTTATTTATTCTGTAATTAAAGTTATTGAATATTGAATAGCATGTATCAGCATGTTGTTTAGTTAGGTAGAAGAATGAAGTCATACCAACAATTTGTGTGCTTAACCGTATCGAATATAACAACGCAATTACCAAAAGAAACGTTATTTGTTAACATAACTAGAATAATTAATACGTTTTTATCATTAAAAGATGACACATATTGAATTTACAACAGTATTATGCCATTGTCAGCTGCCGATAGTCGTTGCGTTATTACATAGTAAGAAGGATTGAACATGACATATTCCATACTAAAATGACAGTTACTTGACTTTGATATTTATTTTCTCTTCTATAAATATAAGCTGGTAATAATAAATAATTGTGCTTGTATTATAAAAAATTTTAAATTCGCTTCTACATATTATTAATGCAAATACTAAATTTATCTTTATTTTCTTAGATTCGATTAATACTATAGTTTTTTTTTATCAATCATGTTGTATGGTAATAGAACGAATGCGAAAAACAATATAACACTGTGCCTTTACTGTTAAAAAATTTATATTTTTCCTGTTTTTTCTTTTCTCTTACACTGTTAAAGTAAATATAGTTGTAAATATTATTTACATTGTAAAATCATCATTTGTTAGCGCTACAATATATTTTTTTTTTTTTAAAAAAAATTTCTAGATTATTCTCGTTATATCCTGTACTTATATACTACAACATATTTTAGTAAAACATTTCGGTAACGTTGGTTGAATCATTGCAACCACTATACTTAATTTATTTATTTTATGTTGCAGACAAAGGTGAAAGATAATATTGAGCAAATGCGCGACAAACGAAAACAAATATTTGGGTTGATACTTGCACCTGACTGTTACATAGGCATATTTTTGCTATTAGCACTTCCAGTCGCGATTGCAATAATGTAGTACACACTTGTACTTTCAACTCAATTAGGAAGTATACTTTCTACGCTAGAGGTGTGGTTAGTTTTCTTGTCATGTGCACTTCTCACTTTTGTTTTGTAGCTAACCTTATTTTTGCTCTTATTTGCTGACCCTGGCTTAGTAGATGAGAGTTAGAACGAAGTATGTAACGAGTTAAGTAGTATGTGTCCTGTCTGCCAGATCAGAGTATAATAGTTTGATCATCATTGTGGCTTACTTGGTGCGTGTGTTGGGGCAGGCACGATGCCTTACTTTGTTAGTTTCCTCTTCGTCAGCGCATGTCTTTCGGTGCTTTGCTTTGTAGTAGGTTTGATGTATTTTATTACTATTCTAATGTAGATAAACTTTAAGAGCCTTTTACAAGCTGATCTGTGAAGAGCGTTAACGACACTTATTCAAACTTATACTTCGCCTTTTGCACACGCGTTTGACATTGTTACGATTGTACTATCTACGTATGCATTGTTTTTCTCTTCGATTATGTTTGTGTTATACATTCACAAGTGCGTTAGTAACAGGTACTCCGTTCAGCGACGACGTAAACGAAATGTTGCTAACAATTACAAAGTCATGTTTGCCTCATTAATCAAGCCGTCATTGTCAAAACGTCAGCGTACATCTACTACATTATGTCAGCAAGAACTTGTATCTTTGATGGCATCTACACCACAATGTGCACCATAATTGATTGATACACCATTTTTGCTTTTAAATAAAAATTAACCATACTTATATCAAAAATGATAAATCCTGTATTTGTATACGAGTGTACATACACTACACTCAAATACACAATTATTTTGTTCGTTGCTCGCTTGCTTATATACTCAAATAAATAATAGTCATTGTTTTGTTTGCACACATCTATATATTACTTTTTATTTGATATGCGTACGATTTAACTACTACATTTATAAATATATAGATATGTGTTGTATGCAATAATGCTTATTATTAATACTTTTTTCCTCTTTGATAGCGAAAGTTGTTAAAAAAAATATATTTGATAAAAAATATAATACTTTTTTCAGATATAATTAGTTATAGCTTGATTGCCAAGTTCAATAATTCAAAGTAACGTAACGTTAGAAGAGGTACTATTGTAAAATTTTTTTAAAAAGTAAATAGCCAAGTTTATATATTTTGTGAAGAATAAGAAGTAAAAGTGATATCTTTGCAGCAATGAAGGTGAAGTTTTAAGTTCGCTCTCCTCGAGTGAAGGGCTTAGCGTTTCACTCGCAGTTGCCCTGATTGCTCTGTGGACTGCACAATGGTGTGGTGCAAATTTGAGACTACGAAATGAAAACACTCATTGACGCATTCACAGATCACAATGGCTCCGTTCGTGGGGTGGACTTCCACAAAACCCAACCCATTTTTGTTACTGGCGCAGATGACTTTCTCATCAAGGTCTGAAACTACAAACTACGGCGGTGTCTGTACACGCTCACTGGACACACCGACTTTGTGCGTACGACATTCTTCCATGTCATGCAGCCATGAATTGTGTCAGCCTCGGATGATTTTACGGTGCGTATCTGGAATTGACAAAGCAGGAGTAGCGTTGCGTGTTTGCCTGGGCACAATCATTACGTCATGTGTGCTCAGTTTCATCGTTTTCTACCGTTACTAGCCTCTGTCAGTCTGGACAAAACTCTTCGCATCTGGGACTTGTCACCGTTGCAGCAGCAGCAGCAACCCATTGACACAGACACACAAGACTTATTCGCCACCACTGACGTGATTGTCAAGCACCAGATTGATGCACATGACAAAGGTATTAACTGAGTACACTGACTATACACTGAGGATGATGATAAGAAAAGTTATCAGTTGTACGTTCCTACTAATCCCAGACCAAAACTGGCAACCGCAGCCGATGACGGCACGGTACGTATTTGGTAAATGTGAAATGACACATTGGTGCAGGACAAGAATATATTTTTATCAGCGAACAATGTGTGTTGTGTTACCAATTATGATCACTATGTGCTGTCGTGTGGTGAGGATCACAAGGTACAGGCGTTTACTCACTCCTCTACGACGGAGTCCTACTTGTACGCTCCGTGATTAGTCACCCAACGCGATACAGATCGATACTGAGTGATCACCGTTCACCCAAATAAACACCTCATTGCAGCTGGACACGACACTGGCTTTCAAATTTTCAAGCTTTTCTCGTAGCGTGTGCCGTACGACTTGCGCGATAACTGTCTTTAATATTTCGCCAAACGAACATAATACATCACCAAATTTAATCCTAACGCATCATTAATAGCAGCATCATCAACATCGTCAATGGCAAAGGTGTCAGGGCAGGCAGCGCGTCAGACAATACTCAACAACAACAACAACAACAACAAATAATTAGACAAGTTCAACTACAGTGGTGGTAGTAAAAATAGCAATGCTGAAATGCTACGATCTATCGTTACATTTCACAAGGCTGACAGCTATGGTACAAATTATAAAGTAGCACCAACGATCAAAGTGGCCCTCTCGACAGATGCCTCGGTGCGTTGTATTTATGTGGAGAACAGAGTGCGATTTTTTGCAGTACCACCGTAGAGTAAATAAACGATACTTCCGCGACAGCCTGCACGCACAAACAATGTTGAATCAATTTGCTTCTACGGTCCACGAGATTATGTTTATTTGATGAGTGGTCAGCTGTACGTCGTAAACGATTCTGGAGAGACAAAGCTGTAGCTTCTCGGTGGCCGTCCATGTCAGAAGCTATTTTGTGGTCCACCAGGCACAATTGTCTGTTACATGGATGACACACTTTACCTGTTGCAAGTAGCGCAACAAGCAATCCTGGCTAAGACAAAACTTCACTCAATCAAGCACGTCTGGTGGGATAGCACCTATAACAGAATTGCGTGCTTTAACAAGACCAACTTGACCATCTTAACACGTCGATTTAAAGTCATTACGACGATCTCGTAACCCAACAGTCACATCAAGTCCGCAGTGTTTGATGACAAGTGAAACATACTTTTCTTTAACACGCTACACCACTTGAAGTGCTGCAATTTGCATAACGGCGAAGTAATTACCGTAACGTCTACCAAATCCTTTGTGCCGTATTTTATTAAAGTTGTAGATACCGCACACCTATTGGCCTGCACTCGATCTGGAGCACTGACAATTATGACTATTGATATCAAGTAATTTTTGCTCAAATACTTTTTATAGCAGCACTCCTACCGTGATGCAATCAACATTCTACGTCATACACCGATTAAAGGGAATGCACTAATCGGTTATTTACACAAGCATGGCTTTTCATAGCTAGCACTACTGTTTATTACTGATCCACAAACACGATTTAACCTTTCACTGTAGTGTGGTGATTTTGCTGTAGCCAAGTAAACAGCAACGTAGCTAAATGTAAAACCTGTCTGAGGCCAACTCTCAAACGCGGCTGCTACCATAGGTGACTTCAAGTTAGCTCAGTATTCCAGCGCAAAGGCATAAAATGTTGCACAATCAGCTCTCCTCTCACTCGTCACGGGTGATTACGATGCTGTTCGACACCTGTGCAAACGTGAAATTAATCCAAACCTCAAGATGCAATATGCGATGTGCGTTCATGACGCGGAAGCACGTACACACACACTGATGTAGCGGGGTCAGTACGTTTTGGGTTATTTGACTGCTCAATGTAACAATTTGCATGATCTTGCGAATGCATGTCTGTAGCAAATCACGGATAGTGAGGTAAGAGAACGTGTTAAAGGTGTTGCATGTACTTCTTCTTCTTCTACTTCGTCTTCGTCGTCTAGCATGGCCTAGTTTAAAGATCCAGAACCAGTTACAGATAACTGACCATTACTACCGGTAAACGAATCGGTGTTTACGCGTTTGCTCACGCAGCCAGAAAGTAAGGAGTACGCGTAGACTTCACAAGTAACACATACCGATTTGAATAACCTTCGTGATGGTGCTGCTGCTAGTAGTAGCAGTTATAATAATAATAATAAACAGAATAAATTTGTCAAGAACAGTTGGTAAAGTGATAGACCTGTAGAGGGAGGTGTTGTCAATAATAATCATGCAAACGTCAATGACAAAGAGTAGCGTGTTCCTGAGCAAATAAGTGGTGGTGGTGGTGATGGTAGTGAAAAAGGTGGGTGAGATGAGGACGAGGATGACTTGGTAATAGACTTGCGTCTAGCTCGTGAAGATGAGCATGGCGCAGCCTCAGAACGTACCCACGCAGATGTATAGCGTAATATTGCCAATATGTCCAATGCAGATGCAAAGGTAAGCGGGTATGCTACCCTTAAAGCACGTCCATCCATTTCTCTTCACTGAATTAGTGCTTATCGTTCTGCAGCATGTCATGTAGCGGCTGGCGAGTTTGACAGTGCGCTCAATTTACTTTAATATTAGATTGGGTTGATCAATCCTGCTCCACTGCAACAGTACATGCAGGCGTTGTGGGTGGCTGTCAATGTCGCTCGACCTGCGTTGCTCGTCTCTGGGGTGCAGTATGCCTTGGCAACGTAGCCCAATATGCGCGTCGCAAATGCGGTCAGCAGTCCTCTGCTTCCGCATTACATACCACTGCTAAGCAGAAAGTGCGATGAGATGAAAAAGTTGTTTACATAAGGCCGTTTTGTAGATTCACGTGCAATGTCAGAGTCAATTATGCATCAAGCCGTATTGACAGTAGCTAATGATGAGAATGAGCAGATGCAGGTGCGTGCGTTCGTAGACATTGCAGCGTAGTATGCACGAGCGTTAGAGATGCAGTTATATTTACGTGGAGCACAACTTGAGCAATCATAGGCACTTGAGTTAGCGTTGTACCTTACCGACTTCAATCTTGTAAATGAGCACAAAGTTCTTGTTATTACTCAGGCTATGAGTAAAGCATTTAAGACTAAGAACTATTTATTAGCCTCCCACCTGGCACGTAGATTGTTGTAGCTTAACCCTTCTGTGAAGAAAGAACAACAGGCACGTGCGATTATCGCAGAAGCGCAGCGAAATCCAAGTAATGCAATTGATATAAAGTATGATAATTCGCTTCATCTGTTAATTTGTGTCATTTCACATGCACCAATTCCACCCAACCAAGAGTTTCAGGTTAGTTGCACTTATTGCAAATCACCGGCAATGCCTGAATTTACTCGGAAATTATGCCCTATTTGCAAACTCTCAGCAATGATTTCTAGTGTGTAATCGGTGAAGTTGTTCAAATAATAAAACTTTTAAAAATATATATATTAAGCTATGTGTTCTGCACATATAAATGTTTACCTCTTTTGATTTAAAAAAAATTGATCTTTATTTACTAAATTATTTATTTTTTTATTGGTGTTGCACTTATTATTTACTTCTAACAAAATTTTTGACCTGCTTTACAATACATATATATGTACACGAAAATTTGCGCTCATGCACAAACAAAAACACACATAAACACATATTATATAGAGTGTTATTATTCCAATAATGATAAACAACTCATAACATAGAGTAAATATTTTTTCAACTGTTATGAAATCTCTATCTTATCTTTTCATTGTAAAAGGTCTCAACACTGTTGTTTTATAAAAAAAAAAAAAATGAAAAAGGTGCGTTATTTTTTTTTATACATAAAATGATTGGCAAAGACAGGTGTTCTCTCTTCTGTATTCTATCTTTCTTTTTTTTAAATAACGGAACCACAATAACAAAGAAAACGTGATAAAAAACAAGTAAACAGACAATATAGATGCATTTTGCTGTGTTAGGACTAAATGCATGACATAGCGAAATAAAAACAAAATCGTACTTTGACATGCACAAATTGAAGAATAGAATGATTACATTATGTATTAAAAAAAAGTACTACTTACTATTAGTAAAAGAAGAGACGTCGTAGTAATCAGTATGAAAAGATCATCATTATGTAAATTTACTCTCCACACATTTGTCTTATTTCGCACACACACAAAAAAAAGATTGTTTACATTTGTGTTGAATATAAATTATGTAATGAAAATATCATGAATAGTATTGTAAAAATATATACCAATTCTTGTTTTCCCACAATAGAATGTGTAAAAATAAGAGTGAATAATGTATTATTTTTAACTTTACCTATATATATTTTTTTCAATTTACAGAATTAGCATGATACTTCTGGTGTTGTCTTGTTTTGAATGTCAAAGCAATTGTGAAATACTATCAATATCTATGTTTTTGTTTGTTCGATCAAGAGGTGTCTGGGCGTAAACTACATAAGGATTATTATTGTCAATTTTTCGATTATTTCCTTTTTTCCATATTTATTGATGTTGATAGTGTTGTTGTGTAACATATGCGAATAAATAATTTTTTATAACATTCGCATTCTCTGCATCATGAAAAATGAGATAGTGATAGCTATGTGTGAAAGTGATATTCAGCGCTATCAATATTAGCTACAATAATTTTGCCATGTTATATCAGTTAATAAACACTATCAGATTATTTGAAGTTACCAGCAACAAAGTTTCTATAATAAAAAAACACATATGAAACTATCGTTTTTCTGATAATTCTATATTATGCATAATTAGGCAACTAACAATATTTTATCTACTTTAGTTTTCGCGATATTGAACTTTTTGCTATTAATTTTAAGTAACTATCAACAACCAAAGAAAATTGTGTGTACATTATCACGTGCACATACTAAATAAGTTGTCTGCAAAACATTTATATATTGTACTATTATTAATGTAGAACCGTAAAGTCTATTTGAATAAAAACATAAATTTGTGTAAAAGTTTAAATGTATTTGCTTTCATTATATTTGTTGTCTATAATTTTTTAAAAGAAAATTATAGAGCGAACAAAAATTATCATCTATTTATTTTAACAAATTAAACCTGAGTTAAAATAGTGTAAAGTTTTGTGTCAATTTTGGAAAAGTAGGGTACAAATTTCTGGCACGGGCCTTGTTCGAGCATTTTTACATAAATTGTATATTTTTTGTTAAATTAACTAATTTAACATTCTAGTCATGGCCGGGTGAAATCAAAAGATGGCCAAGATGGCCTTTCGTCGATCAAAGTTTCGCCGACTAGCATGAGGTGATGGCGATCCATATCCGTATACTCCACGTGCAACTATTCGATATCAATGATAGGATTGACCGTTATGGTAGAAGGTATGGCATGTGACAATGTACTACTTCTTGTTTGAGATTACCTTTATGTGTTTCTTCTCAAAGAGAAATTTTAATTCAGATTGGGCTAGAGAAGAAGCATTACGTAGAATGCGACTGAGACGAGAAGCGCAAGAGTTAATGGTTCTTGAAGGTGAAACGTTCTAGTCAGATATTCAATTCGACCGTCGTTAAAGTCTGAATGAGCATACTACATTAAAAATTGTTCTTTTTTTTTAAAAAAAATATCAATATATATACAATTAATTTACATTTTTTTTAGTTTATCCTTTTTAGTATTATTATTTTCTAAAGAAGATTTTTACGATGTTGTAGCTACAAACTTTTAAAATTGGCAAAGCTGCAATTTATTGTACTCTTTTACATTTTTTTTTACTCTCAATATATATATATATTTTTCAACAATAGTTGATGAGCAATCTAATTTGCTGCTTAACGTATCTACAATTTATGTCTCATCAATCAATGTGTTTAATGAATCCATCTGGGGAGTATAGTTATTATTTATAGTTAATTGTATGAACAACGTTTTGTTATTTTTTGTGGTGTATTTGTGTATTTATTTTACATGGTGCTATCGATATTTTGATTTAATTTTATAAACTCATAATTTGTCAATTTTTTTGGTGTAGTCAACACAGTTAGCTATAAAGAAACAAAGAAAACTGTTTTCTACAGATCGCAATATCAACATTCAACATATATGAAGAACAAATTACAAATTTGGTATTAAAATAAACAGATTTGTATAATGTAATAAAACTGTTAGTAGTAATATTTTTCATACTATTATTATTCATTCAATCTTTTTTTCTTTTCTTGTATACAAAAAAAGTATATTATTATTTTCTGTAGGTTATGATTTTTTATTTCAAAATAAATTTCGTTATTTGTACGAATGTTTGACTCTTGTCATGTATGTAACTTTCTAAATACCATCATATTGCAGTTGTTTATATTTGATTATTTTTTTACAATTATTTTTACTTCTTCTACAATTTTTTTTTAACAAATCTCGATTGAAGCAAATCTACAATCACACGTACATATATATATTGCATTATTAATATACTAGACGTATCTTATAAAAAACAAATTCACATTTGACGTGAGAGTAAATTTGTAGAAGCCATTTAGTTGTAATACGTCATCTATATATTCCTTCCGATTGCGTCTGTAAATAAAACATTTATTTATATTAGTTAGTACACAGAAAGTTTGCAAGTGTGATAATGGCATCAGGTGGTTCGGTTATTGGTGTAAAGTATAACGGTGGAGTTTTGATGGCGGCAGACACGTTACTTTCGTATGGCTCTCTAGCCAAATGACCTAACATTCCTCGCATAAGATTAGTTGGCTCGTATTCTGCACTATGTGCGACAGGAGATTACGCAGATTTCCAAGAGGCGATCAAAGCCATAGAAAATGACGTACACCGATCTGCCATGTATTCTGATGTTGATGAGTTAACGCCACGTTAAATTTTCTCATTTTTGCAACGACGAGTGTACAAGAAACGGTGTGATTTTGAGCCATTTTTGTGCCAATTCGTAATGATTGGTAATTACAAAGGTGATGTATTTTTAGGTGGTATTGATGATGTAGGAACTTGCTGGTAGGACAACTGTGTTGCATCAGGTTATGGGGCACATATTGCCATACCGCTTCTTCGTTAGGCTATTGATGGCAAAAATGAACCGCTAACTCGTGATGAAGCTGAAAAAGTGATTATTAACTGTCTTCGTGTGCTTTTTTATCGCTAGTGCCGTGCATTGAACAAGTTTCAGATTGCCGATGCGACTGTCGACGCTGTAACTATTGGCGAACCATTTACTGTTGACACAAACTGGTAGCTTGAGGGTTTTAACTTTGAGACTACGGCAATCATTCGTTAAGAGTATAGAATAAGTAAATATTATTAGTAAAAAAATATACAAAATATTTTACTATTATCAATAAACTTTTTTGTTAACATTCTTTTTTTATATATATACATCGACACACTATCTTGTCTTCATATCTTAAGGCAAAAACTATTTGCTATTTTATAAATATATTTTTACACAAACAATTTTTTTAAAAAAAATTATTATGAGTTGATACATAAGCTATCTTACGTGAATGTAAATGATGTAAGATCTGAGTGTATAGACTCTTACTATTCGCATAAAGTCAATTTTTGTCATTGATATAAAGATGTTAAAGGACAACTTGATCTTATATCAATCCTATCAAATAGAAATACATTAATTATACACTAGTGTGGTGACGTCAAAATACATTATCTCACTACTAACGGGTAAAGATTGAGTACATTTTTATTTTTTTCAATCTCACACTGAAAGAAAATGTGATATTCAGATGCAAAAAAAACATTAACAAGAAAACTCAAATAATTTATTATTACTTGTATTTATGGAAAATGTACAATCGAATCGTGTTTATACAAAAGAAAACATTAACAAATTACATAAATTATTTTATAAAAAGTTGAACGACAACATTTTCTTTGTAATATTCTTTCTCAAACGTTTTATCATCTTCTTTTTTTTTGCAACTATTTAACAAGTTAATTATTACATATATATATTTGCGTTTGTACGTGTAAAGACACATTTCTGTATGCATTTGCAAACAAACAAAAAAAGAGAGGTGAACAGTTACGTAATTAGTGTGACTTCATGACCTGCATATTTATGCATGCAAACATCGTTTCTACATAATAAATGTAATTAAAAAAAAAATAAATATAAATTATAATTATCATAATTTTTTAATACTACTATTGCTACCTTTTGATATTAACAATGTCTAATCAATAACTAAGTTAGATGATTTAATGTTATGAAACTAATTTACCATTGCTTCATTTTGTAAAAAAATATTTATTTTGATTGATAACTTTCTTTTTATTTATAAAAGTAGCTTATAATAAATTTACCTGAAAATTTCCTTTTTTTTCTGGTCATATTTTTCTAGTAATTATTTTATAAATTTTTGTTTGTTGTGTATTATTATTATTATTCAGTCTATTCAGTAGTTGTGAAACTGAAATAACAGATTTACTCTCAAAAATTATATTTCCATTTGCTTAGTAAATAATAGTATTACAAGTCATAGTTGTAATATAAGTATCAATTGATACAGAAACAACCAAAAATAAGAACTGTAAAGAATATAAAATATGACGACGTTAGATGATTGTGATGCACTTATACGTGTATTTCAAAGCACGGTTGCAGATAGCATGTCACGAACTCAACTTATCAATGAAACTGCACTACAGCTAAAAAAATAACAAGAAATTAACATGGAGCAGTACGAAAATCATGTAAACAACTTGTTGTACTGTTTGTAAACGATCGAGCTTGTCCATGCTAATTCTACAGATATACTGTCCGAGCTAGCAATCTTGTACATTTTGTTTTAGCTTGATTTGTCATCTACGCAGATTGCGCAGTGTAATAGTTATCTTCGCCTGTGTTTACATGAGGTGCACACAAATGAGATTGCCGTGGCGGCATCAAAGGTGTTCGCCGTTGTAGTAAACGATAACACGTCTACGTAATTTGTCCGATAAGAAGTAACAGATGCTATTGAAATGTTGGAATTAGCCAATTCACACTCATAGCCACAACGATTATGTGGTATTTTGATGCTTATTTAAGTTGCATTGAAAATGCCAGTTATGATTATGTCAAAATTAAATTTAATTTTTGATAAATTGTGATCATTGCTAACTGTTTAAGACAAGTAGACTCGCTTGAGGGTTTAAAAACTTTTCAGTCTTTGCACCAAACTTTTAGGTGATCGGCCAAGTACTATACGTGAAACCATATATCGTTCACTTTCACATGATCTGTAAAACAAACTAACAAGCACAAATATTGAGTGCAATATTGCAGGTTTGATAGTATTTTAGCCAATCATGATGTACTCGGTAGCCTTTACCTCACGTGGGTAACAGTATTAACTTATTTGTTTACTTAAACCTTACACATCTATCAAAACAACATAGCGAGGTGCATAGCTGCTTTGTTTGCTCTTTCGCTGCCTTACGGTGTGTTGTCAACAACAGCGACGTATGTTCATTGCACATCTCTTAAATGCTACTGTGCGAATGGCACTATACTGCATTCACTGAAATATCTCACGCACGTGTGCGTTGTAGATGTTGTCCGATGTTATTATAGGCGTAGGGGCTATATCGTTTTCCACGTACGTGTAAGAAACGTGTGTGACGGTCAACGATATTATTCACACAACCCCTGTGCCGTGCTGGGAGGCGCTGAAGTGTTTTGCCACACTATGTTGTGTATGCAAACCAGCCCAAATGGAAACCTTTGTTGATGCATTTCTTTGGCAAATCTTTAATTGAGGTATATCTGCCTAACTTATTGATTGTATGCGTGTGATCATCTCATCTGCATCTGCGTAGTATCGTATCTCACTCTAGTAGACACTGCTAGATATGATTTCCATCACACTGTGTGGCATGCCGTTTCGACAGCACAACGAAGGTGTGTAGCGGTTAGCTCGTTTGCAATATAAGTAAAAAGAATTAGTTTGAACAAATACATCTTCATCAATAGTAGCATCTGAAACTGCTACTACTACTACTGCTACTGCTGCTGCTGCTGCTAATTCATCTTCGTCCCTGTCAATGTCGACGTCAGCGTCAACGAACATGGATGAGATTTACCATAGTGCGAAAAGCGAAAACGTAAATGCAAACACCTCCATGCAGCACTCATAGCGTTTATAAAATTAATCGCACGAACAACTGCCTCAATCGCCAAAAATGTCATCTATTTCTACAGCCTCACCTACGTGGCAAGGATAACGCAAGGGTGTCTAAAATCTCTCTCGTGTCTTCCGAATAGCATCCAAATCAGATCAGTAACTGGCCGTTGCACTCAGTGCACTAATGCAGTTTGGCTTTTCCAATTTATAGTTGATGGGTGATTTCTTGCGTGACTCGGTGTTGCCCTTTATTGATCACGCAAGTGACATGGTACGACATGCGGCGGTCTCTACCATTGTGAAACTTCTGCTGCCACCGTGCGATAAAACGTAGCTGAGTGTCTCACGTAGATTGTGCGTCAACACGATTATTGCTCGCATGTTGGTTGTTGCCGTAACCCACGGCAACGCACACGTTCGTGAAACGCTGCTTGCCTCATTTGATGAACCATTTTACCCGTTTCTCAGTGAACCTTAGTTTCTTTCACGGCTGTACTTTGCACTAGGCGATGAGAGTGTCAACTGTCGTGTCTGTGCGCTTTAGCAGCTGTGCAGGATGGTAAAGTATGATCCATCACACATTTTGCCCTCCATACGAGAACAAATGGTGTTAGCACTACAGTGAGTTTCGTGTAATGTAAGTGCAGGATCGGCGTAGAGCAACATCACACTGGTGCACGATGGTCTGCTGCTACTTAACGCAATCGCCTCTACGGCTCCGTTTTTTGTGGTCAATTTCACCGAGAGTGTGTTGCAGGTTTTACACCCGATGTTTGCCTCATTGTCGGTGTCTATGTCTAACTTGGTGCCCTTTTTACAGTGTGCCACCTCCATCGTCTAGGCGATTCGACAGTTTGACTTTACTGGGACAGACTTGTTTGATGAATTGTGTGCGATCAGTGCACTACTGTGAAGTTTACCCCTTGATCGAACATTTCAGGTAAGTCGGTTGTGTTGTTTGCGGTTTATGAATGCCGTGCTGCAGCCGTTAATGCATGACAAGTTAATATATAAGTTAATGCCTGATCTGTACCGTAAACTCGCTGCACTAATTCAGCGAAATGAGGAGAGTATGGCAATACGATTATAGGCTGTGCGGTGTTTTGGTGTTATTGGCGCACTTGATGCGTACATCTTTCAAGGCCTGGAGGTAAACAAACCCGATGAAAATATGGCCATGATTGAACGAAAGGCTATCATGATGCATCGCATCACGCAACGCAAGTGTGCCCAGGTAGTACTGAATGCTATTAGCAAACTTCTCTACTCATGCCAAAAAAATTGAGTCTGAAATAATATTGGTAGTAATAATAGTAGTAGCAGTAATAATAATTATACTAATATTAACGCAAATTAGTACGGTGTTACTAATAATGTTAATAGTATCCATACCAACGCAAATCGTGTGGTAAGTGGTATGAATGATAATACTGTTAGTAGTAATACGATGATAGCAGCTAACAGCACAATAAGTGGGAGTAATATGATTAGTAGTAGCAGTAGCTATACTAACACGCACAATACTTACAATGGTGTATTATTTAATAATGCCAATGCCACTTTGACAGGCAACGTTGCTCTTAGCAACAATAATAATAATAGTAGTAACAATGGTATTATCAGCAGCCGAGCAGATTATATGATTGGTAATGCTGGTAGTTTAGCTGCTGTACATGGTAATTGTATTTTACCATAGGCAATACTGCGTGCCGCGTTGCAGACCATACTTATCATCGCCTAACGCTGTTCATGTGCTAGGAATGAATTACACTCCGTCATTCGACCACTTGGGTATGCCATTTGTGGACTTCAGGACAGTCGTTTGTTCGTTTCCTCGCTCTTGTTGTTTGCCAACTTGGTCAAGATGATTCGACCTACGTAGGTGGCATAGGTGGAGACCCTGTACGAGGTGTTCTGTCGGGTGTGAGAGCAGCTGCCACGGTATCGCTTTCTTGTGATTCGCTTACTGAGCACCGTAACGTAGATGAGTGTGGGTGTGGTCAAGCAACAGTCCTGCTCGCATCATGTTCACCTGTTCCCACTCATCTTTGAGGCTATCGTAGACAACGACAACGGTTCCACTTAATTACAACTGGCGGTGATTAACTTTGTCATCTTACACGTTGACACGTTACAAGGATGCAATGAGATGGTTATTAACAGTTTGCTAACGCTGGTGAAGCGTGTAAACACGGCGATGGAGGTAAAAGTTGCGGCATTGGTTGCGTTGCGTGTACTGTGCAGCAGATTATACGTGGACGAGTTGGTCGGCTCAGTTGTCCGTCGTTTACTGGCCCTACTGCCTTTACTTGCGCGCACCTCTAAGCGTGATATCGCATTCACGGACCAGTCTCGTATTAGCAATTATATTAACCTCAGTACAGAGCGTCTGCTCAATAATGTCGTGAACATTTTCATTATTCTGCTACTTCGTTTACAGGCGGATTTCTTGAAGTTTAGCAAAGAAGTGCTGCACGCGATAAAGCAGTACAACTGTTCATACATGAACGAGTTTACCTTTTTGCTGATGAGTGTGGCTCGAAATGAGAAAGTTGTACGTGCTGAACAGTGTGTGTTCCGTGATCAAAGCTAGGTACGTGAGGTGTGTAAGTTGTGTGAGCACAAGACTATTTAGACGGCTATGCGATTAGGTGAGGCATGAGGTGTAATTATGTGGAACGAGCGAAATGACGAGAACGACCTTGGCGAGTAAAAAATACAACATATTAACCAGTAGCGAATTATATCAACACTTAAGACGCTACCATCGTCAAAGGAATAATGAATTAAGTGAAATAGTCAGTTTGCTAATATTTTGCTAGAGTAGTCGCCGTTTCAAGTTTTGCGCTGTGTTGCGCTGCCGATGGGTATCAATGCCACTCCGCTTATTGAAAAAATTCCAAGTATCGCACATGACATTTAGTATGTTGCCTTTCGTACCGTGTGAAACTACGCTGGTGCAACGTTGCGCTCTGCTATGTTTGATTTTTGCAAACGTGCCTTTTAACAGGCGTTAAATACATCGTACATGCCCGATGAGGTGTTAACGGCGTTGCTGACCACGGTGGAGTACATGGAGCACGTTGGTGATAGTCTTGGTCTGCCTGGCCATGACATTTCCGATTGCGCATGAAATCGAGGGATGCTGGCAAAGGCACTGTTCTGACGTGAAGCCGCCTACCGAACTTACCCGGTAGAAACCGTTTAATCACTGATTACCTTGTATAGTCAATTAAATTTGGTAGACTCTGCTGTAGGGTTGTTAAACTTGGCAGATGCCAAACAGTGTAAGTCACTCATGCAATCAAGTCTAATAAAGTTGTCACGTTACACCTAGGCGTTGTAGTTAACACGACAAGAGATGGCTAATGATCCAGTGAACGTAACTATTGAAGCAGCTCATATTGTAGTAAATGAGGGTAATAGTAAAAATAACCCAATTCAATAGAAAGCTTTACAGAATAAACTAAATATAGATAGTAATAACAAGAATAGCAGCGTAAATGGTTGCAAAAGAGATGATACTATAAATACTATCATACCTATGAGTAGTAGTGATAATTGTAAAAATGCTATAAATGATGTTAATATACACAATACAAGTATATACACCCCTACCTTTGACAATTACCACACCATAGGACACCATCGTAGTTACAGTGATGTTAACCCTACACTGGTGCATACATCGGTGTAGACCGGGTGAGAACGTTATTGAAGTAATCATGTTCGACTCATGATGTGTTACAGCGAGTTGGGTGATTTTGATGCGGTGCTAAATGAGTGACGCATCATTTTTGACAAATTTTACAATAAGAGCAGTATATGCCCCAAGATGACACTGTAAGAGACGATGGCAGGAAACACATCTGCTTTTGTCAGCTCAAACGCGCCTATAGATGTAAACCCGTCCATCGC
This sequence comes from Blastocrithidia nonstop, assembly GCA_028554745.1. NCBI lineage: Eukaryota > Euglenozoa > Kinetoplastea > Trypanosomatida > Trypanosomatidae > Blastocrithidia > Blastocrithidia nonstop. The sequence goes on along the minus strand of JAQOTN010000018.1, from coordinate 309,002 downwards.
GGCTGAGAGTAAAGACGAAAATAACATCTTGTCCTTTGTCGCACCATACGCGGCAGATGCGTCCATTCGTTTACACGAATATCACACTCTGGAATCGGTGCTAGCGTGAATGCCAGAGAATGTGGTTCACTTCCACCTCTCCAACGCGGTCTTGCAAATAGCTCATGGCAACTACACCTAGGCGCATTGTGCCATTACGTCTGGGCGTACGTTGCTGATCGATGACTTGAGCAGCCTGCTCAACGAGTCGTACAGTCGAGCGTACAAGTTGTTAATCGTTGCACAGCAGCTAACTTAACTGGAGTAGGTTATTGTAGCCAAGACGACGCAGGCACGTTTTCAGACAAGTGATCATATTGCATTGGTTGAACGAATATGGTAGTAACGTATTCGTACCATAACTCCTACGGTGTGAACGTGAAAGCAAGTTTTGCCTACCCGCGCACTTCTCATCCCACCATCGTAGAATGTACGCACACGTATTCGATTTCTCAAGCTCTGTCGTCAAGAACATGCGCGGCAGATGGAAAAATTTACCCTAAACGAGTTACTAGGCACGTCTGACCCGAGCTATGATGAGTTGACAAGCAAATCTGCTAATCCACGCGTGGTGCTACAATACATTAAATACCTTTCTGCAGCTAACATGCTCGGTGCCAGTAGCATCTACGGGCGTGAGTAGAATCTGCTTCACACCCTCATTAACGTTCATAATCGTCCATAAAACGCAGACGTTAATGCGCGAATTTATGCTCGACTGGCAAACATGGTATAATTTCACGAGTCAATCAATTACCTGGCCTTGGCCACACAGCTAGACCCACTGTGGCACCGTGCCTGACGCTCATGAGCGTAAGTGAATGTGAAACTGTTAGGGTAACACTTCAGCAATGAAGCCTGCACCAATGCGATGGAAGGTTACATTCACAGCATTCAGTTAGACTTGTCAGACTCTACCGTCATTCAAGACGTGCTACGCTTGTTGACGTTGTGATCTAAGTACTGTGATAATGAACAAGGATTGCGCTCATTACGCAGACGTGTCTTTGGTGTTCCTGCACGTGTATGGAAGTTGGTAGTCCCGCAGCTCATCGCACGATTAGACACCGGCTCCGATGACAGCTGCCGCCTCGTCGCGGATATTCTCAGTTTGGTTGCACTAGACTACCCACACACACTCATCTACCCGCTGAACTTGTGTACCATGTCCGATAGTGAGCGTCGTAAGAGGTGTGCGTAGGATATTATGTGTAAATTGCAAATCAAGTACAACGCACTGGTCAGTGAAGCACGGGAGATGATCTACGAACTGTTGCGCATTTCTGCATTAGTGTATGAACGGTGGTATGAAAAGTTGTAATCTGCCGCTACGGCGTTCTTTGGACGGCAAAGTATACATGACATGCTAAACATTTTATTACCCATGTACGAGACGTTTGACGCCATTCCATAGACGGTGGTATAGGCTGAGTTCAATTTCTAGTACAAGGCGTTGCTGCTCATGGCGCGCTAATGACTGTACTCGTACAACCGCACACACAATGTGGCCGATGTGCACTCTGCGTGAAACTTGTACCACTTTGTGTATAAAAGCATTGATTAAAAATTAAAGGCAAATAACATTTTACAGTTACAATTTTGCAGTCCTATTCTCTTTGAGGCACGTAATCTTTCCATTGGCTTGCCGGACATTCGATCCGCGCACGAGTAAGTGGTGTCGATGATCAGTTCGTTTCATAATGAATTGCACATCATTGCAAGTAAGCAACGACCCAAACGAATTGCAATTGTGACAAATGAGGGTAAGTTACAAAAATATTTGCTAAAAGGGCGAGAAGATTTGCGGCTTGATGAGCGTGTGATGCAGCTTTTTGGTCTCGTGAACATTTTAATGTCATCCGATACCCGAAGTAACAAAAACGCAGGCTTTCACATTCAACGCTACTCGGTTACCCCGTTAAACGACACCGCTGGACTCATTGGATGGGTGGATGGGTGTGACACCTTACATGAGCTCGTCAAATTCTACCGTGAACGTCGTGACATTCCTGTATAACTGTAAATGCGCATGCTAGGTCAGATTATCACCCTTGACAGTGTCAAATCGTACGACTACCTCACCATCATGTCTAAGGTGGAAGTTATGTAGTTTTTGGCCGATCGAGCCTCTGGTCATGACATTCGTAAAGCGATGTGGTCCTCTGCAGCTACGTGTGAGGCATGAATGGATCAGCGCCTCATGTACACTACCTCACTGGCTAATATGAGCATGGTTGGTTACATTCTCGGGTTGGGCGATCGACACCCAAATAACATTATGCTGCAACGTTCTACGGGTTTGGTGGTCCACATTGACTTTGGCGATTGCTTTGAGGTGGCCATGACACGTGAGAAGTTTCCTGAAAAAATACCGTTTCGACTGACGCGAATGCTGCGGAATGCACTTGATGTATCATCGATTAATGGCACCTTTCGCGCTAATGCAGAGACAGCCATGAGTGTCTTGCGTGAAAATCAATAAAGTGTTCTCGCTCTTTTAGAGGCATTCCTGCAAGACCCGTTGATCTCCTGACGTCTAGTTAACAGACCTGGTCAGTAGCCTTAGCTGTCAAATGATCATAAGGCTATTGAGGAGCAGATAAAATTAGCAAATTTGCGTGAGCAAAACCTGGCACAGCAGCAGGGTCATTCTATTGCAGCGTCAATTAACAATAATAGACGCGAAATGTAATCACAGAGTGTGGTGAAGCACTTATTCGGAGAAGAGGTAGATGTAGTACATCAAGGTGTGCTAATTCTGAAGAGACTAAGTTCAAAGTTAGAAGGTGTTGACTTTATCACACCTACTGGAGTAATTAGTCTTAATGCCCAGGCGCAAGTTCATCGATTAATAGAAGAAGCAATCGATACCAGTAACATTGCACAATCGTGGTCAGGTTGGTATCCATTCTGGTAAAGAAAAGAGGTTTTATTTTTCTTGTTTTATTGTTTCATTTTTTATCCTACTATTCATTGTTTTATTACATTAAGATTAAAACATTGTAATTTTTTCTTTTGGACTTCTGTAAATTAATGTATTATAAAAAAAGTGTCAACACTGTTCATTATAATTTTTTTTGTGTGAGTGAGTTCGAAATTGTTTCATTTACCTTTCTTGTATTTGTTGTACCTTACCTAAAATTATTTTTTTTTTGATTTACTTTATATCGACTAAAATTATTTATTATTAATATTTGTTTAGATGTTTGCAACCGATTTTCTTTCTAGTTATACATGTTCTTATACATATGCAAATGTATGTACACCATCCCCCCAAAATTTTATATTTTTTTTCTGTGTGTGCATTGTATTCATAAAAAAATTTAGCTAATATACCTCAAGCTAATAATTTTGTATTCACAGCGCACAAACAAAAAAATAAATAAATTATTGATACAAACATGAGGGAGCATGCATAAATATAGTTAATAATGTTACATCATTCTGTACTTCCTTTCCTTTTTTTTTCATTTACTGAAGCTGAGTTGCTTCCAATTTCTTCCTCCTAATTCTTACTTTATGCATCTTATTCATACTCTTTTAATCATAGATATAAATATATATATATATCTATATATGTGTAAGTAAAAAAAGTTTTCCCTATGTATGTTTTTATAAATACGTATATGTATAATTTGTAATTTGAAAATATGTCTTGATTAATTTTTGAAATAAGTTTTATTTCACTGCTTTTAAAAATTTTTTTTCCCATATATTTGATTGCATGATTTTGAGTTATTATTTAGTCGTTAACCCAGAAAAAAAAAATAATATTGTTTACATTACTTTTTTTTCCACATTTATATAAGCAACTATTAAATATTAACGTTGTGTTCCGTACGTAGAACATTAATTTCAAAAGCATAGTAAAAAAAATATATTGTTGCGATGGCAGCATTAGGTTCTGCAGTTCAGGCAACGAATGTTTAATTAGTTGCAGTGATAGAGGCAGCACGTGAAAAACGTGATGGCTTTAATCTAAAAATATAGAAAGCCTAAAAGTAAAAGTCGTTTTTGTAAAGTGAAATCAATAAGCTAGAGGCACAGCAGAACAAGGTAAATTAGGAATTATAAAAGTTAATAAACAAGCGCGATAAATTAAACGATCTCATTGACACTACAGAGCGATCATACAAAAACATTGTAGATGAAGCAAAATAGCTCTTGGCATCTGTGAAAGATATTTCTACTCACACGTAAATATAGAACAGTATATGTAAATAATACTATTTAATCGTTTAGCTTTTTTTTGTGTGTGTGTGAGTGCAAAGTCTTTTTTCATAAATCAGAATTTTTTATTAATTAATAGAGTGTTAAGAAGGAAAACGTGTTTACATCTTCTTATGAAAAATAAAGTTTTCTGTCAATGTTAATGATTGCTTTCGAGGTTGTAGTGACAGCTATTTACGAAAGCTTTGTTGTGTTGAATACTATGTGAATGTAGCATAGATTATATGTGCAAAAATATATTATAAAAAATAAAAATAATGTTATACAATCGTAGAAACACACTTATACATATTTGCGCTGTAAAAAATAGATGTACTCACTTATTATACATTTGTGAACGCGGACAAGCTTGTTTGTGATGCTAACAATAACAGTGTAGCACAATACAATAATTAATCGCGGCAAGAGTATTGCCTTTTCTACTTCAAATTTGCGCTTTATTATAATATTTGTTTTGATGTTGTTTTATAGTTAAAATTCAATCAAAATTAAGAAAATTAATTCGAGTTAGCATAGAATAATATCAACAAATATTTATATTATTTTTTTTTAATACGTTCACAATAGATCATAAAAGTTAAAGTTTATCTTGCAGTTATATTACACTGTGTCGAAAAAAATTAGAACTTTTCGGTCTTTGAACAAATTCACTACTCTGTTTATCTTCTATTACATTGAGCAAAGCACTGTACTATGTACTTAAATAACCCGGCACTGTTTCAGACATCAGCGATGCAAGTAGCTCAGTCGCAGATAGCAGCACTACAGCAACAACAACAACAACAGCAGCAGCAGCATCAACAGCAGCAGCAACAACAATAACAATATCGTCAACAGCAAATGGCATTGATGCCTTCTGGGTTGCCATCAGCAACCCTCGCACAGCAACCTTCTATTGGTCAGAAAGTACTTTTACCATTTTCATCTCTACAGCTTCAACAACAACAGCTACCGCAACCGCAATCACATCAATTACAACAAGCACAACAAACTTCATCCGTGACACCAGTGTCCGGACGTCAAGTATCATTGCACAACTAATCACAAAAATCGTCAAATGCAACTTCTGCTATGCATACGGTACAGACAAACAATGCAATTACAACAGACCCTTCCACTAATACTTCACGTGAAAAGAACATGTAGCTGTAAAAGATAATAGCAAGTATTTACGATCTTGATTCTCGCTATTAGGCAATTGCATATTTGTAGGAACACCGTAGTTAGTTTCCGTTATTGGGTGAAAAATTATGAAACAGTATTGGTATTATGCCAATTTTTTTGCAATAAATCATGTCCATTTATCCAGTATTAACGTCAACTGAAAATTTTAGTGCCTAGTTGCAATTATCGCGCTTGGGTAAAATAATGGCGTTGCTCAAATAGGTAGCTTCTAATAAAAATGTACGACAGTAGTTTTTGTAGTCACATATGTGATAGTTCCTTTATCCTCTTCTCAAAGCGCCGCGCAACAAACACTTCGAATCATTACGTGCAAAATCACTTACAGTCATTTGTGCTCTCGCGCGTTTTGAAAATATGAAAGGAGTAAAAGTGTTTTTGAGCTCAAATATTTTGCCTATTTGTTTGCAAATAATGTAGACATCGTCAATTAATTCTCGAATCATGTCTACTTTTCTCATGCAGAAGTTGCTTGCGTCAGAGTAAGGATTGCAAGAAGTGTATGCGTCAGCTGATAGTTTCTGAAAACTCAATAACGTGCTTAAACTAATAGTATCAGATAAAAATAAATAGGGTAAAGCGGTGTGTGATGTTACTTTGTTGATAATAGTGATAAAATGCTATGACAGACTAGCTGACAAAAAGGAAGCTTTTTAGTTAGTAAAAAACTCGCTACCAAAGGAATTACTAGACAAGACCTTTGTGGACCTGATAGACGAAAATGACGAGCTTAAGAAAGTGTTACGCAAATTGCATGACAAGTTAGGATACACAAACCCAACTCGATCTTAAAGGAAACTATAAAGAAAATCTATAAGAGAAATATAGTAAAGCGAAGAAAAAATTGCAATAATATTTTACTTACGTTCACATATAATTTTTTTAACTTATATTTTGTGCGAACGTAAAGTTATAGGTGATTATACGTATTTTTCTATTTTGCCATTACTATTATTTCTTAGTTAATAGTCAATTATTTATAATAATTTATTATTTTTTACAAGGCAATAGCAAGTTAAAACATATCTACTATGATGATCGCTATTATGTATGGGTTGTTTTTTTTGTATTTTCATGTGATCAATTATAATGACTAGTTTTTTTGTTTTGCGATATAAAAATGACTAATAAATTTTATTGTACTTGAATAAATTTTCTCCCGGTAAACAATATCTACTCAAAGCGGGAAGTGCTAGTCAAAAAAAATATATTATTACACGGGTATTCACAGTATATATGTTTGTCTGTTTTTTCCTATAACAGAACAAACGTCGTAATAGATAAGAAACTTATAGCTGCTAGGTCAATGTATGTTTTAATGTGTAGTTAGGTAATTGTATTGTGCACATCTTTCCGTGAAGTTCAAACAATAGAAACTGTCAAAAAAACTAATCGTTGTACTACATACCATCTGTGAAGTCTTACATATATTTTTAACATTACAATAAAATATATTCTTTCTTGTTTGATGAAAGTTTGCAGTCAAACTAATGAATTGTTTTTTTTTTCTGAAAAGTGCATTTCATATTTTTTGATTCGTGTCAAAATTAACAAATGTGAATGATGTTTTTCTTTGGTAGTAATATGTTGCTTGATAACTATCTATCTATCTATCTATCTATCTATCTATATTTATATATATATAAATAATTTAATTATTTTTTATATAGTTCTTGTTTTTTATCTTCTCCCTCATCGTAATCTCTTTACAATAAAAGCAACGTCAATGAGAACGTTGTATGTTCTCGCTAATATCAAAATGAATACAACATATTTGATGTGTATACGCAATAATTATTATGACAATAATCTTTGCCTAATTTAAACATTTCTATTTATAAATTTTTTACGTGGTCCATTGTTATTATTTTACATAGTTAATTATTTTCTAGATTCAATTTCGATAATAGTTAAAATAAACATTATTAAATACTTTAAAAATAAGTCACAAAAATAATTTCCATTTTCTTTTGAATATAATCATAATCTGTTTTTGCTTATTTGTCCGATACATTATTTTGATACAACCAAACTAAATCAACTACTTTATTCATTAGTTTCAACAATATTTATATTTCATTAACTTTCTCATTTCATACGTAAATACTTTTAAGAAGGCTTCTTTTTTTTTTTTAATTAGCCAACTTCAAATCAAGTATTTTTTTTCCTACTTTAAATAATTTTTTCTGCTCAAATTATCAACAAGTTCACTTTCACTTCTTTTTTTCTTTCAAGGTCAAGCTGTTTGTAGTAATTTTCTTTCAATCGTTGTGCGAAAGAGAAATTTAGAAAAACAGTAATAACTGATTGTAAATTTTTTTACTGTAATTTAGTGACAAAGTAAGTAAAACAAACTTAATTAGTGATTTTATTTATTAAAATTGTGTACTGTTAGTAATACACCCTAAAAATAAAAACAGTGAAAATCTTTGGCAATGTTGTAGGAAAATATGAGAAGTGAGCAAGAGCCAACGGTGCAGATTGGTGGCTATAAACCTTCTTTGCATGTTGACGTTAACGTTGATGCAAGTGTATAAGATAACCACAGTACAAGTGTTACTCCTAAAACGGCTATGACACCACATGTACCTACTAACATTTTTGTAGCAGGTCTACCTTCTTCATGAGATGATGAGAGTCTACGTGATTATTACAAGACATTTGGATAGATTGTGTCTACAAAGGTAGTGCCTAACAGACATTTTGGCTTTGTCATGTTTCGTAAGGCAGAAGCTGCACATGCGGCTATTAATTCCACTCACTTGACTCGACCGCTACCAGATTGTCCTACGTTGTTACACGTTTCTATTGCCATGCATGATGAAGGTGTAGACGACTTACCTAATGAACGTATTTTTGTAAGAGGTTTGCCGCAGTGAGCTACTAAAGAGCATCTTATACAAAGTTTTAGTAAGTTTGGCAAAATCATGTAATGTGCCGTGTTGATGAATTCGTTAGGACAGTGCAAGGGTTCAGGTTTTGTGCACTTTGAGACCGAGGCATAGGCAGCCGCTGTAATTTAAAATTGCAAAAGCGTCCAAATCGACGGCTGAAATCAACCACTGTAAATTAAGTATTCATAGAGTGCCTAAGTGCGACATCAACGCCAATAACGTAACCGTAACAGACAGCGTAATTGAGTGTGAAGCCCTAAAATGAGAAATGGTTTGCCGATACCGTTAGCACCATCCATTGCTTCTATGACTGCGCCAACTGACATAATAACAACAGCAATACCTTCTACATCTTCATCCTCTGCGGTAACTGCATCTGCCGCCGCAGCTGCCGCCGCTGCTGCTGCGGCTGCCGCAAACAACTCCATGCCATCTGCGTTGCAGCTTTATTCTCAGCCACAATTAATAATGTCCTCACCTGTAAATTTACCAGTCATGAACACGATTTCTGTGCCATTTTTATGCTCACCGCAAACATCCATGTCGACGATAAATTCATGTGCAATATAACCCATGCTAAATTCTTGCAATTCGTATACGCTAAACGCGAACGCAACGTTTGGCAATGCTGCGTTCATTACCAATCCAATCAACACAAACATGACGACGTCTACTCCTCTGACGAATATTACCACATCTGTTACACCGACCTTAACGACTCAACCTGCAACACTTCTGTCGCCGTCGTTTATACAAGCCACACTGCCATCACCGCATCCTACACAGATAATTTATCCTCCAGCACCAATTTTATCTGCAATGACGCCAAGTATGCCGACACCTACTTCTTCTTCTTCAGTAGGTAGCACGACCATGTTGATGATTAGACCGTAGAATGTTTTACCACAAAAAGGAGATTTACACTTCTTCAGTGGCTCGTTGTCATAGTAGTTACTTCAAATACTTCTTTAGCCATTTGGTAAAATATAGGCAATGAAAAATTTAGGTGCAAATAATGGCATAGTGGTTCGTATGACTGATGCTACTAAGCACAACTACATTTCGCAATTGTTAAATGGCACTGTATTCTCTAACGGACAAGTTTTAGCAGTAGGATTGTATGCCTAAGGTACACTAAACACGTGATTTAATAAAAAAATTGAAATGTAATTATGTTTATTCTGAATTTACATCATCCTTTATATTCTTTATTACTTTATTTTTAGAAATATATATATATATATATATACTTGTATAAGTATAAATTAATTAAATTTTATTCACACATGCAAGAAATAAGTACTTAATTCTTTATCTAATTGTCAAACAACGAACTACGTCAACTTTTTCAAAGTATTCAAAATCTCATGAAACAACACTTTGTATATTCGTGTGTATGTGTGTATCTATGTGGGTGCATTTTGTTCTTTTTTTTTTTGGAAAAAAAAAAAGAAAAAAAAAGAAAGTAATGCAACAAATTTAGTGTTGCTAATATTTTCTGTACTTTAATTCGTATAAAAGTTTAGTTGTCAATATTATTAAATCTTTTACTTATTTGAAGTCAATGCTTGTTGCATCATTTACTGCAGCGGATTTTCTACTCAAAACGAATGAAAGTGCGATAAATATATATAGTTGTGTATATCTATCAAATTTGTACTCACTTCCGCTGTTTTACTTGCAAGTGCAACAGTCAATTCCTACTTCTTTTTTTTCCCCTTCTTTTCTCTTTATACATGAAACATTTTTGTCTTTGATAAAGCTATATAACTCTCAATAGTGATACTTTCTGATATTTGTTGCTGTTAGTATAGCAATGTAACTATCAAATCCTTCTTTATTTCAAAATTATTGTTGTAGATGTTGTTGCTACAATTGTTTAGGTCAAACAAACGAACATGTTGTTCATACTTTTTTATAATAATATTATACTTTGGTTTATATGCTTAAAGCTATATTAAAACATGTGGTTTTGTAGTAATGTTTTCATCATTGCTAAGCAAAATATATAGTAATTAACACTTCCGATTTTTACGATCCTAAACAAATAATTTTTTGTCTATATTGAGTGGTTTGTGATCAAGCAAATTTAATGTAATATTATTGTTTTTTTCTTATTTTACTAAAGGAAATCTTGAAAAAAACATATCTTTAATTTGAAAAAGGATTAGACGAAGGGCTTATAAAGGTAGACTATATTGTCATTGACACAAATACATTTAAATATAACCGTACGTAGCTATACCTACACACTTTTATATATAAATGGTATCAAATGTGTTGTGCGATGCAGAAGATGACGTCAACGTTGCCTGCATTTGAAGTCGTCTTATTGTACTGTCTATTATAGTGACAGGTATCTTGTATGCCATTGGCGGATTAATAGTGTGTCGTAATTTGATTAGAAAAGATTTTAGATGATTATTGATGCTGATCTTATATTTTGTTGTTGGCGGATTGCATGCATTTCTGACACTGTCAATACTATGCATTGCTATTGCGTGCGTATTTTATACATTTGGGTAGCATGTTAAAGGTGTCGAAATTGTTACTTATGCAGCGGTAATGATTGTAGTAACAATGTACTTTGCATTAGGAAGAAAGGCAATTTTATACGCTATTTAAGAGAAAAGAATAACAAAAATTTTAGTTATGTACATTTTGATTTCCATTGCTTTTTTTATTATGTGTTTTATAGTAATTATGCGAAAATATATGTCATTGTTTATGCTTTAAAAAATAATAAAAATTATGTTTATTAGTTTGTGTTACTTTTTTTTTTTCAAACAACTAATCCATGTCTTTTTTTCACAATGTTGCATATAATATTTAAACAATAAAAGTTTTTTTCTCCTTCGTTTTAGACATATAAACTGTATTTGAATGCTCTTGTTCACTTAACTTTGTTTTTTATGCTGACAAATTGCACAGCATGACAAAATTAATATTAATTTTATTTTTATGAAATTACCTTTTATATATCATTATGTTGTTAATTAAGTGTTATAAAAAACCGGTAATTTCATTCACATCATCTTTTTTTTTGCTCCACACTACTGTGAACATGCATTGTGCTGTCATGCTATTGAAATTTGATGAAAAAAAAAAGAATGATCTTAATAAAAATAGATGTTAATAAAATTTTGCAAATATTATTTCTCAGAAAATGAATAATCACGACATATTCACGCCATGACTTTCACTCTTGTAATTTGTATGGGTTTTTTTCAAATTATTTTTATTGGTATTATCAAGTTGTTTATATTAAAAATTTTGTAAACAGGTCTTTATTAATCTTTTCAAGTATTCACAGAAGAAAACATCAATTTGTGTAACATTACTAATAATGTTAAGTGGAGCTGTTAATGGTGATTATGTAAATGGTAAAATTTACACTTTTACTGAGTAAAGTAAGTAAAACATTTATTATGCATCACTTTCTCACGATAATGTATATATAGGTATAACTTTTGCTAATGGTGTTTTGCGTGTTGTCTAAACTGAAAGTCTGAAGATGCTTGCACGGGTGTTATGTCCGGGTGTGATGACAGATTATCCTATGACGTGTGTTCGATGATTTACATCGTAGATTTAGGAAAAGTATCACCTCGTAAGTACATCAAGCCTTGGCCTTGTTATGTTGTGGAGTTGAGACAAGCTGAATCTATAACTATAACAAAAGTGTATTGAAGAGCGAAATGAAATATACAGCGTTGATATTGATAAATAAGGAAAATATGTGCTCACAGCCGGTAGTGACCGCATTATTCGTTTATATGATACTAATCTCACGTTGTTAAAAGCAATGACTCAAGCAATAAAGTCATCTGGTGAAGTATTTCTCAATGCACATCTTAATCGTGTCTTTTGCGTTCGTTTTGTGAATGACCAAACACTTATTAGCGCAGGATGAGATAGCCCTGTCAATGTGTGAAATTTAAAGAGGGGTCGAAGCGAGGTTGAACTCGTTAACGTTCAAGTTGGCTCTGATTGTGTTGAGGCTATTGATAACTCAAATTATGTGATAATTACGTCGCGTGAAACGGAAAGACAGATACGATTATATGATTATATTAGCGGTAATGAACTTGTCTCACTGTCAAACATGTTATCATCACAGCTAATTCATGGAGAACGTCTACTCACAAGTCGATGAAGTGCAACACTAAATGCAATATGAACCGTAACAACTTCACCGTATAAATTGTTATTAATCTCATTTCAAACAGGTAAAATTTTAGCCAAATTATTGCTACCATAGTTTCCCATGAATATGATTTGTCACGGTGTATCAGCGTATGTGTCTTGTCAGAATGGCACCTTTGTCGTTGCAGCACTGCATCAGTAATAACATCAAACAAATATAAAACTTAAGAGCATAATTAGTTATAATTATCTATAAAAATGTTTATTTACATTTTTTTAAACGTTTAAATAATATCTATGTTTGCATGTGTAATGTAATGCAGAATAACTTTGTCTTTATGATAACATTCACACTTATTACGTTTTTATGCACTGTACTATGTTTTTATTTTGTCTTACTTGAAAAAAATAATTCGTATTTACTTGTTATTACCGTCTTTTTGTATTTGTTATTCGGTTACAAATAATAATTTTTATTGAAAATTGTGTGTTGTCAGAATGCAATAGTTTGTCAAGTATTTTATCTTATATTTAGTGTAAACACCAATCACCCTTCTTTCTTTCATCTTCGCCTACACCTTGTTATTAATAATACCTTATTAGAATTTTACCTTGCAAAAAGCTGTAATCTTTTTTATAATTCATAATACACGCGTTGTTTCATTTCTTATATATATATATATATATATATATATATATATATATATAGTCAAACGCAATGTACTTTTCTGGTTAATCTTCAATAAAAAAAAGTGATGCTGTTTTTGAATGCAAGACATCGAGTTAAAAATAATTAACAATAACAACAACAATGATAATATGATTGAACTAAACAAATAACAAATAAAAAATTAGTAAAAATCTTATGAAAAAAGTTATAAATGATCAATTTTATCTGTTTTCTTGCACGTTTCTTTATATTACTTTGATATTAATTATTATACTTTTAAATTAATTTCAATATTAACATCGTCATTAATTGTATAGAGTAAAATTAGGAAGACTACCAGGATTGTTTTAAAGAGCTATGATATCTATGCTCACTTAATTATTGTTAGCTAATCAAGAAGTTCAGAGGAAAATTCTTTGCAGATTGCAAAGAATATAGAACTAGCAAAAGCTACTTTGCTGATTATCAACGCTACTTCACTTTGCTCTGCTTGCTGGTGATAGTGAAATGAATAATGAAAATAGTAATCATCAAAATCGGTAAAAACAATAATTATTATATTTTATCTCTGACGACAGCTGTGTCAGTGTTGTGCTTCCTGTTTATACTTCACGCAAACGAGAACGTACATTTTATAGCTCTACACAAAAGTCAACAGTATGTAATGCGCCAGATGGTGATGATAGCTCAAGTAATAGTGTAGATGATGCAATCAACAGTAATTTCCATAATAATGCAGATTTACGTTTACAGTGAAAAGTTGGAAAAATGCGAAAGAAAGCAACATTTTCTAGATGAAGTCATGTAGCAAGCAGAGTATTACTACATTATATTTCATTTCATCATCTTAATGTTTTTGCACCGTTTTAGCAAAGTAAGTGACAATGTGTTTAATTGTAACTGCATAATTCTGGATTTTGTGTTTTTGATGCTATTGACTGCTACAGAGAAGGTCAACATTTATCATCTTCTATGCAAATCTTTACACGAAATGAAGATGCACTGTTAATAAAGTTGTTTTACTAACTTGGTAAACAGTGATGACGAGTATCGGAGCAACTGACATTGCATACTAAGCGAAAGCGTACACCTTTTCAGCTAGCTTGTAGATATCGTGATGTGATGCGGTCAACATTCATTTAGAAACGTCTTTCACTTGATGCAGTGTGGGAACGAATACGTCCACATTTACATCAAAACTAAAATGATTACTATCGTGTGTGCGTTTGTGTTAACAATGACTGCCAAGATGGAGAGATGTTGCTCTCTCCAGTCACCATTCGTCGCGTGATCTAGTATAACATAATCGTAAAGATGGACAAGAGTGCACTGTTCTGAAAAGTCTTTGCGATATTGTGCAATATTGATTATCCGTACGAGAATAAACTACACATTTTTGCCACTCGAGCACCGACTCGTTATTCACAACTGAGCCACGCAGAGGCCGCAAAGTTAAATAACATGTCCACTAGCGAAATTCGGCAATGCATACGAAATTACCTTCTACGAGTGTGTAGACGATTAGACACACTGAATTACGAAAAAATATCAACGGACCTGTTTGGGCATCAAAACTGTGCACTGTTGGTTTTCCAAGAAGCGTGTCAGTTGCAAAGTGGCAATGTAGTAAAGTGATCTTAATCTGAGTACATATAACAAAAAAAAATATTTAAAAAAATAAAATAAACAATGACCAACACAAAAGCAAAAGTACATCAAATACTGTTATTTATTGATTACCATATCAAATTTTCTTTCCAAATTTTATACGTAATTCTTTTATTTTGTTAAAATTGATCAATTAAGAATACTTCACTCTATACATTTCTTTTAACACCTTACCATACTGTCATTAATTGTTTGCTTTTTTGTTATCCATTTTTATTGTTTGTATAGTATCAAACGTGATTTAATCAGAGCAGATATTTCTTAGGTCAACTGTTATTACATATATAAATTATACTGATATTATTAATATATTTTTCATACTGCCATGGACGAGACTAGCGAGGAGCAACGTCTGAAGTAGGAAAAGGAAATTCGTTAGCGCGACCTGCGCCGACAAAAATAGAAGGAAGAGCGCACGCGACGATTATCAGAGGCGATAGCGTAGTAGGCACGTAAACGTGAATAAGAAGAGAAACGTCGAATTGAAGAAGAATAACGTCGTCGTCGTCAATAGTAAGAGTGAAAATTGCTCGGCTCAGATATCATACAGCCTCTGCCACCACTACCAGCACCACTAAAAGATAATACAAGCGATAACGCACTTGAGGCATGGTATCTTGACGAGATAACGTCTCGTTCATAGCTCACCACCTTTAGCCTCAAACTTGGACGACGAGCACAGACACCACTAGTTACACTACGCTAGTTACGAGAATTAGGCGTTGTTCAGTATAACATCAATCTAAATGACTTTAGCCTCGTCAAGCAACTTTTCAAGTAGCGCAATTACAAGCACACCGATTAGTGTCGAATTTCACAAACCAACAAAGACTCGAATTTTTTGTAGCGATGATTTCAAGAACACTACAACGATGACGAGCAAGTTCGACTGGTTGTTGACGGCTCCTGTTATTTTGACATTCGTTCGAAACAGGATCAGTGAATACGTATAGCACTTCGTGCAGGACAAATGATTGTCATCCCAGCAGGAATGTACCATCGAGGCAGCCTCGACGAAGACGATTACGTAGCACTGTTTCGTGGTTTTCGTGATGCTCCGCGCTTTGTACCAATATTCCGCTCAGATCCTCGCGCAGATAGTACAAAGGAACGAATTAATTACCTCATGAAACTCAAAAGGGGCGATGTTGCTCGATAGCTTGGGTTTCACTAATACTAAGTTCATTACATCATTGTAATTAATTTCATAAACAATAATTTTTATTGTAACATATAATTATATTTTATTACTTTTCGTTTAAATAAAAATTGATTGAAGATGTAAATAATGTATTAGAACAAACGTAACTTATTTCTACCAATGTAAATAATATTTTCGTTAAGTATTTATTTAATAAAAAATTACGAAATTAAAACAAGTATGACATAGCCTACGATAGTTGAAAAAATATGCAATACACAAGCCATAATTAAAATTTTTTGATTATTGTTTGTTTTTCTGTGTACTATTGACACTATGATCAATGCTGTCGCAAAAAAAAATAAATTCAGAAGTAACTATTACTAATAATACTAGTAATGTTTCGAAATTGTAGACTAATGTTTGTAATATCGGAGAAGTAAACATTTACATAAGCTGTGCTAATTACTTACCATTTCTTATTTGAAAAAAAATTGTACCGTTAAATATTCATGTACAAGTTGATAGCTTGTTACAAATTTTTTTTTTCAAAGTGAAAATACAAACAAAGAAACAGTTAGATGTTTTTTTGTCAACAATGACGTTTTTACTCATGTATGTTTGCTGGTTTCCTTTATGCTGCATAAAACTAGACACATTGGATGTACTTAACATCTACAATAACTAAGCAAGACATGGGTAATTAGTTCATCTGATGTGATAAATCAAGGACATAACTATGTCAGACATTTGTCAATCCATGTTTGCATCGTGTATATAGGCTTACGTAATTAGTTAAGTTATTATTAATTTAGTTTGTTCACTCAAAGAGAAATAGAAAAAATAGTTTATAAGATGGTATTGAGCAATAAGTAGTGAAAGTTGTATTATAAGAATATAGAATGTAAATAAAAAAGTAAAATGTATTTTTTTTGTTTCTCATATGCGCATGTCATGCAAAATTTTCGTAAAATATTTGATATGTCTTTTATTGTTTTGTTGCTTTACATATTCTTACTAGTGTGAGTTTCAACCTTGGCAATGTAATAGCTTACTTATTTCATTTTTCTTCTTGACTGACATTTTTTAAATTTTTTTCATGCAATAAAAAATTAGTATCTAGTGCATAACAACACTGACTTTGCATCAAACAATGTAGTAATCAGTGAATAAATATTATGCTGCTATAAGCAATGGACAATACCTTACAACATCTACGTTAGCGCGACTATTGGTGTCTAATCAGTCAAGTCTCACATGAGACAATGCTAGCTCCGTTCAGCTTCGTTCTCATGCTGTTAAAAGTGCCCCACTAATTCATAAAACGTAGTTGAGCGTAGTTAACTGAGATTCCAATGTTAGTTTAGGTAATACACCTATGTACATTCCTCGCTGTGGTGATTGTCTCATAGTAAGAAGAAAAAAATCTTCGTAACGTAATAATAACAATTCAAAAAATAATAAGACACATAGAACAAATGTAGTTTCTTCAATAGCGTAATCTTCACTTTTATCATCACCAGCTACGGTGGCAAAAGCATAATCTACAGCCATACTTTGGTAATGATTACTTCATGACAAAATCAAGTATTTATTGAAGAGTGATAATAATATTATTAGTAATTTAACGCAATAACATTATGCTGCACTTTTCCGCTATCACTCGGGCTCGTCGTATACATCAATGCATGCTATTACAAATACATATAATTATTTATCTTAAATTGACGCACCTTGACGATTGTAATCAGCGTAAAACGATGTTAAAAAGAATTAGGTGCAAAGTTGACGTGTGTAGTTGTTTTAAAAACGTTTAGCACGATGGGTGATTAGTTATTTCACTCATCACTCAAGTAACACACGAGTACTGAGTGTAAAGCAAATAGAAACTGCTTGACCTCTTCTCCTTTTGTTCTCCGCTGAAAAGAGATCTATTCTAATATAGCATGCGATCGAGCATTACGGCGGTGATGCACTTCGCTTTTACAACGACACGGTCATACGTGTCTTCAGCACTGCTTCATTCATACTTTCACCTATTTCACCGTTCGACGAGCGTGTGATGAGGGCAAATGAGTTGAGCCTCAGCAATGTCATTTCAGCATGCGGAGTATAATTGCAGTAACTTGTCAATGCGCTAAATTACTTGACAACTCGTTTCCATGGTGGTCATTTGACATCATCAAGAGCAATAGCGATGACCTATACTTTGTGCTGTCAACTACTTTGTTCATTACACTAATCATCTGCGAGAAGAGACAAACACAAGAGGCTTTGTCACGTGATGGCACATAACATGTATTGTTTAGCACATTACTTTTACAAAGCAATCAATACGAACAACAACAACGACAACAAGAACAAAATAAATGATAAAAGCGATTACATCAACAATAGTGTTAACGATGGTAATACACAAGCTTAGGCACAATAGATTCTTTACGGAACACACTCTGTGTTGCATCTTCCTTAGCCTCTTCTTGTTACTGCACCAACCCAACAATAATACTTTTCTTCACTTTCACATAAAACGTTAACTGAAGATGACATTGTGATGAAAGTACAAGATGCTATTTGTGATTGATGAAAATTGCACAGCTGCAAGTCTTAACATCACACGTTGTAACGTAACAACTTTTCAGAAGAAAAATAGTAGTGTGTTACATTCTAAATGCAGAGCTATCATCCACATCAAACATCACCCAATCATAGACTGTTTTCTCGGTAATTACAGTAGTGTTATTAACATCCTAATTTGTAAAATCATCACCTCATTACGCCTACGTACAATAATTCTAATGGTGATTTTATTCACGAACCTAGTGCCTTTTTTGCACCGTCATAAATACCGCAAACTACCGTGCAGCATACATCAAATGCTTTTTGCATTGATTGAACAAAGTTAAATATGCGTTTTTTACTTACGAGTGAATTGAATATGATTATGTCAAACATGTCAGTAGCATCGGAAATAAATAAATACATATTATCTGTCATATCTGCTACAGTAAATAAATTTATTATGCCTGACAACTGAATCGAGGCAAAACACACCGAGAGCGCACAAGATGCAAAACTGCAGCTTTTCATAGGAAAACGCAAACATAAAACGTCAAGGCATAACGACGAAGTAGATAGTTAAAGCACTAGTGAAAGTGACAATAGTGATGTATCAGTGCATTATACTCATGCGAAACCAAGGACTACAAAAGTTGCATTAAGTGGGCTAGCCGAACATCAATTTCGTCGTCGTCGTCGTGGTCGACATACACGACAAAATAATCTGTATGAACATACAAAGTATTAAATTTAAGCATCAATTTGTATCTAAAAAAAATTTGCCAACTCAAAATGCGACTAATAAAATTTTCACTGTTATTTTTTCCCTCCAGCCTTCTAACACATGTAAGTATACCTTGTTACTGTCTTGTGCTCTTTCATTATTAATAATGTATTTTTCTTATAACTTCTTAAATCATTTTTTTTAAAATAATATTTTCGATGTGAGTTGCAATTCTTATTTTTACTAGTCTGGAAAAGTTATTTATATCTAATATTACTTTTCTCTTCTTTTTTACAAAAAAAAGAAAATAAAATAGGGTGTGTGTGATTGCAGATAGCTGTACTAGTTCTAATGAACGTCAACACCGTCGAAATTGATGACAATGGTCATGTGTCAAAGGTGGCATTTGATTATTGCTTGTCCGGTGTGCACAGCAGCGAGGACGCAATCGGTTATGACAAGAGTGATGGTAGCTGTCTCGATGAGATGCTCTCCGTCGCTTAGCCGTTAGCACAGGCACACAACATTGCCTCACCCACGCTTCGATCCACACCATCGCATAAAACGTCCATACAGAGTTTCCTTCAAACTGTACCTCATCTCTTCACCTTGACGAGTGAGCAAATTGGTAGTTTACGCGTCATGGTGAGGGAGTATGGTGCGATGAACGTCATCATTGAAGAAGGTTTGATGCTTGAGCACATCTACGTTCTTGCCTCTGGCACCGTGTAGGTGATGAACTCTAAACGTGGACTGAAACGAGCCTTTGGGCATCGTCGTATTGGCAGTATTACTGCTCCGAATGTATTTGGCATTGATGATGCCATACTTGATAAGCCAGCCTAATTTACCTATCACGCAAGTACCAACGCTACCTTGTTATTAATACCAAAAGATCAGTTTATCGACCTATTCGCGCAATCACCCATTTTTGCCAATAACGTATCGAGCCACATTCTGCAAACTCTACCTGCGTTTCAAATTTTTCAAGACTTTTGCCGCTCTATCTTTGGTCTGTCAAGCGCGTTAACCGATGTGTACAGCGATATGACGTAGTAAACTCATCGCATCTCATTACCCACCATCATTAACATTTACAAATCTATGAACACCGTTATTCACCGCTATGCCGATAGCAACGCAATTGACGCAGAGGCATTACGCTATTGTGTGCGACGATTGCCATAAAACATCACACAGACCTACATCATCATCTTAACTAACACGCTGCCTGACTTTATCGCCAATGGCTTTCTCGCTGATGCGGCGGTGGCACCGTATGCCCCGCAGCTCATGAGCACCATTCCTGTAGACACCGGAAAACGACGCAGATGTGCGTGAAAGATTGGCAGCATTAACGGAAGTGGTGGGCAAACGTTAATTGTGATGCGTGATGGGTTTACTGACACGATTGACTTCATGTCTAACTTGTCCATGTTTATCATTGAGGCCCGTAAGCTGCGAGCGCGAATGCAGCAACTCGTCTCACCCTCGGCAATGTAGATATTATCGGAAGCGGTGGCATTTCAGCGGTGCCGGTCAATAGCAGAAACACACAAAGATTCTACCAAGTTGTCTTAGCAACAATAATCATAGTAATTGTAGTAGTAGTAGTAGTAGTAATACTAGTAGTTTTTGTAATAACAGTAATACACGTAATAGAAGTGAAATATGAAAACACGAAAAGAAAAATCAGTGTTAACGTTATATGAGATGCACAAGTAGGTGTGTAAACAGTTAGGCTTCACCCCCGATGAAGCGGAGGCGTTACAGATAACCTGAGGCGATGCGGTGGTAGATCAGCTGTTCAACATTCTTGTTCAGCGTGAGTAGTACGTGGTACAGCTGCAATCTTCTAGTGTCAAGCGATTTGCACAAGACGTTTACGCGTGTTGAGGATTAACGATTATGCGACACCTAAAGGCGTGTATGCAGATATCCGACTATTAAGATTTGCCATAGGATATTGTTATTGACGTTCTCTTCTCGCCTAATCGAACATTAAAAAATTTGTTCTGCTCAATGCTACGTGAGTTCAAATAACTTATTGATCATGAACACCGTCGCGTTACAGTTCATCACAAGACAACTGCACCAAACTCATATCATACTAATAAGAGTAACAACACTAATAATAAAAATAGTAACTACTCACAGCAAATGGCACAGACAGAAGTGTCCTCTTCACTTTCATCAAACGCGAGTGCGTCATGAAAGAATGACGAAGATCGGTATTATTATATTCTCACGCAAATGCTGGAGCGTGATGAGACGGTGCGAAATGCCTATCGGGCTCGTTTGTAAAGTAACGGGTTTGCCCTCATGTAAGATGCCCACTCGTCGGCTTTACTCGTTGATTGCATCGATGTAAGTCGGATTTGTATAGACGACATTGACTCTGGGCTTCGCTAATACGCCGCTGCAGCAAAAGAACGCTCACAACGCACCACTCAACGCCACTTTATTCTAAACGTCGATAAAACATTTGGGGCACAGATTGAGTCCATCTTACGAGCCTTATTGTTAATGTTTGGTAATCGTATTCGCAGTGTTAATTTGATGGGCAAGGCGGCTGGTATGGTAGGAAACCGTGGTGATGTCGTTTTACCTGCAAAACTTATTTTTTCGAAACAATCCTTTGGAGAAGATAGCACGGATGAGATTCGGCTGTGTAATCGCAACACGTTAACTTACGCCGACATTGCCCCGTTTATGGGTAAGTCGTGTTCATCGACTGTGCACGAAGGAACATGTCTGACGCTGCCTGGGTTTGTCATGCAAAGTGAATCGGTGCTGAAATTTTACAAGATCGTTCACGGTTGTGTGGCGTCTGAGATGCAGAGTAGTTACGTGGCACGCCAGCTATAGTAGTGTCGACGAACAGGCATCTTACACAAGACAATTCCAAGTCGTTATCTGTTTTACTTTGATGATATGCCACTAGGCAATGAAGATGGATCATAGCTAAAGCCACGAAAACGAGAAATTATTTCAACCATCTACGCTACTGCTCGTTCATTACTCGGCAAGATATTATCGTCTTAATATACGCGACATTATTAAGAAAAAGAAATATAATTTATTTATTGTAGATAAATTTCAACTGATCAGAGTTGCTGTATGCTCATTTTACTTTATTGATGAATTAATATTCATACATAACAAATGATTTTATTTATATTTGCTGAAATTATATATACCTCAACACAATATCGATGCAGAAAAAAAAAGGTATTGCAAAAAGATAATTATATATATATTTATATTTATTTATTTATTTGTATTTTTGATATTCATACAAAAATGTATCGTATTTCTACTTTGTTGTTGGCATCGCCAAGTTATCACTTTTTTTCCCACACAATACGTATGGTTCTTTAATTAATTTGATGATTTGTGAACGCTCATTCTTTCAATCAATGCACAGACAGTTTATTAACGTGTTTACATAAATAAATACTACAACTTTTTTTTTTCCTTCTTCTTTTGACAAAAATTTTAATAAAGATAGATTGTACTTTTTATTGTTATTGTGCAAATACAAATATACTGAAAGCCCATTAAATTAATTAAATCATTGATTTTATTCTTTATAAATAACAAGTTCAGTTCATAATGAAAAGGTAATTGCCTCACTTTTACCTAGATCACGGTAAGAACATAGCTGATCCTGTGCTAGTTTATCAATTAAATGCGTGTGCATTAGCAAAAGGTTTTACATCTCATGTTTGACTTACCCCATTCTTTGTGAGTAAGTAAAAGCTAAGTGTGAGATGTATGTAAGCGCCGGTGTGCCTGTGAAAAGAGTTTTACGGTTAGACATTTTTTCAGATTTCACTTTAATCAAAATCAGCTAAGTTAAAACTGCCGTCACCGTATTTTCAGTAACTAATGTCATAGAACAACGAAAAAAGTTAAATCAAGAACAAGATTTTTCTACTCTCAAATAATTACATGATGCAAAAATAATGGCAATCGTGATGTTTGTGTCCTGCACCCTTAATAAATGTTTTCAAAGCGCATTCTGTCCTTACATGTACGCATAACTATTGAGTATCATCGTAAGTTGTATCGATCAATAACTTGAGTGATGATGTAATTATAAGCAAAAATAGTGTCACAATACCGCCATTTTCGTTGACCTTGTTCAACAAATAACAAATTGTGGAAAGGTATAAGTTACGGTAGTGAACAACCAGGTGTATAAAGTAAAACTTGTCACTTGCACTATAATTAAAGGTGACTATATCAACATATAGTTTTTTGAAAAAGAAAATACTAATGTTTCGCTGCTGTTGCCTCTGCTGTTATTGTTGCTCTGATTTTTCTATTAATTTTTAAAAAAAAACTTTTATTATTGACCCTTCGCTTTTGGTTTGTTTCTGATAGTTTATTGTCTCTATTTTGCGTTTGTTTGCTTTTCTGTTCGGTTTTTCGTCTTGCGCTTTTTCTGCCGTTCTTTCCCTTTTGTTTCGTTTGTTCGAGTCTTTTGTTGCGGTTCTCTTGGGGGTTGGGCGTGCTGTGTGAGCCCCATCGCACACCGAAAACTCGGCAGGCAGCCAAAGCACTCACCAGAGTAGCCGAGCGCAAGGAAAGACAACTCGAAATGAGAAAAGAAAACTCGGTTTCCGCAGAAAATGGAATTATTTTTATTTGTTAAGCTCATAAAATGTTTTGGCAATAATATACAAAATATATGTATAGTAAGCACCAAATAAAAATTATTTGTTTATTTATATATATATTTATATAATGATCCATAAAAAATGTTTTACGGCCTATTTGAAGCAAAAAAGCTAGACGTGAGCATCAATATAGCTGGAAGGAAGATGAGTACAAGCAAAATAACCCAGTTTCGTGGACGATTACTGACTTCGGCCGCTCGCAACACGCTCGACGTTGAGTGGTGCTGTATGTCTAAAGTAATTGTTCCTTTGACGCGCTGCAGCGATGAAACAGGTTCGCCATCGTACTGGCATGGAATGTTCGATGGAAATGAAAGCCTCACGCCATTACCTTGACCAAGTTTTATTCCATTACACAACCCAAGACGAACACACGAGAGATGTCACATTCCGCACAAGCAACTAACTTACACCTTGGCATCATCAAGTGCAGCAGGACATAGAGTAGGTGAAGATGGCAACCTACTATTTTCAGTGTGCTCACTGTTGGAAGTTATTGTTGTTGTTGTTGTTGTTGTTGTTGTTGTTGTTGGAAAAGTAAGTGATGTAGATGCTGCTGCTGCTGCTGCTGGCGTGAACAGACATGGTGATTGTGGTAGCAGCGATGACAGCAGCGATGATTATTATTCACAATTTCAGAGAACAGAGCCTCCGGCGTAGGTCAGGACACTGCTCACGACTACCGCTTTAGCAGATGCTGGTACAGCAATAGGTAAGTTATCAATTTACAAAGTAATTTGTCCGCCTATTGGTTTCTGCGAGAGAGCGCAAATTACCGCAAAGTAAGCATACCATAACTTGACTATCGGCCGTGAAACAAATAAATGAGGATGACGTGAGCGAAATTGATTTAGACGAGCCGCTACATCGGCCTCAAAGCCTACCGAAACGTAATTATTCATCGTGCGTTGTTACAGAATAGATACTTATGCCTAAGATAATGCCTTATTAGAGTTATCTTAAAGCGAGTTTACCTTAGACGAAAATGAACACTAATTACTGTTTCTTGTCTTTACGTCATTTTCTTTCAAAATTTACTCACATTGCCCTCTATTAATTTGGAATGTCAATGATCATCTGTCAGCACTAACTCGCTTTGCGACAGCGTAATGGTGAAGCATTCGTTGAAATCGAACATTACCGAAAACAAGTCAGCGTGCAAATCCACAACCGAATCCGAGTGAGTTACTAAAATCGTTTCCAGTGCCAAGCGGAAAGGGTGCAATGATGCCCTTATGACGTGGCAACTTACGCATGTCGTGTAACTCTTTTACAATATCCATGACAAAGCTAATCGTGCCATCGCCTCCAGCAACAATAATAATATCTGGCTTATGTTAAACGATAAACGCCTTGACACGTTACGGAGTAGTTTGAGCATTGCCCTGAAAAAGTTAAAATACGTACTCGTTGCCAAACTATTTAATAAATTTGTTGAATGCAAATTAGGCTGATCACTTCCCACCACTACGTCTATTCATTATCACAACAACTTTACCGTGCATTGCTAAAGGACATACTACACCACGTGACCTTCTGCCCAGTACACCTACCATTTTACTTCCAATAACAACACCGACGGAATAAAATAGGCAAATTAAAAAAACAAACAAAACAATAATTGTATGTGTGTGTGTGTGTGTGTGTGTGTGTGTGTGTGTGTGTGTGGTTGATAGAATTATATATAAAGTAATAATTATTGAAATACTAAAAAGAAGGAAAAAGTAGGTAAAATACTGAAGAGTGATAAATAGAAGGGAAAAAAACAATTTTGAAAAGTAAGTTAAAAAACTTTTGTTTTTTTGAAAACGGTTGCTGATAAACTTTGGACAAAGAAAGAAAAAACTATGAAATTGTAAATTATATGTATGACTATGGTGACAATAATAGGTGTGAATGTGAAATACGCAAAAAACAAACAAACCAATCAATAAATAAACACGCTAATTGTAGAAATAGAAAGATAAATACGTAGCAGCTTGTTATATTAAATTTTAAAAAAATAATTTACAAAAAAGATAAAATGAAAAAGTCGAATTCAATCTTTACAACTTTATTGCATTAATTTAAAAAAAAAAATTGCTGAGGTTAACATAATTGGTTGAAGACGTTTTCAAGACTAAAAATATCAAATGAATTGCAATATACAATACTGTGATTATTATTACAATTATTGTCAACACATCATATCCTCTTCTTTATATTAAAACAATATTATTGATTATTGTTACAAAAATAATTGATAACAATTTTATGACTATTACTATTATTATTATTATGATAATGGTGATTTATATTTAAAAGCAGATTATATTAACACGTAATATGTTTTAATATTTGTGGCAATAAGTACAGTCACACACGAAAATTTATTTCGGCTAATTTTTGTACACTAAAATGTGGTTATAATCATGTGCAAAGCAAAATTAATATTCATTATGATATACATGGGGTACGACAACAATAATAATAATTAATCATATTAGTAATGGTTCATGTAGTCCGTATAACTTGTGTTTAGTGCAATAGCGTTTTTCCTATTAGATCATTCACTTACAAAATGACACAAGTTTAGTAATATCAATTAACGATTTGCCACCATGCAAATGTCGCTGATCATTCTAATAGCACATAGCACATTTTATGTGCACTTTCTTACAGTGAAATTGAGCTATATAAAAGAAATTTATAGTAAATCAATTATGTGTCTATGCAATTATGTTATATCCAAAATATTATCTCACATTACATCGTTATCATTTATTTAGTTATACTATTCTAACTAACTCGAAAAGGAAGGAATAAAAAAAATGAATATCAAACCAAAAAAAAGAAGAGAAGAAAGTATTCAATTTACATGTTGAGTGCTGTATTAGTATTACTTTCAGATATTGTAAAGAGAGGACACTACTAATATTCCTACGACAATACCTACCACTCCTAAAATAAGCATGGCAGTGACAAGAATTTGTTCTCCGTATTCGTATGGGGCTAAACCGAGGGCGTGCAATCGTAGTCTAAATAGTGCAGGATACACATAACATAAGATGCTGCTACAAAATGCACCCATAAGTAAGATAATAAATAAAAAACCTGGAGTTCAAAGAGCTAATATTAGGCATACAGTTGACAGTAAAACGCTAACAATTAAATTGATACATGCTGGTATCTTTAACGTTTCATGCGTGTGACTGTAGCCAAAGATAAAATGGAAAATGGCATCTCTGCATGGCAGTAATATTAGAGCATAAGCCAACATTACCGTAATAGTATAGGCGAGTTCACCAATTGCAAATATGTGATCTTGTAGTGGATTGTAATTGGTGAGAATGTTGCCATTTACCTACGGACTATATGTTGCATAGCCAAAATATCCTACACACGCATAAATAAATGCTGTAACAATTACGCTAATTAGTGCCACCGTTGACATCATACTTCGAGAAGGATGCTGTAAACTCACATATGTTTGAAAAACTAATGATTGACAATCAAAGGCAAACATTACGACCGGCAAAGCTAATATTGCACTGGATGTTTGCATTGAATGTGCATGTGCTTTATCGTATTTTCGTGGTTAATGAGAGGTCAATGTTGAATTTGTGTGTGACACCACTGAAGAAGTTTAGTCAATCGGCACTATATAACGAAATACTATAATACCTGAAATGAAAAAAGTTGCCGCAATAGCTAAAGAAGAAACCAGATGCAAATGAGAGATGCGTGGAATGCATGATAACGGTAACATCACTATACCTCACATTATCACTATCACGCGTGTAGGTGAGTTTAGAAAAGGTACAATAGGTGTGATATACGGAAGCAGCGGCGTGAAAATATCAGAGATAACTACAATATAACCTACAGCAGTGCCGCAATTGTACACAATAAGAAGTAGTCGAATAAACTGCTTGAACGAGTGACCAAGAAGTTAGTCTGAAATCTATTCATAGCTACGTGCGTTCAGTTTTTCGATGCATAACACCAGGTAATCGATTGAGATGACAGTGAAAAAGGCAACAATGCATAGTGTGAGTAGTACCAAAAAAACTCCATCTGCCTAAAATGTGGCTGGTATGGCCAGTACACCGGCCCCAATAGTGGCTACTGATAAACTCAAAGCAGCACCTATTATAACCTTTATCATAACTACTATTACTTTATTTTGGTGTTCTCTTAAAATCACAAACATGTAATAAACAAAACACAGTCACACACACAAAAATATAATTTTATAATAAAAGTAGAAATAGAAAATAAGAACAAACATAATACATACAAATTGGTGAAGATCACATAATTGTATAACTAGATAAGCACATCGTGTCACACACAAAAAAAAACCAACAACTCAATCAAGTTAACAATTATTCTAAGTTGTTATGAATTGATCACTCTACTAAAACATTGCAATTACTGCAAAAAACTTATTTATACATATCACTGATAAATAATTACTGATGTTTGTTAGTTAGTCATATTTATTAGTATAGTAAATATAAGCTGTTATGACATAACAATAAACATGCATATAGCTTATTAATTATTTTTAAAAAAAAAAATTGTATGCATAAAATATAATTATTGTTATTATAGAAACATTTACTTTAATATTTGCCTTACACAATGAATAAATATAACATACAACATTTTAAAACAAACTCTATCGCAGTGTAGAGTATTGTAATATACGAGAAATAATTAAAAATGCCACAAACTATTTAAACTTGTAAAAAAATATTTTTAAAAATGCATAACTAGTTTGTAATGAATAGATATATTGCTAGAATAATGAACAAGAAGTTATTAGTTATCTTTTGACAAACTCAATTCAACGTGAGAGTAATAAGGAAATAAGTAATCAAAAAATATTTTCACACGTCATGCATGAAAAAAAGAAAATGTAAAGAGGTTTTTTAACCTGCACTATGTTTGTTTTTTACTGTCAAAAATTTAGTGTTTGATTATATTCGATTTTTTAAAATAATTTTACAAACTTTTTGTTTGTTTTTGTCCTTCTGTACTTTACAATTTGAGTGCTATAGCTGTGCCGAGCACACAAGCTACAAGTCCGAATACTATCATCATCACTGCAAGTAAAATTTCTGTACTAGTTCCACGTGCAATACCTCTCGCATGAAGTGCAAGTCTGAAGGCACCTGGGTAGGTAAAGCAAACAGTGCTGCTACATGCTGCTCCCAATATTGCAATAATGAACACAATACCAGGAGCCCTTAATGCGATAAGTAAACTTAACGCAGACAGTATTACAGACACTACAATATTATGTTGTGGCAGTATAGCTTTATGGGCTAAATCATGTGTGGCACTATTAAACCCACATAACAAAATAAAAACAGCGTCACGACACGGGAACAAAACTAGCACGTACGCTATAATGATTGTCACAGAGTATACACTTTACGCAATTGCAAACAAGTGATCTCGCAGAGGGTCATAGTTCGTTAGAATATTTCCACGCACGTGTGGCGTGTTGGCAATGTAGCCGTAAAAGCCAACAATAGCATAGGCAGCACTGGTAATCAAGACGCTCATTGATGACACCTTTATCATCGTTGATCTAGACATTACGTTCAGGTTGCTGTAAATCTGGAAAACTAAACCTTGACAATCAAACGCAAACATCATCACAGGCAATGCTAAGAGTGTTTTTGATGATAAAGCAAACAATTGTACTTTTTTGGCATCACTGTTAATACTTTTAGTAATAGTAGTGGTAGTGGTAGTCGTAGTGTTACTATAATATGTAGTGTTAGATTTTTTCATCAAATGAGAGATTGTTATCATTTATTTTCCATCAAGTGGGAAGTAGTATCGATAAACAATAACAAATGAGATAAGGGACGTAGCACTTACCGCCAAAAAGGATGCAATATTCAGTTTGTTAATATGAGGTATGCAAGATAGAGGTAGCATGATGAAAAATCAAAACACAAGCACAATACGTGTACCACTGTTTAGTCACGGTACATAAAGATTTATTAAAGGTAGCATTGGTGTAAAAATTTAGCCGATTACAACAATATAACCAGCAGCTATACCTATAGAGTAAATGATAAGAATTCATCGTATAGCCTACTAGAATGAACGACCAAGAAGTTAACGTGAAATATCTTCATACGATCGTAAACCTAACGTGTTAGTACATAAGATAAGGTAGTCTATTGACAGCACTGTGAGTGAAGCAACCATGAAAAGTATTATTACAACAGTAAATACACCGCCTTATTGGAAAGTAGATGGTAAAGCTAATATACCTGCACCAATAGTTGTTACTGATAGATTGAGTGCTGCACCAGTGATCCCACCTGGCTAAAAAAGGCGCCGCATCTTTGTCTATAATGTACAGTGTCGTGTTAGTTTTATTTGATTGTTTACCACGTGTACTAATTAAAAATTTGCAAATAAGATAAGAAAATCAGCTATTAAAAAAAATTAAAAATATGGAATAAATAAAAAAAAAATAGTTTCATGCACAATATGTTTTGTAAATATTCAAATTAGTTCACAGAAAGTTGAATGGTAATTATTTATGCGTTTAACTATCAAGAAATAGCTTACAGTTTTTACTATTTGCATACAAATAAAAGTTTGAGTAATGAATTACTATTGCTATACATAGTTAAGAAATTACATGTTGACCTTTACACAAATATATAAGCTACAACAAAGATGTACTAAAGTTATTGATATACATAGAAATATAATCACAAAAGAAACAAAAATATAGAATTGAATACAGATATTAATAATAAAAGTAATTTTTGCTCACGCAACTATTTTTTTCTATTCTTCAAGTGAGCACTTTAGCTTGTACAATTATAAATCACTTCAATGCTAATAGTCAAAATTATATATTCATACATTACAAAACTCGATTAGAGACGATTTTTGAAAACTAATAACATCAATAACAACAATATGTATTCACATGATTTGCTCAGTAGAAGCGCTCATGATTTTTTATGAAAACGTTCAGATAATATTTTTTTTATGATTGTTGTTAATGAACATTAGAGGAAAAAAAGAACCATGTGGTACGAGTGTGCTAAACAGTATTTATCATTCATCACGTTGACATAAAAAAAAAGGTCAGTGTTGTCGAATTAACGATTATTTGTTATTTTTCTTTTATGTATTTCGGCACTTAGAAACACCACTTGATACTAAAAAAAATAATAAGAAAATCAAAAAATTAAAGATAAAATTTGTTGACAGATATAAATTTGTCATTAACATAGTTATATTTGTTATTTGCTTTTCTTCTTGTGTATATGTGTGTGTATATTGTAGTGGTAAACACTTGCACAGATTACCAAAATCAATGATAAATATATGGAAATTATATGTCTATTTCATAAAAATAAATTATTTACATGTAGAACAAAATATAACGTTATTACTTGATCTTCTTAAACATTTTTTTATCTCACGATTTACACTGATTACATTTCCAAGTGTCGCTACACAACGTACCTGCTTACCTACGGATGGGTGTACGGGTATGTGTCTGCGCGATACCCACGATACTGAACAAAAGGATCTGCCCCAGCGTTAAGAAGTGCCATTGCTACATGAACGTCATCTAAAGCCATAAACAACGGTGGACATCCATCACTTGCTCGTGGTTTGTTCGGGTCTGCTCCCAAGTGCAGCAGAGTTTCTACAGATTTAATAAGTTGCATGCAACAGGAATATTGTAACGCTGTCATGCCTTCCTTAAATGGTTGCTACAAGTTCACATCTCCGCTTTCTACTACTTTTGTGATAGCCTATACATCCTGCGTCAGTACCGCATGCTAAAAAACTTCTTTGGCTAGTGTCACAGGTGAACGATCTACGTAGGCGCTAAGTTATGCTGATCGATAAAACAATTTGCCAGACAACTGCTCTCCTTCTTCAAGATCACTCTCGCTATCGCTATCTCGACCAGCAGCTCGTCTTTCAGCGTGTTTGGCTGCTTATTTTGTCGATAAAGGATAATCTGCGGGTAATGCTTTTATTCACTTATCGTTTGAGTCGCACTTGCGAGAAATTATAGCATACTTGAGCAGCAGAGGGGGGAAAGGGACATTAGTTACTGCGTTAGGATCAAACGTAGTTTTCACACAAAACACGGCTCTAAAGTATTCTCGTCGAGGGTACACATCTGGCTGAGGTGTGAGAAAGTAAATTGCACGAGCAACATCTCTATAGAACTACTCAACTGCTAAATCGCAGTTAGCAATGTACACTCAGTCACCGTTCTTTGTGCCTACTTCTACGTAATCCATAATATTAGTTTTATTCATTGCAACTGCTAAATCAAAATCTCAGACTGCTGATTGCGTCTCACGTGCAACGGCGCAGACAGACATAAATGGATCACCATCTTATGCTACAAAGATGACTGGTGTACGACAATCTGCATTTTTGAATGCACGCACAACGTGTGGTTCGGCAACAAATCCTTTAGGTATTTCTATCATTACTGCTATAACTGATACTGATTTATTTCTTTGGTCTTGGCAACAATGTGATAACACAAACACTGATAACTATAATTATTTTAAAACTGTTATAATCTTTGCACTACATAAGTACATTTCATTCAAAAAAAATATATTATAAATTTAATTAGAATATTTTTTATTTGAATACTAATTAAAACACTTTTAGTTAGAAGGTAAAAGACAATTTAACACAAACACATACACGTTATGTTGTTGTTTTTTTAATGTGGGACATTTTCTGCTATTACTACACCATCAAATCACATTAACTACTAAATAAAAATAATACTCTGCAATTATTTTTTTCTCATCAGACGCAATATCAATAATAACCGCAACAACAACGAAAGAGTAGAATAGGTAATAGAAGAAATAAAACAATAAATGTACTTACTCACAATTGTTAAAGTATAAGAAGAAAAAGTAAGTTGTAAAGAAAAAAAAATATAGGTTTTTTTAGAAGAATACTAATAACAGGTAATAAGTGTGCAAGTTGATGGAATATATTGCGCTAATTCGTGCTAATCTACTAGCAAAACATTTTTTAGTTACAAGGTGTGTGTGAACATACATAAATAAATAAACTATCTTCAAAATAACAAAAAATAAATTACAATTATATTTTCTTGTTTCTTACATCTTCGCTGTGTGCTAAATATTCATTTTTTGCAACTATAATATATTTCGTGCTCCACAGGCAAACATTGCCAGCCGCAACTCTCGCCGTCAGCGTTGAAGTAAAGCTTGAACCTGCTATGGGCTCTACAGTGCTGGTGCCAAGAACGGCATTGCAGCGGTTGTATAGGATGCTCCCAACATGATAGCTTTGGCAATGTCTAAACCATTGCGTACTCCACCACCCGCGATAAGCTGCACATGATGACTTTGTGCTTCTTTAGCACACTGCCTTAGACACTCATCTGTTGTCACTCCAACGTCTCTAAATAAATAACCTATGTTGTCACTTTCACTGTAGGATGGTTGACGTCTACCTTCAATTCATGCCCACGACGTACCACCACACCCTGACACATCAATGCACTTTACACCAATTTACATTAATTTTTTAGCACTATGTACGTCAATACCGTGTCCAACACCTTTAACGATAACGGGGACAGTAATGTGTGACAAAATATTTTTTAACTTACGTAACAAACCTTCAAAGTTAACGTCACCCTACGGTTGACACATTTATTGCGTATGATTTAAGTGTATAAACAAACCATCAGCTTTTACGCAATCTATTATGTACTTGATTTATTTCACACCAAATCCGTAATTCAGTTGCACTAACCCAATATTGGCAAACATCGGAACAGAAGGACAAAAGGATTTAACATCAAACGTGTGCACCGCCGTTCGGTACCGGTTCACAACACGCATACTACCTAATCCAAAAGGCACACTTTACCGCTCACAAGCTATCGCAAGATTTTCATTAATGATTCGACCATGACTTTACCCGCCTGTCATAGAGGATATAATAAAGGGAAATGAAAGTTTTCAGTCAAAAAATGTGCACGATGTGTCGATGTGTTCAAGATTTACTTCCGGCAGTGCACGGTACGGGATTGAGTATTTACATCATATACTCTCTTTATCTTTGTATGGTTAAACATTTTGTTGCAAACAAATATTTATGTGATCCTTTTTACGACGCATAACAGCAGCTTCACGATCATTGTGTGCATGATTAGCGTTTTACTTGGACGTTAATTGTTCTTGCTAACAATTCTGTTTTTCATTAGCATTTACTGTCTTCAAAGGCATTACCTTACAATCTGTGTTACAACTCATTTCTTGTTTGTTTAATTTACAGGTAAAGCAATAACAACAGTAATAATCAAAACAGCAAAATTAACTTTTTCTGTTTCAAGAAATCCTGTTAACACTTTTGCCAAACTTTTATTTCGTGTAAACTGTTTATGATTGTGCACACACACACACAAAAAAAAAAATATAATAAGAAAATTGTTTTACTGTACTATTCAATTAAACTTTAATATAAGGCAAATCAAGGTGCAACTTATATATTTTTTATTAACGGGATATATTCACTTGCCACTAAAAAAATAACGTCTTTGTCTCTTTTCTTATCAAGCTAGCTATTACTAGAAAACTTTAGGTGTAAAATTTATATAATTATTTTTAAAAAAATCGATGATACAATAAAGGAAATAAATGCTAACAGAAGTTGAAGATGATATTCTAATAAATCATTCTTTTATTAACCAAATTATCTTTCTGCACATGAGTAGGATTAGACATAATTTAATTTTGTAATAGAACAGCAAGACAAAACGTAGGTGTCATTACTGAAAAGCAATATGTGAGATTTAATTATTACTACTATATTTTCTTTTAATAGATCAGCACACGATTTTGTGCCGATGATTGAATTACTGTAATCACTTCATGTTAATACTTTTGAAGTGATTAGTTAACAAGTAAAATAAAATATAATTTTTATTTAATTTACTTACAATGAGCATTTATTTTTGCATTTATATCTTAATTATTACAAAACTTAGCATCATTACGTGTGCTCAAGAACTGCAAATACGCATTAAGGTTTTGGCGTAATACCCCTACGTCAAGAAAAGTGCTAGGTGAATTAAATGTAAGTAAGTTTTATTTGTTATTGACAGCGCTTGTCTTGTAAGTTGAAGTGACACGTTTGACTTCATCATCAAATGAAAAGTTTGCTGGTAATTATAATTTTAATAACGCAAAGATTGCATTCAACTCAGCAAATGCATTTGATTGCGATCTATCTAATCAACGCATAGGATCCTAATTTGCAGAAATGCATAATTTATCTTGACAAGATTCTGTTGCGTTCGTGTCTGTTTGGATTTCGCACTTTGTTGAGTATATAGTGTCTACTTTTTATCTATCATTATTTGCTGTGAAATTGACAGTATCGCTATTCTGTTTTTGCTGTGCGTGCATTTGTTAAGCATACTAACCTTACGTTAAATTTGATTCTATCATTACTGGCAAGAAGCCTAGACTCTATAACACAAATTGAATTGATACTTGTCCACGCAACGCAACTGTTAACTAATGAAGTCAACTAATACGTAATTTTTGCAAAAATATTTTCAGCAAAAATCACATTGACAATGGAAAAAAGTGAAGATAATACAAAATATGCCGACAGTTACCATCGTTACAAGCTTTGCAAAGGTGTAGAACGTACATGACACGTAGACACTATTGACACTATTTTGTAAGACTACCATGAGTACAACATGAGTCTTCGTGTCTATTTGTTCAGTTAATTAATTCGGTAGACAATGCATCAGTTTGTTGACTCAAATATAAGTAAAACAATCGATACTAGAAAAATTCATTGATGTGACACTATTACTTGTTAATGTTAACGAGATTGCTACTGCTGCTGTAGAATTGTTTCAATGACGCCTGACATTGATTAAACTCGCCTAATTAGCCTGTTTATAGTGACAATTTGGCATGCTACTAGTACACGCGTATTGTAAAATCGTTTACAATGTTTTGCACTCTCAAATCTTGTCGTATACCTTTCAGCTGGTCACTTAAATATTTAAGACCTGCCGCGCGACCTTACACACACTACCTACGACTTGCCTGTTGGTGCACATACTCGAACGCGATAAGTAGCACTGGTAGTGATCGTATATCTTACATTTTTGGTTAATACCGTGAGTATATGCGCTACAATTGCTGTGACGTTGCAGATTACATTCGCTTTGCAGACTCATTTTCTGTAGCCCTAGTACTTGCCTTGATGAAGAACAACTTTTCCTAGTCGAATGTATCTACTTCTTACAGTCGATGTCTCTTGTGCGGAGGGGCAATGGCATTCTATCATTAGGCAATTGGTGTTGACACGGTAGGTGTTCATACAGTACTTTACATCTTAATCAACTGAGTTTGCTTCTTTTACACTGTAGGCAAAGGCAATGCACGTGCGCTTGATGAATGCTGCACAGAACATTGAGGCAACGACAGCGACTACGATATGGGCGAAAATGGCGCTAAGTGTACAGTTGTTGACATCTGAGATTGAGAAGAAAGTAATGGTGTAGGTGTCGTCTTAATTTGTGTCGCTTACATTAAATTGGGCACTGTCGCTGAAAATGTGGGTGAAGATTGCGAAGACGGCATTATTGATGTTTTTGCGTTGACCTGGTGCAAAACATTCTATTTGTAATTTTTGCCTTTTCTATCACTACTGTTATACTTAATATTATATTTATCTTTATTAATGAAACCTAACGTTGCATTTTAAAATTGTATTCGTTATTGCGCTTTCAACGTACGTTTGTGTAAATTTTTGGCAATGTTCAACATTTATATCATCGTGACTTGTGCATAATTACGTTTGTGTTGATTTACTTCCTTATCGTAAAGTTAAAATGCTTGTAAAATGAATGGGCGCAGTTACACTGGTGCTCTAGAATTGGTTTCCTATCATATTTTTTGCCTCAACTAATACTCTTGCAAATTACCTACAGGCAAAGATGATGTTGCAGAATAATTAACAGCTCTACTTGCCTTTTATTTAGTATTAGACAGCTATGAGATATTATCTTGTAAGTTTGTAAGCAGCCGTGGCTGACACTCAGGTGCATCGGTTGGCATAATCGGTGACACACTACGTCAGTCCACACTATCTACACCTTTTCCGCTACATATCGCCTGCTCAATAGTGTACAACGCTCATCGTTCATAACGATTTTTTTAAAGAGTACTGTTACGCGTTTTGGCAAGAAATGCTGCCCTGGTAATTCAATTTTTCAGTGATTTATTAACTACTATTCCATTAGCTGATAAGAATTAAATAGACAGTATTGAATATTTTTTGAGAGCTGGTGTTTCTGTTGCTTGAGATGATGATGATAAGGATGATAATGTAGATGATGTTAATGGTTTCGCCGTATTATTATGACGCATTATTATAAGAAAAATTGAAAACGCGTTTTTTTTTAAATAAAAATTTAATACGCTTTACTAGTTTACTACAGTAACACCGTATAAAATGGTTGTTTGTTTTTATCGCAAAATTGTTTGCGAGCTTTGATTTCGATTATAAAATTATTTATTTATTTTTTTTTAAAGAGTTTTTGCAACTGTTTACTGTTAAATAAACATTTTAAATATTTAAGAAGTAATAATATATGAGTATATATTTACATAGATTCAAGCATTAACAAACTAACAGAATAGCTCAATGATTATTCAAAGAGTGCAATTATTAGCTCATTTAATTGTGCAAGCGTAAAGCCTTATATAATAAAAAATTAAATTACGTATATTACAGTGCAGTATAAATAAATTTATAAAAATTATATTATATGTAAAATTGAAAATTGATCAATATTTTAAATTGTATAATGAACGACAATTGCTTACTTTTGTCTGATTATAAAAACAAATATTCTTTTTGTTTCACTTTCACAGAACGTGTGTGAGATATTATGCGTGTGTATGTGTGCTGTTCTTACAGTCATGTATTTGTATATGTGAAAATTATATGCGCATTATTCTTCGTTTTCCCTTTGACAGACAAGAAAAAACATTGTTTTTCAAAAACATTTTTATAAAAAAATTTACCTTATCTTTAATTAAAAAGATCAAAGTAATAATTATTTACATTACTTACTAATCAATTACGGTAAAAGAGAATTCGAAAAAATTTGAAAAAAAGTATTAAGCAAAAACAACAATTGTATTTTGTCGAGAATTTCGATTTTAGATGCTGTTGATTGTTATTTTTTTCCTTTTTTAAATTTTGTAAGTTCGTGTGTTTACTAATTTATATGTTTACAATTTATATATATAAATACGAAGCGGTTATGTTATGTCTAGTTGTTTTAATATGCTTTCATTGAATATTTTTTAAAAAGTAGGAAATTATAAAGGTAAAATATGATCGTATAAAAAGTTTAAGTGCATCAGATAATGATATGTTGTTTACTCATTCGCTGTTCGTAGCATAATCTGAAGAACATCCTCATCATCCAACGTATGAGTAATACCTACGCGCTGTGGTTGATATTTAGCGCTTGTACCTCATACTAGTGCATATTTAAATCGGGAAGCTATATCTTTGTGAATACGTTTACAAATATGTAAAACTGATGAATTACGTTTAACTACAAACGGTTTTGTGAAATCAGGTTGACATCCGTGCTTTTTCGTGTAAACGCGAATGATACCTAGGTGCTATCATATTTCCTCAATCACCTCATCTACATTTAAATCTCATTGGAGCGATAATACTACTGAATGAGGAAGACGACTAAGTCTGTCCATTTACTACATGGTTATCATATCAATTTTGTTGTATACATACAAGCACGGCATGTATTTACGGTTACCTTCTATTACGTCAATAAACTGATCGACTGTAATATCCTCACGAAGAGCTACATCGGCGTTAAAAATGCCATAGTCCTTCAAAATTTATTTTGCCATAGTTTATGACATTCCACGTGTCTGCCTCACTGGAGAGCTGTAACTAACTGCATTCATACTACAAGAAGCTTTTTTTTTATACGTGACGTTAGGA
Source organism: Blastocrithidia nonstop (assembly GCA_028554745.1). NCBI lineage: Eukaryota > Euglenozoa > Kinetoplastea > Trypanosomatida > Trypanosomatidae > Blastocrithidia > Blastocrithidia nonstop. The sequence continues at coordinate 269,989 of JAQOTN010000018.1, read as the reverse complement.
AACGTTTGATTTAGACGTATTCCTACCGACTCTAACTAGGTTTCTATCTTACTACGCTGTGCTTAGGCGTGGGCAGCATCTATCATTAATATTATCATATCAGCCGTACGTGCTGTGGCTATAACTTGCCGACCACGACCTTTTCCTTACGCGGCGCCGGCAATAATACCAGGTAGATCTAACAATTGAATTTACGTTCCTTTGTACATTAATTTGCCAGGAATACATGTAAGTGTAGTAAACTAGTACCCTGCTATTTAACTCGTAGTAGCAGTAACTCTAGATAAAAAAGATGATTTACCGACTGAAGGAAAGCCTACCAACGCACAACGAACATCACCACTTCTTCTGACGTCAAATCCGTCACCTCCTTTGGCTCCAGCTGCTCGTGCAGCATTCTAAAGCAATTACGTTTTAATTCTAGCTAACTGACCTTTAAGTCGACCAATATGATACTAAGTTTTTTTATTTTTCTGAGTGCGTGCAATTTACTACTCAATTGCTTTGCGTCGTTCTAATAAGCCCATTGCAATCTATTAATTAATTTAAATAATGATAAGTCAAAAAATAAACTGTTTCGGTCACACCAGCGTAATAAATCAGAATATAAAGTCAATTTTTGATGTATTTTGCTCACTTGCAAGTTAGTATGGTGTTTTTGTCGTTAATTATAAAACTAATTTTATTTGATTTGTCGAAAAAAATTGAGCAGCTGTAACTTCTATACTCAAAAGTAAAAAAAAGGAAGCAACGAAGATATATTTTTTAGCCTGACATTAATGAAAAGCTGTATGTAAAAACATACAGAAAACAAATTAGCCATTTACTGTTTAATACAAATAAAATATTTTATTTTCAAATTAAAAGATTAGATGCACACAGTGTCAAGGTAAATAAATCGCCAAATGTGCTGATATTAACTAATCAAATACATTCACAAATTTCTGTACACTAAGAAACTGTGGCGACGTATAACGTTGACATAATTCGAAGAAAAAAACCAAAAACATCTAAAAGAGAATTGCAACAACAAAATAAATAAAAATTTACATTGGTTATTCTTCTATACCAATATATATTCAGAATTAAAGGCTATATATTAAAATTTCCATTCTCGAATAGCTATTATTGTAATTAGATAACAATGTAATCACATCACTCTTCTGTGTCTAGCAAATGTTAAGAAAAACAAATTGTTTTCTGGAAAATGTATAATTATTACTTTTATTAAAAGATTTAATGATCTTAATAAAATTATATACATATAAAAATTTTATAATTATTTTTTATATGTATATTAGCTATCAGCCAAAATCGGGCACTTTAATGTCCATTAATTTTTAAACGAATTAACTATATTATATAAAAATTTTTACTTTTTCACATCATTATCATTCTTACTAATAATACTATTATTATCATTTGTTGAATTGTGCAAGAGTCAGAAACACTATAATGGTGTAAAGTTATATTTACGCGCTTCCTGACGAACTTTTTCACTGCTCAAGACCTTCGGTAATCATTGTTCGTCTATAATCCTCTTGATTTACTCACCAGTACAAATTAGTGCGCTGCGTCGCCGCACAGGTGTTCACGTCATGTACGGTATTTGATTTGTCAACTTGGGTTATCTAAATTTTTATGGTAATATCTAGCGACCATTTAAATTATAACCATTCAAATTTAAGTTGCCAGACCTTGCTTATTGTGATAAACGCAATGGAGCTGACGCAGAAGAAGAAGAGGAAGAAGAGAAGGATGTCGTTGCAGCTCTTCTGTGTTCTTACAGTAACGTGAATAGCAACGTTGTAAACAACTATATACCTTACTACATCCTTAAATTGAACTTTTTCTTTTTGCTATCATCATTATCAACAGCATTGTTATTATAATTATTATTATTATTATTATAATTATTATTATTATTATTATTTTTACATCCATCACCACTTTTGTTATTCTGTTATCTGTAATATTGATGTTAATTCAATTGTTACATTTTATCACTACTGCTAGCAGCTCTGCCATTATCTTTCGAAGTGATTTTCTACAGCGTTAACTGTTATTTGGGAGTAACATGTATATTCTATATGTGGTCATCTAGATTGAACGATAGACCACTAACACATGCCTTACCATATGATCAAGGCTGAGTTCCATGCGAGTCACAAAGGTAAAAGCTACAAATCTTTTACTTTGCCTTGATGCCAGTTGAATTTGTTTCTTTGTTATTCACTGCAAAAATTGAGATAGTGTAATCGCCAGACACGATAACATAGCCACAAATAGGGATTTTGCCATCTTCATCACGCGACCGTTTGGACTGTTATGCCCTATCACCACTGCGTCTATTACACATCCTTCTTACCAGCTACTTCACTTTATCAGGTTGATTATGAAACACAATCTAAAATTCGTCGTCATACACTTTGCTTGGAAAGAATTGACGTAAGTATAGACAGGTATTGAGATCACCAATAGTAGGACGTGATCCTTTCTGTGGTCAGCTAGAGATTGTTAGTTGATGCAATCAGGCTGATATATACAGTAAATAATTAATTGTGGATGTGTAGCATGTTGATCGTAGTGTCTATGAAGAACCTAACGAAGAGAGTAATATCGCAGATAGTGTTGAAAAGGTTTGACAGCAATCACATGTTAATGGTGGCATAACATCACGTAAACGGCCAGAACGGGCATCAAACTGCGATTTTGAACCTAAAATTATGTGCAGTTTATTATATTTATTGAAAACAATTTTGCCGTCTTTGATACTAGTGATGTTTGAAAATGTTAGTGTAGTTAATCTACCGTTAAGACGTTATCTTCGCTCTTTTTCTCGTGCCGCTTTGCGTTCAATCCGCTGCTTTGCAACTAAATCTTGATCATCAATACTACTTTATCTAAAATTGTTAGCATCAATCATTAAGCACAAAGCAGCTAAAACAGTTATAAATCTGAAATCACCTAATTTTGCAGTTCAGAATTTGATAATATAAAAAATAAACAAATAATATCAATAATAAAATTCTACTTTTAATTTTGATTGATTTAGTTATTGAAAAGATAGAATAAAACACAATTTTCAATTCAACTTTGATTATATTTTTTTAAAAAAAATAAATTATTATATTATGCACAAAGTGGCGTAAAAAACAGAGAAAAAAATAGAGCAAATAATAAGTAGGAAACAATAATTTGTCCGTTCGCATAGCATTATTTGTTATAAAAGTTATACCTTAGCTTTATCAATTCGAAAATTAAGTTGAGTAATATCATATATACAATTAGTTGATATGGTTTATATAGAAAAAATATTAAACGGCTTGTTTATTATTTCAACAACAGAATTTATAAAGTTAGCAATATAGTTCAAAATGTAATTTATTTGTGAACTGTGACAACATTCTTATTTACTTTGACACATATATGAAAAATAAAACATTTTTAGTATTTGTGAAATATTGTAGGAAAGAGATATGTGCCAAAACGCTCATACATGTTAATTTTACTAGACTTGATGTAAATTATTAATAATACATACTGACTAGTTGTTTTTTTAAAAAAGGGTGTTTGATTCAAGAAAGAATTAAAGTGATTAAATGATATCATAGATTGTTTTCTATTGATCAAAGATAGTAGGTTATAATTGCAAAGTAGTGACTAGATTTGGACTGAGCTAATTTTTTTCGTTATCTGCTCTTTTCACTTTTTTCTTGTCGAGAAGAAAAGGAAGAAGAGATAATAGAGAGTACTGAATAATTGAAACAAAATTGTAACAAAACGATGGCTATCAGAAGTGACCTGATATTTTTAGTTCGCCTTTTTCCATACTTCGGAAAAAAATAGGAACTAAAGTCTACTTCACAATCAAACAAATAATTACACTTTATATATTTATTTATTTTTTTTATTTTGTGAAGAAATATTATGCATTGAATATATATTTTTTTTATGATTTGGTTGATAATTAGTCATGCTTTATCTATTTCCGCCAGATTTGCTCAACATGCATCAATAATCGTGAGTTGCAATTTAGCTTGATATAATTATAAAGTTACATTTTTAAAAAAAATTTCAATAAAAAGTAAGTTTTTTTTCTCCTGACGGCTTGGCACACGACTAATAACTGAAAGCAAAGTCAAATAAGACAGAAAAGATAATGAACAAAAAAAATTGTAAAAGTCTTTCTTTCCACCTAAATTCAATTCGTAATGAAATGTCAGCAATAAAAACACAATTTTACTAATCTATAGGTGCATACTTGATCTAGTGTTATTATTTTTTAATACTATCAAGTATTAGTTGAATTCGAGTAACCATTTGCTTTTCTCTTGCAGGAGCATCTTTGACCAAAACCGCTTTGGGGTTAGTTCAATCTGGGTTACCTAATATATAAACATACCTTGTGACATTAATAACCTCATCTTTGTCATCTCAGTTAATGTCTCGAAAAACTCGACCTACTTTCACCAAAGCTTAACAAGCACCAATTGGTTTTTAGCTATCCATTTTTTTCAACGTTTCGAGTCATTGTCCTTCAGCTTTTTTAAGCTAAGTATTAGCCTACTTAAATATAGAGTTTGTACGTCCTATGTGCATAGATGGTAACTCTTCTGATGGATCTAATCGATGCGGTAAGCGATTATGTGCACCCTAGGATAACTTAAAATCTTTAATGTAAGACGTGTTTATCATTTTCATTTCAAACGGAGATGTATTATTTTTAAATAAAACAATCAAGCCTACACTAGAATTATATGTGAAAATTGTACCTTTTACTTTTGTATTATCTGCTAAGGTTGCATGCATGTAACGTCCTACTGTGTCGCACTCTGTCAGAGATGACATTGCTGCTCTTTCCTTTTATTATACAATTGTATCTAATACAGTATATATGTAAATATCTATTTTTGTTTTGTTGTTGTTGTAAACAATAATTAAGAGCAACCTTCACTTTTTTTAAAAATATAAATATTTTTATAAATGTTATTTTTATAAGCATATTGAAATTAGTGAAGATAAATACAGAATAATAAATTATTTTTTTTTTTAATAGAAAAAGCATAAATTAAAAGAAAAAAAAAGAAGTTAATTCTGGAGCAGCATCATATTTTCACTTCGTGGCAATTTCACACAGATAAAATATGCTATCTACCTTAAAAAAAATAAATTTTCTTGTTATTTTTTTTTGGTAAATACTAATTTACAACAACAATTTCAATGTATTAAGTGTCTTAAATAAGTATAAATTTATTCGAGAAAGTAAGTTTTATTTTAAACTCTGTGAAGATGAAAGTATTAATAAAAAAGGGTCGTTATTAAATAGTTATTATAGTTTATTAATAAAATGCATTTACATACGCAAAGATGTATTTAAAAATATTGCCTTCAAGTATAATTTACATTATTTTAAAAATAAGCCAACAACTGAGTAATGTGTTATGCATATTCTAAAATATCAACGCGAATAAAAGATGTCAAAGCAACATAACTAACAACAATAGCACTCTCACACACATATACACACTAAAAAAATGGAATGTTGCGGTATAAATACCTAAGTTTTCCTAACAGAAAATAAGATATATTTCACACAATGTTTATACTTCATACATTTAATCATTACTTTTCATTTACTTTTTGCTTAAAGAAAAAATCTGTAACACCGCACACTTTCTCTGTAATTAATGAACTTTTTCCAAATTTTTTTAATTAAAATTTTTTTGGCATATCTTCTTCGTTCAGATACGTGTGTCAAATTAAATGTTTTTAACGTTACACACAACAGATTAAATTTTGCCGTAAGTTTTTCAAGATATTTCTTTCAACTGTAAAACCAATATATTTCATCGATATAAGCCAGATTACAATCACCAAAAATGATATTTTTAAATAAAGCTGGAGAAATTATTTGTTGAATACATATATGTCTATTTATATGTACAGTTTACAATAAATACTTTTTTTTAATAATATTAAAAAAGTATATAAATAATTATTGATATAAAATAAAATATATCTGCTTAAGGATGATAAAAGTATTGCATACCCTTCTTAGCATAAACAAATACATTTTTGCTTTTTGCGTGATTTAGAATATCTCTACCTGGCACAGAAACAATTCCGAAAAATAGCAATGTAGGTTTTGTAAATAATTCAGTGTACATTTCTTTTAGTTGTCTATGTCTATCGGAATCTACAGGCTGCTTGGCTCAATGACGCAAAAATTGTTATGTGCCTGCTAAATTATTAATTTGTGCGATGGATGCCGTATTATAGCAACTTACAAGAGCAGAAGCGGTTTTCGCCTTCAAGATACCGTCGAACCAGACATTAGATGTAATTTTATCAGGATTATTGGCGTTAAACTGGTTGCGAAATTAGACATCTGCTGGTTTGAACGCAAATTTATACTAAATCGGGTCTACTCTATCGTCCATGGTAAACGGTGATGCTGCGCTAGAAGTAATTGCACGTAGTACGGCGTACGCTTAGTTTGTTTTAGCACGTCGAGGTAAAACCTGATACAAGTTTGCGTCATTATGTATTTTTAATAATTCTGCTCAAGAATCTAAAACAATAGGTTGACCTGCAGGGTGAAACGGAGGGATAACACCGTTGTACTGTTGCATCGCTATCTGTTGCTGTGGTGTAATAGCTTCGAAAACTAGTGCTTTAGCTTCGTATGCATCAAATATTCTGGTATGCAACTTTTGTTGTGTTATTATTCCATTCATATCTCGTACTCTGACTATCAAAGTCTGCAAAGTCGTGTTTAGCAGTGACATTAGATATGTACTTTATATACACTATAATGATGACAGTTGCAACTACAAAGGCGAGTACACTAAATAACTGAAATTACTTATTAAGTTATCAATTGTACTTGATACATGCCGGTAAAATTATGTGAAAAAAAATAAATTTAAAAGAAAAAGTATAATAACAAAGAATGAGAGTAATCGTTTCAAAGGTAATTTAAAAAAACCCCACATTTTCAGTGAAATAATGAATAATAGTAAATAACTTCACTTTGTACTGTAACAATTATCTGCGTGATAAACGTACAAGTAATTAGTATTGCAAATTAAAAATAAGTTGAATCTATTATAATTGTTACAATTAAATCAATAGCAACAACAACACCAATAACATCAATAACACAAACAGTCGCAATACTTGTATAATAATATAGAAAATTCTGCAGGTGAAAATACTAGTACAAACTTCTACGTTCTTTTAAAAGTGTCGAAGTTGTCAATAATATTTATACGTAGGAAAGTGGTAGAAAAAAGGTAGTATATATGTTATAAAAACGTACAAAAAAAATAAAACAAAAAATAGAGAAAGAAAGAGAGAAAACGTCAGACGCAAAAGGTGCAATAATTGCGATAGTACACTTCTTATCTATAATTCATTCACTGCGTAGAAACACAAAAATAAACTTGCTTAAGGCATTAATTGCTAGCAAGATTTGAAGATATAAATCTGCTTTAAACAGATATATATATATGTAATATTTTTTATTAATTTTTTTAAAAAATATTTTTAATATTAAAAATATCAGTAAGTTAGGTAATTATCTTATTGAAATAACAAAGCAGCATCCAAGTACAATTTGTTTATAATATAATTAGTATTTTTTAATTTGAAAATATTATTTGCATTTTTTTAAAACATACATGTACAAGGTTTACAATCGAAGTAACTGTGCACCATCACTTGTAGTTATTGCAATCCAATCCTGACGTTGAACTTGTCGCCATACAACACTATTGATAGGTTTGCCACATGTATACTGAAATAATGACTGACCCACATCCGCGTTGGCCGCTCAAATACAAACGATTCCATCTTCGCCGACTGTGCAAATGTTTTGCGCCGATTGTGGTGATCAAGCCATGCCATTGATAGGTTGTCGGTGACGCTCAGCCAACAACGATGCAGGAACGGAAGGATAACGCACATCAATGACAATCGCATCGGTGCTCTCTAGTCCAAAAGTTGAAATGTAATTAGAATCTTGCTGATTTCATGCGACGCGCAGCAGTGGCGCAAGACCTTGAGTTTCGTATAATATAGTACAATGATCCATATTTCGCAAATCAAAAAAGCGAACAGAGCCGTCAGCGCCACAGCTGGCAAAAGTTTGCGCTGAAGCAAAGGCTACATCATAGACATCTTTATCATGAGCAACTAATTTGTAGCGTTGCTGTCCACGTTACAAATCTCATATAGTGACTGTAGTATCTATGCTACAGCACGCTACTAACTTGACATCTTCACTATTTCAATCACATGATGTTACAGGTGAGCAAAAATCGTTAGGTTTACCATTGTCAAATACCCGTACAAGTTACGATTTGAGATTTGTAGTGTTATCTAGATCGTTTTCTTTGTGAATTTGATTTGCGCTATTTGTTGTGTTACTAGTCAACAATGTCCTATTTACTTCGATGTGATCTAAAGATGGCTCATTAACTTTATTGCTTTTCTGAGTATTATTTTATATGTTAGCTACTTTTCTGGTTGCCAAATGTGTACTTACTAACTACTAGTTTGCAATTTACACCCGTTTTTATTACTTCTACGCATTCATCAAATTTTTGTCATTGAGATTATTACTGTTCATTAAACTGCGATTAGCTGTAACATTCTTCTATAACTGAAGTGTGTTGTTATTGTTATTATTATTATTATTATTAGAAGTTTATGTAATCTTTTGTTAGCTATCAGTAAGTCGCCAAAGACGAAGATAATCAGCGGTTGTAATGACCAAATCAACGTCAAGCTTACGTGGAGGTAAAAGCACTTTTGTAGGTGGGTAACAGTGTTACCATATAGCTTTACTAATAAACCCACCTGTTGTATCATCTTTTTCAATAATCTGAATATAATTTTTGTAATCTTGTATATATGACGAAATTGCTAGTCGTATAGAATGATCGCTCTGCGTACTTCATGATAAGCTATTAGCAGGTCATGGCGTATGAAAAACTAAATTGCTTTCTTACTGTTTATGAGATATAATCTAATATCTTGACATTTGACCCCAAAAGTTATAAAGGTATTGAAAGGTGTTATGCAGGTTAAAAATGATATTTTAAAAGGTGTGCTCTTTATTAATCTTTATTATAAATATGTAAATTTTGATCGATAATGAGTGTTGCGCGTTTGATGTTTTATAGACGGGTAAGATTGGTCAATTAGTTTACGTCTAGTAATAAGTTTTATTCGTTTTTAATTTTAAACTCAACGATTTATTATGTATAGTCCCTTAAACAATTATCTAACTATAATTGAAAAGTAATATTAACAATTTTGCTCCTACTCTCTATTTCAAAGTTATAAAAAGTGTCAATTCAAAAAAGTTTGTGGCCAGCAAAAAAAGTTTAAGAAATATATGAATTTATTCGAACCTCACAAACAATTCTTTTATATTTAAAAAAAAAAGAGACCAAATAAAAAGAAGGATGAAATTAATCAAGGGCACAAATTTAATAATAGTTTTTATTAAATAATTGGTGAAACCTAACAGTGTAAATATGTTGTACTCAAATATTAAATGACAAATAAATTGATTAATTGAATTTATTTTTGTGTAGAATGCAAATAACATTATACACAATTGTATTTGAAAAAGGGCAATATTAAGTACATAGCTAATACACAGTGCATAATTCGCATCCTCACGAAAGGTAAACATTTTCAAAATGAAGAATACCCGCTTTACATTTATCTGTTTAGAAGTAAAATATGTTATCAGTAATGATGACTGTTAATTAATGAACAACAACTACATTTAAAACATTTTCTTATTGATTTCATATAAATTAATATACGGCAAAAATAATATTTTTTTATGTTCTAACTAATTTGATGATTTTACTTGTCTATTTTTTAGCTTTTAGATCAATTCTTTTCCTTTGGTGTACGGTGGTCCATTACGTCAATTGTAATTTTTTTCTACTTGGAAAAATAAATAATTAAGTAAGATGAAATTTTTTTCGAAAAATTGATTTAAAGTTTCTTGCATAAATAAGCTAGGTGCTGACACTATACATCATACTTACTTAGTTCATTTACAAATTATACATAAATACATATGTATATATATACATATGATTTATTTTTCGTGAGTTGTTGCTCTAATGAGTGATGTGTCTTAAACTTAACGTTGAAGTTTTTTATGAAAAATTGATATTTGTATTTATAATTCCTCTTTTTCCTCTTTCTGTTACATTAACAAACAAAAATACATTCGCAAAGAAATAATATACATACATCAAATAAAAAGTATATACATCTTTAATTTTTCAATTATTTATGTGTTTTTCCTCAAAAAACTTATTAAAATTTTTTGTCTATTCAGAATAATTAAAATTTCTTTTATTAACTAAAGCACTACTTAGCATTTCACAATTGACTATTTGTTAGACTATATATGAAAAATATATTATATAGTAAATAAATATACATAAATGTTAATGATTGACTGTGTTAATGCTAGTTAGCTGTTTACAATTGATTGAGTTCATCTTGATGGTTCACCTGCTAACTATGTAATTTTTGTAATTCACTCAATTTTTTCTTTAGTGTGTCAACCTACACGCGTAGACGAATATTCTACTGTTGCAGCGCTTCGTAATCGGCGGACGACGCGCCGCCTAAAACTTTTTTAATATAATCTACTGGATCTTCTGGTTTGTCATTCTATTCGTACAAATTAACTAGAACACGTGTCAGAGCGTCAATTACCTGGTTTGATTCTAGATATTTGCGGAACTACTCCTTTTTAACATCACTCGATCGATACGACATTATCGTAATACGCAACTTTTAAGTCGAGAGTATACTAAAAGTAATGTTAATAATATTTTAAGAAAGATCTACGAGTAGACTGTGTACAGTTATAAAAAAATTGAAGTAAATGTTTTTGTCTGTTATGTAAATTGCTATAGTTTTCTATGTGTGTCTTAGGGCTAAACTCGATTCTAACATTTACGTTGTCAATTTCGAATTTAAAAAAAAAATATGTAAGAAAAGGAGCAGAAGTGTATACATATAATAAATAAACAATAACAGTGCTGAACATATCATAGAAATAATAAAACCAGAAAAAAAAACAATTATAAATTTTGTTGTAATAACGTTGAACATTCACGTTAAATAAATGCCAGACTTTGTATACAAATATATACACACAAACACTCAAATACGCATATGGTTTTTCTAACATTCAATCAATCTTCCTTTCGTTTGATTAAAAAAAAAAGATTATCACTAATACATGGTAAAAAAAATGTGGAAAGTTTTTGTGAACTTCGATCTTTTATGCATAATACTTTGTCAACACTCAAAAGAATATAGCCTAAAAATTTAATTTTTTAATTTGAGATTGGAGGTTTTGTGCGAATATATTGTGGTAATGCTTTAAAAAATTTTTGCGAAACGGCTAAAGCACTTTCTTGTAAAACTAATTTAAAAAAATATCCAAAAGTGGGCTATTAATAAATTTACTTTACAGTTCTTTGGCGATCGAATGCTAAACCTTGTTTATTAGGATAGTCGTTTATCATTTTAAGACCAGAACCTATGCTAACGTGCTTTTCATTGTCAAACTACGTTGTTCCAGCTAATCTACTAACATTACCTCATCTGTAAAATTTATTTTTCGCACTTAAATCTGATTGTAACGATGATGATGGGGATAACGTGTTCATCAAAGTATACGTTGATGGATTAATTTTATTCTGTAGGTTATTTTTCCGAGTTGATGTTTGCTACGTTTTGCGCGTCATACGCTTGCATATTTATTTAACAAAATTCATAATAAAAATATTTGTGTGTTAGTGAAACTAAAATTTCTTGAAAGGTACGTAAAATAAAATCATCAAACAGAGTTTTGTTAAAATTTAATTATGATATTGAGGTTTTATTTTTCAAAGCGAAAATACGTAAGCGAAGAGAAAATAAAACATTACAATTACTGGTTATTATAGATATTCAAACCAATTTTTTTACCAGAAAAAAAAAGGTAGTAGAAATAGTGGCAGCTGTTATACTATATAAAAAGAGTTTTACTTTTGTTAATAGCAGCAATACATGTTATTATGCTAAATCATTAATCATGCTTTGCAAGACGCTTTTTCACATCAGAGCGTTCATCATCGGTCAATTTATACGATGTCAATACCTTTGGTGATTGCGCGCATAAGCAGAAGAATAAAGCTGTAATTATGCAAATGTGCAATAAAACTATTATAGAGGCTATAATAAATACTACATAATTAGTATCTCACAACTAGTTTAATTTGTGCATTGACCTACGAAAATTATTACTATTATGAACTGCGATAACAACAACAAAACCACACACTTAAAACAACTTAACCCAAACAACAACAACAACAACAACAACAACAATACTAAAAAAGGTAAAGGAAAGTTAATGAAATAATGAACAAAATTTACATATTTTTTTGTTCGCTAGCAAACAATAATAAACCATCTGTTTCAATATTTAAAACATTTACACAATTTTTAACTACATTTGTGCAAATTATTTTCGAAATGATAAGAACATACATTATTAATTAGAACATCTTATCTTAGGGGAAAAAACGGACATGCTAACAAAATTTAGATATACACTTTTTTAGTTTTGTTGAAAAATTCATTGTTCTGTTATCGTGCATATTTAAATTTTCTTTGATTAAATTAATTAAATTATTTTTTTTTTTTTTGGTGTGTAAGTTGTCTTCTCACATTATATTCGCATATGCACAGCATAATACTTTGACAACTTTCGTCGTTCCGTTCGTTGTGCATCCTAACTAGCGTCGACAGCTATTTTAATTATACTTTGCTACTATTTGTCGTTTAGTTACTACAAAGTAGCTCTACGAAATAGTGGACAATTATCGAGACAGATCTACATTCATTCCTGCAACTATTTAACATCTGAAACAGTGTAAATTTTCCCATTAGGTTGCAATCAGTATGCGTATTCGTGCAACAATCCTGGAGATATTATGCGACGACGAATATTTTTACGCTTTCAATGAGGATCAGGATAACAAAAAAATAGTTTAGAAAGCTGACCACGAGCAAAGCAGTTTGACCCATATTTCATTACATTCAACTGCGCAAATCATAGATTACGGTAATGATGCCCGCAGATAGCTTTACTATCTTTTTACGCTGTTTACGAATTCAAAAAATCTTCCTGAGTGTTTCACTATTTTTTTTACATTAAATACCGACGTAATTTCATTGTCTTCTCTTGCGCAAAACGCACCACCTTCGGACGTATTTACAAACCTATCATGCAAGTCTCGGGGTACAGCGGTGCTAATGCAAATAACATACCTCCAAACGCACAACCTATATCTGCAAATCGAACGATCGAATCGTCGTTTCCACGCAAATGCTTGGAGCATTATTACGCAAACATCTCCGGTGAATTTGGATGACCATCTTCGTTATCAGCGAGAGGGTTACGATGTGGTCTTGTACGAATAGGTAGTTTAGAAAATTTTTGCTATACAGTCATTTGGTAACTTGATAGGAGTAATGAAGAAAACAACAACAACTCACAGCTGTAATTTTATTAATATTAATTTTTTTTTTTTTTTTTGAAAAAGAAAATAGTTCTAGGTGGTGAATATTATTATAATATTACGTTTATGTAACTTTTTACAGCAAAACAAAATCAAACAGTTGATAGCAAGTTAATAAAAAAGAGTCTTTATGTCACATTATCAAAATTTTTTAAAAAATGTTTTTAACACATTGTTTCATAACATTTATTTTTCTATCTTCAAAAAAAAAAAAAAAAAAGTATATTCTTAGCATTCACTATAAATAAATTCACATTACGTGAAGAGAAAATTGATATTTTAAAAAATTTTTATATAATTATTTCGTTTAACGTCCAGGTGCAAGTCGTATGTGCTTGTGTAAAGAATCGTTGAGAGCAGTAGTCTTACTAATAGGACCCTTCTTTCGGCTAATGACTGTCTACTAATCTACAGCAATACCTTTAGTCAAACCAGCTTTGCTGCTCTTATCTCTAAAGTGCATCTTCTTATGTCGTTGCCGTGAACTATTAGCAAATCGTTAACTGTTGTGATAGCTATTTTTATAATACTCTTTTCGTTTATTTGCAGAATTTTGCTGCTCTTGTATTTTGCCTTATAATGTTTGTAATACCTATCGCATGTGATCTTGATAACGATTAACAACTTCGTTACTCTACACTTCATGTGTGTACATGTATTCAGTGTTGTTGATGTTGTCATCACCTTAGTTAGAAAAAGTATCGGATGTGTTGCTATCTACGTTATTATATGAACGATTATACTTATTTTCACAATTGTAGCCATTACAACTACTTTGTCTGTTTGAATTAGTATCTTGTTACTTTGAATTCGTTGCCATTTCTAGTAATAACGGTGACTGCATTGAACTATTCTTATCAATATTCTGTGAATAAAATCTTTTCGGTAAACGATCTAAAGTTATTCTACCTAAGTTGCCAATCTGAAACTAGTATAGAAAATTTTTTTGTGCTATTTCTGCTCAAATACTTCCTAACTAGCTTAGTCCACTTTCTCTACTGCGCTCACAAATCATTGATATGCAATCATCGTAGGTAATAGGAATTCTTGGTAAACGCAAACACTACGCCAAATGTTCACCACTGTGAGCTTGCATAAAAATATCAAACAAATAACGAGTTACACTTGTCACTGATAAAGATAGTTCATTGGTTGGTACAATACCACATGCTGCTAATTTAATTCCTGCTTCTTTAGCAAAACATCCAGGCAAAGTCATCCCTGGTGAATCAAATAACACAATGTTAGGATCCTTTGACAGTGGAACTAACTTCAACGCTCGTGTGGTGCCTGGATAAATTGAAACAGTCTATGAGGTTCGTGATCTATGATAATCTTCTTGATGAAATTGATGCTCATGTGACAAACGTAAAGCATTGATCAATGTTGATTTGCCAACATTTGGCATACCCACTACGAGTCCAATTGATGCTGTGGTTTTAAATTTAGGTGTTGGTAAGATATGAATAACAAAGCGTTATACTGCTTATACAATATCACGTCAACTACGTTGGGCACTGGTGAAAATGGCGTAATGACCATTATTTTAATAATATTGTTGTATCAGACGACTACAATCTTCGTTTGCTAATTAAGCCTTATTAAAAACAATTAGTCGAGGCTTATCAACAATCAATTTTCGTAGATGTGAATTTTCGGTACTAAAAGGAAGACGTGCATCACGGAGTTATAACACAAAATCAGCATCTTTTATTTTTGACTACAATTACTTATACGCTAATGACATGTGTCCAAGGTATCAAGCAGGTCCTTTTTCGTCAATGTCCACGAATGCTTAGCGTGACATTCCTTTCATATTTGTTTGTTGCATAGATTATTTATACTTACTAAGAGTCTTTTTAATGTTGCGCATAAAGATAGGATCAAAAACATTCAGCAGTGAGCGTGTGTAGTGCATTGTCCCTTCAATACACGTTAAAATAGAAATATATCTTTTTATTTTTACAAAAACGACAACAAGAACGGTATCTATGTGGAAAATTAGATTTCTACTATTATGCTAGTAAAAATAAACCAACAACAACAGTCGTAAACTGTAAATAAACAAACATATATTGTTTCAAAAGAAAAACAACATAATATTAATGCATATTTATAGTTATTATTCTTTTTAGAGTAGCCACTACATTCCCAAAATCTTAATAAACAATATTTACATTAAAAATCAAGAGAAAAAAACAATCACATTAGGTGAAACGTTTATATAAAAAACATAATTTTCTAACTATGAATTAATATATAATTATATTAATGTTAATACTATTATCGTTCTTTTTATTATCATATTATTGTATAGTCATGTCATAATTTTTGATATAAGTATTGGAAAAAAAAAGTAATAATATAATACTTGTTATAAACCCATCCCCTATTTTATTAGGCCTCAAAATGTTTCACAGAATATAATACTGAAAGAGGACAGCATGTGTATACACACTTAAATTTCATGTATCTAAATAAAAATGGTAACCAGTTTGATAGTTTATATTTGCAGTCAAGTGAATATTGCCTTTTCTTTAATTTGCTTTAAAAAAAAACTTGAAATAAAATAATATAATGACGGATGTGAAGAGGTGAAGAAAAAAATTAAAATAAGGAATATTAAAATAAAGCAAATAAGAATATAGAATTGCACTAGTAACTGTAGTAATTTCTCTCCTCTTATATATAACAGAAGTGTATATGTATAAAAGGTAAAACTGTCAGCTTACACAGTGCAATGATAATTGCAAAATTTTAAAACAGAAAACACTAACAACAACAAAACAACAACCATAAAAATATGATAAAATACAATCCTGCATTTATTGAAGACGTACATAATTTGCTTATAATAATCACAAATGTTTGAATTGCACGTATATATTTTAGGGTGAAAGGTGGTTACGATTTATATATATATATATATATTTATATATACCAAATAACGTAGCAAAAATCATTAAACTAAATAAATTAAAGTGCTTCAATAAATTTAAAGTATCTCTATGTGCTGTACATACATACATAGATGAAGACATTCTAAATAATTATGACTGTCGCGGGAAAAAGCAACAACATATTTTATAAAAATAAAGTTTATCTAATTTATTTATTTGCTTTTTTGTTTTTGGTACAGTAATAGGGTAATAATGTAACTTGATCGTTGTTCACGCGTATTACTTATCGTTTTATTGAAAATATCGGTAGACATGATTATTGATATCATAGAGTAATGTCGAACAAAAACAGATTTTTTTGTTGATGAAAATCAATCAAAATAATTTTTTTTAAATAAAGTTATGGTAAATGAAAAAGTTTTATTCATAAAATATATTTTAAGAGAAATTTACGATTTTCAGATAGAAAGGAGTATATCAAATTGTCAGTGTAACAATAAAACAAATAAACAATTTTCAGAAAAGAAAATAATAAATTTGATAGTAGTACTAAATCAAATAAGCAAAATATCAACATATTAGACAAAAATATATAAATCTATGCGCAAAATACTTCAATTGCAACATTTTTGCTAAATTTAGCACAAAGTTTAATGATTAAATAGATGCCCAAACAAAAACATCATAGGTATGAGTAACGTTTTTCTGCAACAAATTGGAAATTTTTTTAAAAAATGAATTGCAGTCTTATATTTTAACTATAACTATATATTAATATATAATTATAACATAAAAGTTTGGTTTTTTTTACACATAATACACTTCTTTGCTTCCATACTTCCAAATTTCGAACAAGGATACTGTTTACTTAAACTATATCTCAAATACATTTTTTTCATAGTAATAATTAGAGTCGAAATATATTGAAAGGACATATATAAGAGAGAGAATTAGAGAGAAAAAATTAGAAAGAGAGGTGAGTAGAGAGCTAGAGTATTATATATGGAAAAAATGCAATATATATTTAAAATAAAACATATAAATTTAACAGCTGATGGGTTCAGCATTAACTTATTTAATACAGTATAATAATTTTGTCACTATAAAGTAGATTGCGAATATATTAACGTATATTACATAAAATTTCAAAAATATTTTATTCACGTATATCTTCTGTATCATAAATCACAAATAATTTTTTTTTAAAGAAAACAAGTTAAGACCATATTCTTGAAGAGTTAATAGAAACAAGGAAAAAAAAAGAATAATGTAAATTTAAAAGTATTTGAAAAAAATACATAAACTATTAACACGTTTCAATGCATACAGTTAAATAACAAACAAAATAAAATTTATTTAGCGCACAGATAAATAATTGCGTTTTAACAGAGTCTTTCCGTTTGAATTTAGCATAAAAGACATATGCTATTATTTGCACTAATCAGCCACTTTGTATCATGAAACGAAGAAAAAATAAACAAACAAACAAACAAACAGAAAGATATTAACAGAAAAGTTAATACAAGTAATTCATTGAAAAAACTGCTATTGTCTTATCGATTGTAATATAAATTCAGAACAATAAACCTATACGTAATATCTAATAAAAAATTTTTAATAAGGGCATAAAATTAAGTATTAACTTAATACATATTAGATATATATATCTGACTATGAGGTTGTCACTATTAACTAAGAACGCAATAAATGAAATATAATTGTTCTCCCAAGCATTATAAGAGAGGTAAAATTTAAGATTATTACGTCTAAGATGCATAAATTTTATAGAGTGCAGAGATATGAACATGTATAGGACACATAAATTTGTACTCATGTCTTCTATAACACTGTGGTAAAGGAAAAAGGTAATTACAGGTAAATGTGCAGATTTTTTTTAAAAAAAATTGTGTTTACCAAATATATAGTTTATAGAAAGTTAAAAATAGTTTCTGTTACTTTTCATAGAATACAGTATAGTCTAGTGTAAACGTATAATAGCTCAAATTTATACTATAATTTTGAAATTATCAAAATATTTGAATAAAACCTTCCAACTTTATAACTATATTCAATACTTTAAGGATTTTTTTGTGTGTGTATAGAAATTGAAAAAGTGATGCTGCTATATACAGAACAAAATTTACGTAGCAATTTTTTTTGCACTGAAACACACACGCACACGCACATACATAAATTAAAATAAATTTTAATCAGAAATACAAATTAATCGTATTACTGATGTTAATTAATGTATAGAGAATATAACAAAATACCACACTCTGATCTTGCTTTTCTTCGTAAACAGTAATAAAATATGAAACTAACCAATTTGGTGAAGTCAACGCACTATTTACATGAGTTAATTTTAAAAAAAAAAAATAATAATTTGTAAAAATTAATAAAAAAGTTATCATTACACACCAATAAATTAGTACAATGTTATTAGACTTAACTCCTCAAAAGAAAAAACTAACTAAATGCTAAGCGCAAACATTACACACAAAGAAAAATTGATATAATAGAATATTATAAGTTAATGTTTATTAGACAGGTATAGAAAGTGATGATAAAAAAACACTTTCTTTTTGTACTTAAAATAGTTTTCAAAAACCTTTTTAGAGAATAATAAATCAATTAAAGCAAACCTGACTTAATTTACTTGCACTTTACTTTTTTTAACAAACATAATATAATTAATCTTTTTTTTTGTTAAGATTGATTTCGTGATTATAAAGATAGCAATATTAAAACATGAACTATTGCTTTTAATAAGCCTTGCTTTATACCGTCTGATTACTTGTCATCAAATATACCTGAAATTTTTGAGGTGATTGCTGTTGTTGTTGTTGTTGTTGTTGTTGTTGTTGTAATAACTGAGCTCGTTATTGTTCTTGATTAAGTTGTTGTTGTTGTTGTTGTTGTTGACGCCTAAGATATTATAATTGTTATTGAGATATAAATATTTTTTGCTGCTACATGACTGGTTGCTGATATGATGATTGATTAATTTATTGAGAAAACAATTGCGGTGGTGTAGAAAGGACAGGAAGTGTGAGTGGGTTTGATTGAGGTATGTTAGTTAGCAATGTAATCGTTGGTCTTGAATTTGCAGGTGTAGATGGTGAATTGATTTGTAATGGATTATAAGAATTCAGGTAACGATATTAAACAGATTGAACATTAGGAAGAGTCGGTTGCAAGGATGGTGAGATTTGACATGCGATTGGAATACTATTTACTTGATTTCTTGGTATCAAGTTTGATTGCATAATAGCTATGTTGTTTACGTTATTAGCATTTTACAGCTTTGATGACTGAAGTAACGAATTTGTCAGAATTAACTGTGACTGTCGATCGCCTTAATAGTTAATTTTGTTGCAGCTACTATTATTTTCACTATTACTATTACTCGTACAATTATTACTTGCACTTCATAAGATAGTATTAGATTTATTAATGCTACACATATTGTTATGAGGTAAATACAGAGTTCTGTCAACACAATTGGGATTGACTGGAACGACATTAGCTAATGTTGTTGCTGCTGTTGATATTGTCTTCGTTTGTGTAGGACTAGGAATATTATGTTGCCAAGAAGAAGAATTCAAATAGGTAGACTGCACCTATTGTTGTTGTTGTTGTTTCTCCTATTTTAGTATTATTTGTTATTGGTGCTGACGTTGTGGTATGTTCATTTAAAAATTTACTAATTACGTTTATGGTAGACTACTAATTTGTTCTTTAGATAGTGTTGATGGTGTTGCTTAGTTATAACGAATTTGTATTGGTAAAGTCAAAGGCAGTGACGCTACAGATAACAACTAAGATGGTTGTTGTACAGAAGTTAAAGAATTTTGACTCTCACTTTTGTGCAACATATCACTGTTTTAATCTATGCAATCTGTTGGCGGAGAAGCAATTTTCATGTAATCTTGTGGTTTGTATACTTTGACACCACTTGCGCGCAATTTATCGAGCTGTTACTGTGATCCGTGAAAGTAGGAACAGTTGTCACGTAGGCATACGCCGTTATTGAAGAAAGTACATACACTTCACGGTAACATGCGCACTTCACCGTTACGAATGTGCATGTATGGACACATTGGCGATCGCGGACAACTACCTGTAAGCAGATATGTGCGGCAAATGATACCCTTGTTACGAAGTAGCTAACATATTTGCTGTCGTCGTTGAGTTTACGTTCAATGTTGAGAATTATTCATATTGTTAACTTTTTTTTTATACAACAAATGTAAATGTTCAACTATTTCGAAATTTTTTTTTGCGACAGTACCCCTCTCTATGATAATGCGGATATATAGCACCTCCTATAAAATGTAATTTAAGCACACTCTGCTCTGATGCAAATATTTATCAACAATGACGTACTTTCAACAATATTATAATTACGAAAATATACAAGTATTATTTTTTTAAAATTGTAAAACAACAGCTATAACAACAATAATAATTCTACTCAAACGATACAGAAATTATATTGTTCACTGTGTGTATTGCGTGCAAGTGAGATTGCAATGACCTTATAAGTACAAAAACTACACGGTTGTTTTGAAGTATTTAAATGAAGAATGTAGAAGAAAAAACCACTTGTATATTGTATCAGTAATTAATGTAAATGCAAATATTCTTTTTATTTATGGAAAAAATTTTAAAAAAATTACCGAAAAAGTTATAATTATATATATTTTGATTGAATTATAAATACGTTAGTGATAAGAAGTAATGTGTCGAAATACAAAAATAAACAATAATTAAAATGAAAATGTTACTTAATGAATTGCAAATTCTAACACTTTTAATTTTTATTTCAAAAAGCAAAAAAAAAAAAAAATAGGATATTGAAGAATGTTTTTTCACTGCAAAGTAAATATGTTATATTAAATAAGAGAAGGAGATAAGTAAATTTGACTGTGTGAGAAAGAGTGTGGGTGTTCTTGTGTAAGTGTTTTTGTGTATTGTCACTCACAGACACAAGATAAATAATATAACTAGTTTAACAAAAATAGCACTAAAACTTTTTAAAAAATGGTGTATAAATGTTTAAAAAAATGTTAAGTTTATCAAATTACAAATGTAAACTAAATACGTAACAAAAGCCAAACGAAACTCAGAATGTGTAAATGAGAAGCAATTACTTATAATTGTTGTTAGCAATTTTTATTTCTTTGCTGCTCAACGTTTCGATTTTATCTTAAACTTTTGTTTGAAAAAATAATTTTGTTGCTGTTGTTGTTAAACTGATAAGAATAATTCACACAAAAATGAAACAAAACAAAACAAAAGCAAAAAAACAATCTATACTTACTTTGAAGGGACTGGACACAAAATTTTCACGCTGTTTTGTATTTTATGTTTTTGGAAGGGAGGTAACAAAGTAAGAGAGATATCAAAAATATATATATCTTTGTTTGTATTTTGGGAAAAAGAAAAGTGTGGTGTTTCCTGTAAATGCGTACAAATCTAATATAGCTATCGAATGTGTATAAATATACGCAACTGTTCAAATAAAGAGTTTTAAATTATCTGCAAAATAAATTTGATTTTGACACTCAAAATATATCAAAGGAGAAACAAACAGAATGTTTCAAAAGTTTTGAAGGAAGTTGTTTTAAATATTTGACTATATCACTAACTATATATTAAACTCCACAAAAATAGTTAATTACAATTTGTACTTCTTTTGTTTGCTTTTCACAATATTGTTCAGAAATAGCGTTGATGCAAAAAAAAAAAAAAAATTGGCAAAAGCTAAATTTAGCAAAAGAAATGAAATGAAAGAAAAACGAATTGCACCTTCGTCTTAATTACAAATAACTGTTTACACAGTGTAATAGCAAAACAGTGAATAAAATAAATTAATAACTATAAGTTTAATCTTTCTATTTGCTATATAGAATAGATAAAAAAACTTGACTTAAATATTAACCTAAATAAATTTTTACACAATATTAATGATTGAATATTGATGTACAAACTCTAGCCTAAAGACTGTTTGTGAATGGATAAAATATTTGTTTTTGTTTTTGTATATATAAAATATATATATTTAATTTTTTCGCGTTAAATTATTCTGAAATGACCAAAGAAAGAATACTAAACACGTAAAACTTTTAAATAAATTGAAAACAAATAACCTTTCCAAAATATTATAGCTTCCTATACAAATTATTAACAATTTATGTTATAGAAAGATACTTTTTTGTTACTTTATGATTGATAAAATAATTAAAACCCACTCAGCTTATTAAATTATGATTATTAGTAGATAAAATAATTAGATTTGAATATGCCACGTTTTTGGGATGGCAATGATGTCACTCTTATATAAAAGTTATTAAAACTAAATGAAAGCAAGACAGATGTGTATAGATTGTTGCTAAAATAAGTGAGGGCTATAAAAGGCTATTTGTAAAAATAATTGATAAATTTATGTTTACTAGATAAGTGGGGAAATTTATTTACAGTGTTGAAACACAAATTTATTGAAAGCGAAACAAACTTTTCTATAACACTTAAAAGCAAATAATTTCAAATGATATATTTCTCTGTTTCACTACTAATATATATATTTTTTGAAATTTGTAATTTTATCGATACAACTTGTAAGCTTTAGGTTAAAAAAAAATTAATACTCTACGTAATGTATAGAAAAGAAAATTAAATTTAAGTTTAAGATATAAGAAAATATCTGGGTTTTTTTAAGGGTAATAGTTTAATAATATAGTAATAGAAGTAAAAATATAAAAATATATCAAAAATTAATTGTTTTTTTAAAAAAAGGAAGTAAACGGGTGAAACATTTAAGTAAATGTAAATATGTATCAAGAATGTTACTGTGAAATCAACAACATCTTCAATATGTGAGCATAATATAATTAATTGCGTTTTTGTATTAAAAAATAATTGGAGTTCTTTTCAGAAATATGTTTTACAAAAAAATAAATAAAGAGATGTATAACAACAGTCTTTGTTTTTTGTTTTGCCTTATAGTTTGTTTACACTATGCAAAATTCCAATGGTGCTTGCCATGATAAGGGCATTTCCAGCAAATCGCGCACAATACCCGTTATACAACCCACGTCATGGCGACTTTATGTGAGCAAATAGATTTGTACTTGATAAATGTTTTCTTCTGACGAACGTGGTAAGTGGGTAAAGTGCGAAGTCAATAAGCAACGTCCCTCCAACTGCACCGATTACGGCGTCGTTTCGCCAATGAGCTCATTGAGGTAGTTATAACAAATCACTACGTGCTCGTAAAATAGAAGATGGAGTCGGTACAATGAATGAACCTATTGTCTCATATCATCATAATCAATACGCTTGAAATGGTAATATTAAATTGAGAGGCGCTAAAGCTCACACAGTACGCATTGACAATTTAGGTAAAGAAAGTCAGCTTCAGTGCGTCTTGAAGTGATAATTAATAATTATGTTCATTAGCGGAGTGCTAATAGCGTGCGCAGCAAACGACGCCGCAGCTAAAATAGGTAACAAGGTATAATACACGTGCCGTGTATCGACAAGTGAACTTATCGAATACAAGCCTGTTATTTCACTTCTATCAATTCGCATAGTTTTGATAATAAAATACGCAGTAATGCTTTGCGCAGCCGCAAAGCAGATATCACGACTTCACAGCGCATACGTCAACGATCAGACAGACCCACGTAGAAGAGGTGCAGAAAGTTGTCGTTGCATTCAGCATAAGGTTAAAGGGGCACAAAGGAGGCCACAAGTTGCAAATAATGCACTTGACCAAAATAGTCTACTAGGTAGTTCAAGCAAAGTATCTCCGTACAGGTTCGACTGTATTAATCAATTTGGATTAACACATCATTCGTCTGAGCTAGCACATAAAATATTAAGCTATTTTTCTAATTACGTAATTTTGGTTGACGCAACGTTTGGCAAATTAGTTTTACATCTAGTTTATAAAGTCAAATCATAACACTCAGAACTTGTATTTTGCTCAACGTTTTACACATTAACAGACATATAATGTTATCAATCAGCTTCTTTCTTGTTGCACCTGTTTTTTATACTATTTACAATATCACTCATACAGCTTTTGTCCATATTTTCAATACTTTCTTCTTTGTGAATGAGAAAAGAGTGAGTTTCTACATTGTTCGCACATTTCGAAATACACACACTATCATGTACTACTAGTGTTTTCATGTTATTTAATCATCTCCTAATTCATTGAGATGATCGACACATCTGTAATCTGCTTCATTGTGTACTTGCATGTGTAAAATTGAAACGTGAATTATCAAAAAAATCGAAAGGTCTAACACCTGAGGCAGGCACGTAGCCATTTGTCAGCTTTGTTCGTTGTCAAATATTGCAAATTAATTACGAGCATACCATTTATTCTGCATCATTGCGTCCGTCTATTATGAAATGTCCATTTGACATATTCACATGTACACTGCCTGCTTATTTGTCCACAAAAAGATCTAAGTGTGGAAAGTATGTTGATATGAGAAAACGTTTGGCTAATTCACAGTGTGTGCTTAACCTATTTACCGTAGTAGAGTGTTATGGGTGTTGGTTGCACATTTCATGTAACGTTAAAACAGCTTGCTACAACATATTTATTTTATGCGCTGCATTTATCCTATCTAGCTTGTCTGGAGGAGTGAAAAAAGATGGAATTATGTTTAGCACGCTATTCTAATAAGGAGTACTGACAATTTTGTCTACTTAATTTAGCATATTCTGTTGCATTAGTTTTTGTTTTTCTGGTTACATTGTAATACTGCGTATAGCAATTTCGTTTGATGATGAGCGACTAATTCGACTTTACGCAGGTCGCAAAGTAACTCCTTTTACGTTGGTTTACAGAATATATGTGTTGGTAGGAGAATAAACGTTATTTTTAATCTACAAAGACGATCTTTACAAAGGTTCAAAAGTAGATGACTTGGCAAGAGCGCACGATTGAATAGTTCGAGCAATGTTAGAGTGTTCTTTAAGTTACTGCTGAGAAATTTTCACAATCATTGCGGCGTGATCGAAACGGTTTTACGTTTTATGTAGTAAGCACAAAGCTTTTGAAAGTTTATGTTTCATGCGAAGACACTTTCGATTCATTAACACAATATCACCAGAGTGCGTGCTGTTCAGAATTTATGTAGTACGTTATGCATTCTGAAGCTACGATAATACATTATTTTTGGGTTGCTAAACTTACATTAAGTTAGAATTCAACATAACTAATATAAACAGAAAATGTGGTCTGCTTAATAATTTACTGTATTTTGTATCCTTGTTCGCACGTCAATTATGTTTAATATAATATTTTTTAAATTTTGTTTTACTTCAAAACAATATTTAATACATATTGTATTTTTAGTAACAGTAATTACATCATTTTTTTTAAAAACAAATTTTTATCACAATCGTGCTCTGCACGGTAAAAAACATATATTACATTTTTATTGGTTTTTTATCCGTTTCTACCAAAAAAAAAAGAAAAAAAAAAGAATTTCAGCTAGTAAGTGAAAAATTAACTTTTTTGTTAAAGAAAAAATTTTAATTTATTAATTGTTTATTTTTTGTAGCACATCATCAGATTTTTAATTAGCTTATAAGGTGCAA
The DNA here is from genome assembly GCA_028554745.1 of Blastocrithidia nonstop. NCBI lineage: Eukaryota > Euglenozoa > Kinetoplastea > Trypanosomatida > Trypanosomatidae > Blastocrithidia > Blastocrithidia nonstop. Next base: position 243,837 of record JAQOTN010000018.1, on the reverse strand, counting down.
ATATACTTTTTACCAATTTTATTTTAAAAAGATTGTAAGACGCTATTTTTATTTTTTTTGGTTAACGTCATTAGTGCTTTTCATCAATGCGAAAAACGTTATACTTGCCGTTGCGTGTGTTTTCACTACTGATATTATTAGTTTTGTTGTATGCGTCGACTCGCATTCGTCACATTAACTATAAAGAAAGTTGTTGATGTAATCGAAGACACTAGTGTCGTGTGCAAGCATCAACATTCGTATTATTTCAGTTATCAAACGGGAGAACAGTATTAGTAAGCGTATTGTTTGCCACAAAGTAAATGTGATTACTTGATATGCATCTATCAAGTACTTTTGTAATTGCTTGTCGAGCATACACACAGCCGACTCCACCAACACAGTCCATTTTTGTAATGACAATATGAGGGATGAGATCATTAGCCTTTTACCGTATGTGCAATATTAGATATTGTAGATATTACACAAACATCACATCATTAACGATTACTTTCGTTAAATTAATTATATTTTCAAATTACTAATTTTCTTGTAAAATCTACTTCACGCTGTGTTTGTTTACTTCAGTCGAACTGCACATTTCCATTGCCATCGGAACTGCTAACGAGCTTAATGCTTTTTTGAAGTTGTGCTAGCGGTGATGTTGGCGTTAGTTTGATTAATGATTTTAGTGCTTACTCGACGGCAGAATTTCGTTTGATGTTGCCCTTGAAACTGAACTTGAAACTGAAAGTGGTAAAGATTGACAAATGTGTTACTTGCAGTGTTTAATTTACATCTAATTATATATTTATGCACACTATTTCCTTTAATATTACAATTACAACTGTTTTACTTATTGATTTTACGTTGCATTACACTTCTTGTAGCACAAGTCCTATTGAGATAATCTAACTCTTGAGTGTAAAGCTACATAACGAGGTTTTCGCAGCAACCAGCTTGGCCACCCACAGTCGTTAATTAATTCTGTAGCAGCAACAACAATGATACAGTGGTGTGCGCTATTTTGACGAATGGTAGATAAACATACAATTTAATTATCAGTCATCTTATTCGAACCAGCAAGTTGAATATGTCAGGGCATGCCAGCAAGAAGTTTATCGAGGACAATGCTACTCGAGTTATGTTTGTCTTGTGCTGCGATTAAACCTCCATTCAATAAATTTTATACGATTGATTTCTTTTCATCATTTTTTACTAACGTATTTTCCTCTATCAACATTTACAATTTTCGTTAATCAAATATGTTAAATATGGTGCCAGGGGTATCAATGCAAAGTCAGGACGGTCTAATGACATTATCTGGAAAAGGCTAAATCGTCAATGTACCGGCACCACCACATGCACCAACTGGAGCAGCAGGCCATCTCCCGTGAAATGCAACGCACTCACGGTAGGTGTTAATGAACGAGGATTTACCGCTTTGAGGTGTGCCAATGACAAGTATATTAACGGTTCTATCGTCTACTTTGTGTGTAGCACATTGAGTATTAGTTAATCGTTGCATTAAGCTAGATGCACCATGCTGCTTAACTTTGTGACAGTGCTCATGTTATTACATTGATTTGATGCTAAATGATTAACTTGTAGTAAAACTCTTGTGTGCATTATTGTTGTTAATTTATCAATTTTAATGTTTGCTGCACTGATTAATGCTAAATTTACTCATATCTGATTATGGAATATTAAAACTATTTCGTTTGTAAACTGCACGGTGCGGCGGAGATGATATTGCAGGCAGAGAAGCGCTAAAAGAATTATTTACCTGTCTGTCGCTCACAAATGAATTGTTGTCTTTTGATTACTAATGTTGAATAAATTTACCTAGCGTAATATTAATTTTCCCTAATTTGTTATTGTGTTAATTTTACACAGAAGAAAAACTACGTAAAAAATTTGAAGGGTATTTTTTTAACGACTTGTTATTATCGCCCACGTAATTAATAAAATTTTTTTTTGCACTATTTGTCTTATTAAATTACTTTGAGTGTGCGTTATTAATAAATGAAGAGTCGGCTGACTTCTGCACCTTCGACGAAGATGTGGAACATTTGCTAGAGTGCACGTTACAATCATGATAAATTTTGTTGGGCTGCAAAATTTTCTCCTGCTCCTGCGTTATGATAGATTGTTTTGACTTGACTTTGATAAGGTGATGTGATGGGTTCGATACACCATGCACAATTGGCTTTGACGTATTACATTTTTGCATAGATGTATGTGAAACTAAGGAGGGGTCTTATGATGTGTACGACAATGATTAAGAGTATGATGATGTCGATGACTGAGTTGATCTTGACATACTTGATGAATGACTACATTCTTCACTAGAATAAATAGCAACCACATTTTAATTGTTTTATGATTTTCAGAAAACGTTATAAAGTCGTTACATAGACTTATATATCATTAAATTAATTTTTATCAACCAATATAATGTATATACGTATATATCTATGGAAAAATTGCTGTTGTTTTTTACCCTTGATTCTCAACGATTGATTGACAAAGCAAGCAGAGATGATATTTTTTGAAAGGTAACAACGGTTAAAAAAATAAACAAAGTAAAAAATAATTATTGTTATGACGCACTTACACATATATAAATTTACATTTATGAATACAGATACATGTTTCAAATTTTTTCACACAAAATAAAATTAGATGAAATAGATTAGAAACAGAAATTTTTGTTTAGTATGATGTGAAAATTATATATTCTGCTGCTATTAACACTATCTTGAAAATTATATTTGTAAAACAACTTGTGTTACAAGAAGAGCAAAAAAAAATACATACCTAATAAAATTTACAGGAAATACTTTTTTATTGACAGTTCATGTAACTGTTACTAGTTATGATATTTTCACTAACTTTCAATATCGTTACAGCTATTAACTTGCTTTAATCTAATCAAAATTTGATTGACAATTCATTGATGAACTTTATCAGCTAATATGTTAATATGCTCAATTGATGCAATTGTGACTGTAATGATGTTGTCTTCATTTTCGTATGATATCGTTATACTACCCATATTTTAAGTTTTCGACTAATTGCACGCGTCATAGATGTCAACAATATCAACTTTTGACACATTATGCAACGCTTTAGCGCTCTACGTAATGTGACACTATTAAGAATGTAGAAAATTTTTGCGGAATTACTTATCACGGTCAATTTATAATACACTTGTATTACTTTTTTGTAAATTTGTTAAACGTATTCCAATAATGATAGCGTTATGTTATTGTTGATAAACTTTAGACAAATAATGTCTATGTGATTCAAAATAAATATTTTCACCTTACAAGATGACAACTTTCCCGTTAATTACAATACTTTCAATTAAATCATCAATAACGTTATTTAACTTTTATTAAGACGATGCTGTACATTTTATCGTTTGCTGCTCTTGTAGTTACTAATGCTTATTATGCGTAAATGTCGTGTAATAATTTTCATCTACAAAATTGTCAACCTATTCATCAACGTTTGCACACTCAGTAGCAGTCACAATATCTAATAATGTTGACATATTAATAATACTATGGCAATGCAACTTGTTACTTAAATTAAATGCCATTATAGTCTTACCACAACCTTCACAACCTGTAATCATAATTACAAGTGGAATACGATGTATGTAAAAGTTTGTGATAACAGGCAACAAACGTGAGTGAGTATTACCATATCCTTTTTATATCATCAATAGTTTCAATTACTAATACAATTACTCTTGTCTGATTGATGTACGATTTAAATTGACAAAATGTCGTTTTACATCTAGCGCAATCTGAACTGCGACATTACACGGTAATTTGCAGAAACTAAGAACATGAGTTAATCGAAAACGTGAAAGAATATAGTAGTGCTCCTCTGACACATACACCTTCAACTTGATAGCATCATATTTCGAACACATAACTTCGAGCTTTACCTTATCTCTAAGTGTTATACATAAACAAACTTAACTTGTAAATACTAATTATACAAGAAACTTCATGAAGTTAAGTTAAAAAGTTGTTAACACATAGCTACTAGCAAAACTACATAAATTAAAAAATATACACATATTATGGTAGGATATGGCATCAAAGGTATTTTATAAAGATAGGCAATTATAACAATCAATAGTTATAATATTTTGTATTTTAACTATATGTTTCACATTTATCAAAGATCAATATTTATCGACTAAGCAAATAAAGTAATAAAATTTACGCTGGAAGAAACGTTGGTTTTATCAAATATGAACAAGAACATCAACGACAAAATTCATCGTATTACTATAGGACAACTTTGAATGCAAAACAATTATATCGCGATCCGATCGTCTCAACTCGCACAGAAGATTGCTAACGTGGTGTTATCTAAATGACATTTTCGTAGCAAAGCTAATAATATTTAGTACCTTTTTTGTTAGCATCATTACTCCTATACCTCCTTTGGCATTTATCACTGCTTGCGTTTAGTGTTGCAGTATTTATGATAGAAGTGACAGTATTGCTGCAACTACATTTACTGATTGGCATTTATTAATGTGTACTCTAGTCAAACTTCCTTCCAACATGACTAACAATTTTGCATTTATCCGTGCATCCGCTGTGATATTAAACTGCGGCACTAATAAAATAGGGCTACAAAACTTATTTCGAGTTAATAGTGATAATGAAGTAAATTCCACCTGGCCGCAACGCTCGTAGTGTTTGAGCTGCATAAGATTACATATTCGGGTTAACACAGCCTGCAAACGCACTCATGAGAGCATCAGCTGTACCTTTATCAAAAATTAAGTCAGTGCTATCAGGATAGACTTTACATAGACGAGGTGTGCCATTATCTGCATCAACACTTACAGAGTATCAGTGCTCGTGGTCGCCATCATCGTTATTAACAAAAATTGAATTTACAAGTTCGCAACAATTTCCTATAGCATAACGTCGATGCGGAAAACGTTTAGCGAGTCGTTCAATTAAGTTTTAGCATATATCAATATTGAGAATCTACAAGGAGTCAAACGTGTTGACACTTGCATTCAATTGCCAAGTTTTGTACTATTATTAAAATTAATCACAAAAATTGCTATTTCCACATCCCAGGTGCAATACATGCATTATTTTTTGGGACTACTAACACTTACAATATTTGTTATTGACACTCGATAATAATTCCTAATGCTGACAATATACAGATTCGCATTTCTGTTTTTAGTTAACAACTGATGACTTTGCCACATTTGGCAAACTTGTACATTCACAACTGTATTCGCATTAATGATTGACACAGCTTTTCAACTATGGACATTACTGTTACAATAGTTAACATATCTTATATTCATGCTAGCACGCTACTGGCTAAGCGACGGACAACAGAGGTTATTGAGACTTAGACAAGTTTTTAGCCAAATAAAGATGTTACATTATACATTAACGCAAAATATTTGCATAGCTTGTAAATGTGATGAACCATTCATAGTGATCTAGTAGACAACCATTTTAGCAAACTTAATTTGATCTTCTGTTACAATACTATTTTCGAATTAGTAAACCATTTTACTCATTGTAGAACTAATTCCAATATGACACACGCCCCGGAGACATTTCACTTGTGTCATCTATCATTTCTAGTTAGATATATATTGCGCCAACGATGTAATATTCTTAATGGAAAAATAAACAGAGCAAATTTTTTTTATTTTTTTTATATCAACCAAGAGAGTAGATATTCTGAAAAAGGTATTTGAAATCAACAGATAACTTTCGTTGTACTAACTATCTTTGTACCACTGCAAACATGAAACATAAAGGAAATAAATACATATTTTTTTTGAGCTATACTTGTAACAAAGATGATTATCACTATTCACATCATTCTGAAGGGTAGTATATAGTTGTATACTTCGTCAATTCCATACGTAATTGTGGACTGATTCAAAAAAAAACGTGAAAAATATTAACATGTAAAGCTCACAGAAAAAATATTTATCTAATGGCAATTATGGCAAATTAAATTTACTTACATCAGAAACAATAATCAAAATACATTTAAACAGTTTGATTAGTATGCGCTAGTAACATTAAAATTACTACTAATAATTTTTTTTACTATTAATTAAATTTTTAAAAATAAAATTATCTTAATAATTAATCATGTTTTTAGCATATATTTTAATTTTTGCCCTAGGATACACTTGACTGAAAATTAATTTGTCACGAACGGTAGCAAGTCATGAAACGACACTTGCTAAGTGACTTTGCAGATGCACGTTTTGATGGATGTAGCTGTAGCATACTTGATATCATACTTTTAACTGCCGCATACATTGCATTCAATAAAATCTTGTCATCATACTATTTACCATACACAGGTGCGCGATAGTTCTTGATATCTTTGCGAGAAGTTATTTGATCGTGCAAATCTCTAGCTAAATTTAATTATAATTAAGTACGCTCCTATTATTCGTTTCCATCAGGTGCTAAGCTGTGTTATAGAAAAACATTGTTCTCTGTAGTGTTGTTATTGCTAAATGTGCAGTGCTTGCTTAGTCTGATTAAATCATTTGTGTCAATGCTGTTTGCACTATCGTTATCGACGTCAGTGTTGCTCTTGACAGCACATACGTTCTACGATTTATCATCTAACATTGATTATTGTGATATGTCAAATTTTAACTATTTATTAGTGTCACGTAGCTTTAAATAAAATTCAACGAAATGGCTGATATCATTCATCTATCGCTGTAACGTTGGACATGTGCCAAGAAGGTCAAGAAGTGTGATTCCAAGAGATCAGACATCCTACGCATATAAACGATCCATCTAATTTTTGTATCACCTGTGGTTATCAATCTAGATCAGTCGTTATGGTGCAGTATAACGTATTGTCCCACCAAATACTTTGCCCGCAAGTTGAGGATAGCGCGTTGCTGAACCAAAATCAGCAAGTTTAACGTGCATCATATTATATAACAAAATATTAGATGGATTGATATCACGATGTGCTACTCCTTTACCGTGTATGTACTGCAAAACATCAATCATTTGGAATGCTATAGAAGCAAAATGTCTTAATGTTAACCGATGACACGGTAAAGTTTTAACATACGTAGACAAATTCCCTTATTTACAGTGTTATAGGCAGATGCAGAGTTGATTTCTATTATTGTAATAACTACGAATGTACTGTACAATATTTGGGTGATTTCCTAAGTACATTAATATCTCCACCTACTCACTCGAAATACCTACAGCGTTACTTGCTGCAGTAAATATTGTTTTAAGCGCAAAAACACCACCGGTAAACTCCTCTGAAACCAAATCTACCCTACTATTACTGCCTTCACCAAGTTTTCTTATTACGTGAGGTTCATTATGTGTCGGGCGACTAATTATTTGCTGTTTTACTTTTACTTAATGCAAAAATTACAAAAATCGTATTCATGACTTCACTTAGATCGGTTTGTGCAAGACATAATGCACATCAGAGCAATTTGCAGGAGGACCGTCGTTTCTTGAAGCACTAAACGCAACAAGACTAACTACATCTTTATCTTATGTGGCAACAAATTTCACGCTATACTCATGGCATGTTTGACGAAATTAATTATACTGCTCACTAGCACAACTTACAATGACTGCAGTCAAATCATTACCAAATGTACGAAGAAGTGGCAAAAAAGTTTATATGCTTTATGTAAAAAATACTCGATGCTGATAAAGCGAACAAAGATTTCGTATGTGAGCAAGGTAAACCTAATCAGGTTCGCAGATTATAAACGTGCACAGCAGCATCTGCTTGGCGTTAGTCATAAGTGTTTCCTGTGAAATTGGAGAATCAGGTATTGTTTTGTTTGTTTTTGTTGATGATGGTGTTAATTAGAAAGTAGACTTTCCCTTTTGCATGATACTTTGCTCAGATTTGCAATAAAATTTATTTCGTGACACTGAGTGATTACTTATACTCTTTAATCATTATGTTACTCTACTATTATCTGCAGTTGTAGTATATTTATTTTTTTAGCTTTTACTGTTCTTGTTCTTGTTCTTGTTGTTGTTGTTATTATTATTTTTGTCGTCGTTCACGCAGGCCTAAGAAAAAATCTGGTTCTTTCTTGACTGTTATTGTAGTTAAGTTTTATTTTATTGACACATTTGCAAATGTAAATGGTTACTCGTCAGCAACGACACGGAGACTGGTATTGCTAACGTAAACTGATTACTCTACGTTGAAATAAGATACCCGCTTTCTTGTGCAATCTGTGACAAGTAGGTAAAATTTGATAAGGCAAATATACCTCTCACAGGTATAATTTAGACTACCAATTGCATTAAATAACAACGATAGTCTGCATTACAACGTCATTACAAACATACATTTAATGTAGCACACTTCATTGCACAAGGGTTGACACTGTTGTGGAATAAAGTGTAATTTACATCCTTCTCACTGTCACTATCACTGTCATAACTAATTTTTACATTACCGTTATTGATATTATTGTTATTATTATTAATATTAATGCTACTACTACTACTATTACTATTATTGTTATTATGTGTGTTGTAATTATCAAAGTTGCTGCCTTCGTTCAAGTTGTTATAAAATTCAGTATCTAGATCGTTATGACTTTTAGCAGCTTAGCGTAAAGATTTATTATTATTTATTATCACTGCTTAGTGTTTTGTGTCGCACTTGTCACTATTTGGGAGTGTGTTTTATTTCTTATCAATTTACTCGTTCAATTACTACGCTACACGACAAATTTATGTAAACAAGCAATGCACCTTGGCAGTTTCACATTAAAATTATTATGGAACGTACTCATCAATGAAAACGTTAACGCAAATATGATTTTTTTTACCAGAGCAATTAGCATGAGAGAACTTATCTGTGCCGTTCTGTTGCTCATTACAATGATACAATGCCTATAGAGGTGATAATAATTATACAAGTGTAGATAAGCGTCATCACTATCTAGCATTTGTGCTGCGGTAACGTATAGCATTTCATGTTGATTAGTTTAATAAGCTCTTGTACGTTTGCAGATTAACATCATTCTATTACATTTGCATTTGCAAGGCGGTAAGCGCTGTATGTGAAAGGTACGATGCCATGACATGGTTATCCTACTCGATAGCACTTCCGATCAACATTATTGTCCTAACACCATCAATGTGGGCAGGTGTCGCCACCGCACTGATCAATACTGAATGTTTGTTGAAGGAATTAATGACAATACGGCGAGGTTATTGTGAAACATTTTACGCATCTTAGATTAATATACGGGCTATAGATATACTTTACATATCTAACACCGCCTCTAGTGATTTACCAATTATCTGTTATTAACTAATTCCAGTAGCGCGCTTAGCTCCAACATTTCACACACAAATACGTAGATCAAAGTTATTAATCACCCCAATCATGATAATCATTTTATCTAAAACGAGTTATTTGATCTTTAGTAATCGTGTTGTGTTAGAGTCAAACGTGTGTGTGAACATTGACAACTCTCGCTATGACTTGTTGTTTCTTGACAACTTTTATGCAATGTTATGAAAGTAGTACAATTTGGTCACATTTGTCGTTAGCAACGAGGAGTAAAAATTTATATCTTCACCATTTTTCTGTGTCATGAAGGCCACAAAGAATATGGCCATAAAAAAGTTAACAGCGCATAAAATAGTAGACAGCACTGCGCACGGCAAAGCTGATTATTGAAAACGTCACATTAATCATGCAAGTGCAATGATGACAAATATTATGAAAATATTGAAAAATAGGCATAATGTGCAAACGTTACTGGACATGGTACATTTTTGAGCATACATCAAAAGATTTTGTTTAAAAGAAAACTTTATTGCTAACCGTTATCGAATATTGTCAATAGCACTTGTTTGCATACTAATAGCATCTGCGCATTATTTTACAGACGTCCAGCACTATCGTATTTGGCGTATTTAATATTTTGACATATTGTTATTGGTACTACTCTCGATAATTTTTTTAAAAAATTCATTCTTAGTTCTGGTATTGTATCGTGGTTCACAAATAATTCTTTTCACATTTTAAGTAGAGTGCAATTATTCTCATTGGCAGATAAATTCATCATCACCTGCACCACCACCACCACTTTACTTTCTATACACATTATTCGCCTTTAAGACGTTGCGAGAGCCAACCTAGCTTTACGTTGTCGATTTTAATGCCTTAGTTTTACATGTACGATTAGTAGTGCTGATACTATTTAGGGGGCTACAGATGTTATTATCGTTACGATCTTAGCTGTTAGCATCGCGCAAACAATTCACACTTGCATTGACGACATTATGTTACAATCAACAGACACAATCTCAACGTCTAATAAATTCCTGTCTACACTCATGTAAAAAGGATAGATAAGATAAAATATTATCATCATATTTCGACTTTGGTTTCAACATATCAATAAAATTGGGTTATCTGAAGGTTATATTTACAAATGTAGTAATGTGTAAGAGAAGATATTATCGTAAAGCTAGATTTATATTCGATCCAGGTAGTGGTGTGTTAGTTGAAATTTAGTGAATAAGCTGAGAGAGCTACTAAAGTGCTGAAATAAAGTAATCGATATCGTTAATACCTATCATGTGCAAGCTAGGTCTTTTTGTGAAGAAGGGAAATACTAACGCCTAAGGATGTTAAACGTCAGGTGGATGTCAAAACACGTTGCTACGTGTTTGTCCTTCTTGATAATTTTCATAATTATAGAGAGTTGTCATGGCTAAGATATAGGAAAAGCAGAAACAAAAAAAATAATAATATATTTGTACTCTTTAAATACTGTTATGTGAAAATAAACAAAAAAAAATATGTTTCAAATAAATTTGTCTAATAAAAAAAGTAGACTAAGAAAGAAAAAGGAAATGAACGTTGAAATCTTTACCTTAAAAACAAAAACAAGAAAATATACTGCATAGTTTATAAAATTTTAAGGATAACCATCAAATGATAAGGTGCATGTGTATGATATAATAGTTATACCTTTAACAAGTTTAAAGTGAGGCACGTTTACTTTACATTCAAATAAATATTTGTTTCAAAATTATTGCAAGAAACAAATTAGTAGGTAAGAGTAATGATTGATACTATCACATAAATAAATTATTTTTTGTACTTAACATTGACAAATTAAAATAAATCAATGTAATATTTTGTAAACTAATGCAATCCACGTAAAGTAAATAAGTGAATTACAAAGTAAATTTGATGATGATGATAATAAAAAAAATAACAAAGTTTGCCAATAGTAACTTCATTTAATAATAGAATAATGTTCTCTTACTATTGAAAATAAAAACAAATATATTATTTTATTATCAATTGACCATAAAACAATTGAAGTAATAATTTTTTAAAAAAAAATTTCAAAATTTAATTGTTTTTTTTTACGAATACACATTAATGTTATTGTGTGTGTATGTGTATGACGTAGCTCCTATAAAAATGAATAATTTTATATTTGTAAATGAAATAGTGTACCTTACTAACATACACAATTTGTATTTGTTGTCTTCTGAAGTGACTAAGATGAAGAGTTTAGTAATGATGAATTGTCAAGTACAGGATCAACTACTGGTAAAATACCTGTAGATGACCACTATGGTATGTCTTCACTCAAAACTTAACAGTCAAAGTAATCAAAATATAACTGCTTCAGTTTGTTTACCTCTTCCGAGTCTAGTATGTCTTCCACAGACTGTGTTGTGGATGATGTAGTAATTACACTGTTTAAGTTGTTATCATCAAAACTGTTATAAACATTGTTGTTGTTGTTATTATCAATCATGTCATCTTTGAACCTATTTGTCATAAAATTACAGTTATAAGCACTGGACGATCTATGCATTGCTGAATTTTACGTACATTTTTGTACTTTTATCTGCATATGTGCGAAAACATGAACCAAATGATAAGATTGACAAAATCTAATGTAATTCTGTATAGTGGTGACTAATGTATTTGTAATAATACTGCAACGTGCAAGTGATAAGGTATCATTAACGGTATAATTATGAATGCTATCACCTTGTGAATAGCTGATATTTCTGCAAATAAAATTACTGCTTTTCCCAAAGCTAACAGTGTTATTACTGTTGTCAGTATTATCAACGGCGTTATTATTATGATTATTATTATTATCACCATTATTAACGTTATTGTGAACATTATTGACCATGTCTTCATTATGGCAGTTATTACCACTATTTTTTCAAATGAAACGCTGTTTCGCAGATGTCAACTGATCTGGCAGGTTCAAAATTATCTTGGTAATTTGTCTAAATGCATCAATCTTTGCTGATCGTGCCGCCTATCATCTTTCACGCAACGAACGCTACATTGCAACACACGATGTTAACTACTACAGTGCATGACAAGCGTACACCGCTTCACTGTTGCATAGTACGGAGTTACCTTAAACATGTAAATCTATCTACGTGCCGTCATTGCCCGCGACAGGTGGTCCTGCCTGTTTAGACCGAGTTGTGAGTTTGTAATGCGCGTGAGACGGTAAAGTGGACGATGGGGAAAGCAAGTGATGTCCTTCCTATTGTTTGTTATGTTTACGATATTGCTTTCGCTGATTTTGAATCTTTTGATTTAACTATAATGCTACTGGCTACAACGTTCGTTGATCATGCTGCCGACCACGCGCAGATGTTGCTCGCTCGGTGGCATTGCCAAAAGCCCCGTTTATTGCGTTATAATTTGTATTATGTTTTCGTGCAGAGATTGTACACGGTTTAACAACCTCACTACTCAATACACTAATGTCAGCAAACTTCGTGTTTTTATTAGCACCATTCATCGCCTGTAAACGAACAGGTGCCGTACGAAAAACATGACGTGCATCTGATTTGACACTCACGTCATGTGATTTGTTTTACTGTTTGTTGTAATATGGTTCAAACTTTACCTAACGAGGTTGTAACGTTCATCGCGAGCTTTCACACTCAGTGACGTGGTTTCCTGTAGTTTTCTACATTGGCTGAGTTAACAAATGAAGGTAAAAGTTATGATAAACAGATAACTTTGCTTGAGAAGAGGAAAAACAAATTTTATAACTTATGATTGAAAAAAAGAAAGAAAATTAATGCTAGTTGTTAGAAAAACGTTCTAGATAAGAAAAAAATGTTTATTAAAAAAAAAGATTGTAAGAAAAAACGTAATGACAATATGTTATAGTATAAGTAGCAATAAAAATACCAAAAGTGTTTTTATTGCTACTTATACTATTACATATTGAATACTGTTTATCATATTTATCATCGTGATAATAGTCCGTTAACAAAAAAACTCATTACTTTTTTTTTTGTAATGCTTTATAACAAAACTTTGGTGTATTGTTTGTGTAGCAAATGCGCAATTGAACTCAAAAAAAGAAAAAAAATAATTTTACGTATATATACAATGAGAGAGTGTAGTGAGCAAAATAAACTAAACACTAATAATGTACGTAACTGACTATACAACACATGTATATTGTGTTATAGTACATTACGTATGCGATCTACTCATTCCTGTGGTGTGTATGGCATTCATTTTTGTGGACGCTACGATCATTCTCGACTCTGCAGTAATGCATCTCTAGTTGCAAACTGAGCATGCACACTTTGCGATGCCATCTGAACAAGACGTGCACGTGTGGGTGCATTTAATACAATAAGTAATTGGCATTCTGTTAACTTTTGTTCGAGTTGTTACGTTACAACTTTATGCCACTTCTTAAACGCATTACGCTCTTTGCGACGTAATGGTAGGTGTGCATCATGCTTCATGTCACGCAAATCAGGTGTTTTAGTGAGTGATGGAAAGCACTACTCTCATGACTTGCCAAAATCGTAAATATATTTACGTTTCTATTCGTTTAACAAAAATAAAATGTACAATGACATTGACATTCTAATTTTCTTTCTCCTTGATCTGCGTTTCGGCTCATTCCGATAACTCACGGATGGTCGATTACGCAACGCTAAAGCATCAGCCAATGTGCTGTCATTTTGTTTTTGTTATTCTTCCTGTTTTTGCTTTTGCTGTTAAATATCTTGATCAATAGGATCTTAATTTTTGTCGTTGTTATTGTTGATATTATTATCAGTAGTCTAACGAATTGCATCTTTTGGTTATTTGATATCTTATTTGTTATCCTTAACTTCACTTACTTTGCTCTTGCCAACAACATTACTGACATCTCGATCATTGCTTTAATAATTGTACACGTCATTTTATGCTACTTACGATAACAAAAATTGTTAAGCATGTGCGATTTTAGCATCATACGGTATTGCCCGTTCACGAAAGCACCGTTCTTTACGATAGTTTTGCTACAAAAATGCAATATTGTTTAGTACAAAAACTTATGGTGATATCTGGCCTTTTGCTCTTTTTCTGTAATGATAGGTGCAGGTGTTATTACTGTTGTAATGATCATTGTTGTCGAAGTAGTTTTACGTCTTATCTCTGCGAAAAATTAACTTGCGGCCGTATATATCATTTTATCTGTGATATTCATTTGCCACAATGGCAATTGTCTATAAATCTTGTAATATACCTAAAACACAACGAGCGAGAAAATCCTACACTTCCTTTACTGCCTATTCGTTCGCGTTTAGCTACATTACATTTCCACATAAAGCTAATTTGAGTGCACCATAGTACGAAGTGAGTAATTCTTTGTGAAAGTAGATGGTATTAGTACACATTTCGTGCACGCTACAATCAGGCGAAGGCATTCACTACGTTTTACGAAATGTACACGTGTACCGTTTGAGCTCATGTTTGTCTAAACCACCTTTGGCGTCCACATACCCTTACAACAGTGTTCGTGCGTTAAATAGATACTCATCTATCTTGCTTTATACATAATCAATGCAGGCTTGTGGATCACCAGGTAATCTGTTAGCTAGTCCTTTCCATTTCCACAATTACGCAGTAAAGTCAAGACAGATGAAAATGATATCTCTGAAGTAACGTTTTCCTACACAAAGACCTATATCTTGACCGCCTGACTAAAGAAACAATAAAGTAGGATTGCTTAGTCTTGACAAATCAAAGTAAACTGCTCGAAGTGCACGTGCAATGATTATGTCAAATATTTGCATAACCAACAAGCCAGGTACACTGGAAATAGCAAAATTGTTGTCTAATGGTTCGTAGACATACTTTTACAAACATGCCATTGTTTACTCTAACATGACGCGAGCTTGCTGGCTGATACAAATAAGGCGGTGCTAACCACGTCGGTAGTGCTTTAGTAGCGTACCTTGTAGTAGTACAGTACGAGTGTTGTTTACATACATTGTAGAGTGATGTCCGTTATGTGCTTTTGAAAAACATGTTCGAGTTGCTGCGTATGGTGAAAGTCTTGAGGACGACGCACAGGGCACAGTCTCTACGCACGAGCATGTTGAGTTGTCCATCACACTCTGTGCAAGTTGACGAGGCCGCAGTACACCGTTGGCACCATACGATTTGCCGCCAACACGATCAACTTGTTTATAAAGTGTATGTTTATTACTAACATTACCACCACTAATGCCTGTTGACAGACTTAAAATGTTGCTGTTGATGTATTAGGGTGCAACTTCATCTTCATTTTAGGCTTCTTAGCGATAGGTTGCGTCAAACAGCACTTCCACACGTTACCGTAATCTATTTCGTAGTAAAAGGAACAAATCATTATTAATTACTTATAATCTATTAAAATTTTAACCCAAACGTAATACGACTTTGTCAATACCGGTCAAAGCATCAGGATTTGTAATAAATACACGATTGGAGTGAAGTGCCTTCTTGCTTTTAATCATTGAATTAATAAATGTGCTCTTAACAAGATTTTCGCTTATGATGACAATCTACTGTATCTGTTAATGTGTACTTGACAGCACCGTATTACCATAAACATTAGGTGCGTGATTTGCCAGATAATCTTAGGTGTAAAGTAGATAATCAATACAACGTGCTACATCATCTGGATTTCTGTTGCGACCAGCTAGAACGGCAGAAAGTGCTAATGGAGGATAGTAACAACGAGCCGCCTTCGCTATTTAGCCTATGGTCAAAGCAATGTTTTCTTGAGCCACCTATCATGGTTTGATGTCCTTTGTTATTCTACGTGCACGAACAGCAATGGAGTGCGAGACGGCCGCAAAGGCGTCTAGCTATTTCGCACTACGCTTGTTCAGTGCACTGAGTTTGTTGAGTTCTTACTACAGCTGCGACACGCTTGCCATTGAGCAGGATAAAATTTATTTAATTACGTCTTTTTTTGTACGAAAAAAATGTATATACTGCAATTCTCTCAAAAAAAAATTTTCGAAAATAAAAAAATGATGAATAAATCAAAGAAAATAATGAAGTTTTGCGATATAACTATTATAACTTTTTTTTATAAAAGAAAGAAGTCAAAAAAAAATTTAAAATACTGTTAAATTTCTGTAAAATAGTAACAGTAAGAAAAAAAAAAGAGAGGAAAATAAACGTTGCTTAAGTAAATTCTGAGGTAGAGAGAAGATAAAATAAAATTTTGAAAAAAAAAATAAATATTGTTTGCATATAATTTTGATGCAACAGTATTGCTTTTATAGCATTAAATTATGTATACGTACATTACACTTAAATCTTTTCTTCTCAAATTGATGATAGTATAACATGAGGTTAATTATGACGTTGTTTTCAGCTCAAATAATTTTTAAAAAAAAATAATAATTAATTTAGTTAAAAATTCGTTATTAATATTGATCACTTATTGTTATGACATTATAAAGGGAAGTGTTGTGCTACAGTAACAGTAATCTGCTACTGTTTTACGCTAGTTGAGTTTAGTTAGTTTGTTTTTTTTAAATTAACAGCGTGTGTTAGTTTTAATACTCCTGCTTACTTTCCTTCTTCTTAGTGTAATTATTAATATCATTATAATTATTATTATTAATAGTATTAATATTAATGTTACAATAGTTATGATGTAAAGCTTTTAGTGCCAAATTAAAATCTAATGGCAGTGGAGAGGAAACACACATAGGTTGACCACTTTGTGGGTGAATAAAGTGTAAAGATCGTGCGTGTAGTGCTACACGATTTATAAACGGTTGACAACAAACTGCCCCGCCATGTTCAACATCTCCGGCAATAGGCAGTCCTGCAGCGGCCAAGTGTCGCCGTAGCTGATGCTTTTTGCCCTGTTGCAACCTACATTACACCAGCACCACCCTTGCATCAGCAAAGAACTAAATAATTCGATATTTACTAATGATACGTTTTTCATCGTGATCGGTGAGAATGCCATGCAAAGGAATGTTAGAAAGTTAAGGCTCAATAACTATGCATAGAGCTAAATATACTTTGCTATAATGTGAAAAAGATGCACTCGTGCCCATTTGATGCCGCAACATGTCATACGCAACTTCATTTTTGGCAAAGAGCAGACATCCACTCGTTTCGTAATCTAATCGATGCACCTTGCCTTGCCGCGGGACAGTTGACAAGAATGAATATTATGGGGATGATAACAAGAGCGATATGATGTCTGTCATTGCTGAACGCATTTGTGTGCAACTCAACGCGTGGTGACACGTGGCGATGTTGGCCGGTTTGTCAAGCACAAAAATGTCATCATCCTCGTACAAAACACGTAGAGGTAAAAATGACTTGTATCAACTTATCTATTTACTTTCACATTTATATTTTGCACATTTAGGACTAATCAATTGAGCACGATCTTTGTTTGCATTGTGACTTTCTGCACTGTTTTGCACGTCCAATTATTAACAATTGTTCTATTTTTTGTCATTCAATGTTTAATCCTACGTTCGTAACACTTTCATTTTACATTAACCATTGTCTAATTGACTATTTATTTTTTCCTATTTGTCAAAACCAATAGGTGTAGTTTACACTAATTTGCACCTCTCAACCTACTCTACATTACAATGTGCAGGTTGTTAGTAAAGTTAACGTGCCACCGTGACGCATTCATGTTATAAAGGTAAGTTTACTTGAACCCGTAGCTACGAACACGGTGCAACGGTAACATGAAAGAGATGAGAGAAGTTGTCTAGTAGTGTACACCAATATGCACTTAGCGGTGCAAGTGATCGCAAAATTTACCACACGGATAATGAACGTGTTTTTGTGGGCACAGTATTACTATTGCTGGCATCGTTACTAGTAGTATCGGTTTGTGTAGATTTTGTTGAAAACAAGTTAGTGCTTATACTTCTGTCATCATCAATAGCAGCATCGCATAAAAGTGAAACGTTACCAGAAGCAATCATACTACCACTGCACCTAACAACATTGAAATCAAATTGCGTAGGAATGTGCAACGACATAAACAACTACTTTGTAAGAGTAAATTACAGTTTTGGTGGCCGCTCTTATGGCAAATAACACTATCCACATTCTTCAATGAATGCATGAAAGTTAGATTGTACATCAACTCGATTATTTCGTAAAAGTTACGAGTAGTACCACAATTGATGCGTATCTATTATATTTCGTTGCACATCACGCAATGCCAACTGTGTAACTGTCTAGCAGACTTCATTTTATATATTGAACTATTTTACTTTTGCATAATTGGATGCCAATGAACAACGGTAATTTGTTAGTTTTGTGTTCACAGTTGTTCTCTTGTCAAGAGCAGCCGTGCAATTATGCCCGTGGCATGACGGTTAATGCTTGACTTCAGCTACATTAATTACATTAAGATTTCTATTTTAAGTCAAAACCGTCTATCACCATTTTCTTTGTAAATCGTACATACAATAGAGACTTAGTGTTGTAACGCACAAATGTCCAGGCAGAAGGCGGTGTTGTTGTATAATTGATAACAATACTAACGCGCGTTATGAAAAACTTAATTGCTACGACGCATTAGCCTTTGCTCATTATCAAATTGCCTTTGCATCGGTAGTGTAAACTATTCATGGATCAATGTTATAACGCTGGCATGAAAATAAATTATTGTCAATCAACGTTATCTTTTTCTGTTTCTACATTAGTTGTATAGATTTATGATCATTAACATTTAATTTTTTTTATTGTGCATTTTAATGATTAGTATTTCTTGTACTGGCATTATCAAGAATATATTGGTCTTTATTTTGTTGTGTACTACTGTCGCTTCTACATTACATTTCTTTTAGTGTAGTATTGACCTAATTCTACATTAATTTTCTTTATTTACGAAGACGAATAGCAAGCTGTGTAGCACACGTCTGAAAGGCGGCTACTTTATTGTCTTTCAACTTCATCTTATCAAGAAATAGAGTAATTGCATCTGGTGAATTAATATTGATCATCTTGACAAGTTATTTGGCAGTATATACCGACAATGAAGGCATTTTGCAGTTCATAGCTAATGCCAACGCAAGTGCAAAATTATTTTTGAGTTCATCAAACACAGTTTACTTGTTCAATTTTTAATTATACATATTTTCGTTATCGTTTTAAATACTTTCAGCGACAGCAATCCTTTCATCGCAAATGTGAGTTGCTTTTTGTTACAGTGTTTTTGTTTTCTAAAGTGCAGAAGTATCACTGCTAATATGAATACTTTTACCTAGTTGTTGTTCCTACATCAATCAACTTTCACGTGAACTTTATTTAGAATTTATACACTGCTCTGCATCCTCGTTATAATGACAGTCCATCAATTATGTTTTCATACAACAATCGTTGTTTACTTTCGGCATTTTTTATTTTTATCGGCTCGAAGTAAACATTGAATTGTGCATTGAACTCTAACAAAGTTGACTAATAACACCATTATACATTCACGTTTTGTCTAACGAAAATTAACCGTCGGAGTTGTACTAGTTTAACAGTTACTGAGCCAAAGAGTTGATGTGAGTTACATCTTGCGTCATACATGCACCGATCAAACGCGAAAAGTGGCATTTGTAAATGTTAGTGATCTCGTATTGAACAGCTTTGAGGTTATCAAAAATGTATAACATAGGAAGATGAGCACATCCATGATGAGCAAAATTTTTAATAATGCTATCAACACGTAATTTCGATGGTGGGTCGTTTTATGTTAAGAGTGTCAGCTATTTCATGACATTATTTACATATGCAATCTGCTATGACGAATTAGGAAGTTTAGCTAACTTTTGAGCTATCTAATGCACATCGTAGTAGTATAAGTATCCACATGCACCGTATACGTCAATGAGGCGAATAGGACAGCCAATAAAAAACATTTCGTTTTTTGAAATTGTTTAACTATCTCGAAAAACTGGTTTGTATTGTTTCCAGTGTTATCTTAATGTTGATCGAATAGTTCTTGCTGTAATACGTTTAGCATTCAGTCGCATTGTTATAAGTCTAATACAGAAAAAAGAAGATGAAAACAACACTTGCAAGTCAAATCGTAGCAATAAATGTAATGAAAACCAACAAGTTTAGTTTTAATAAAAAATATATAAAATATTTTTTTTTAAAATAAAAAATAAATTAAACTTTGTACACTTAATTAAAGATGTAATCAGTGAAAAAAAAATATATATATAAAATTGTTAGCATTAAACGCCGTACAAAATTTGTAACTTCTTCATCCATTTTATCAATAATTAAAACAGCAAAGAAAAAAGCGTAACAATGCATAGATATGAAATGAAAAAAACGTTTTTGTCAAGTTGTGCAGAGTGGAAAAAAAAAATATATAGATAAAAATGATAAATCATGAAAAAGGGCAAATCATTTGAAAACAAAAGGTATTAATGATATAAATAGAGATGACGAGAGTAAGAAGGGCAAATGTTATCTGTGGATGTGTATTACTTCTTTCTGCCGTGTATCGTTGGGGGTGTTTTTTTACTTCTACGTCCACAAAAAAGAAATTGTTTATAAAATATATGTAACATTATTGTTGTTGTGTTTAGTGTATTGTACCATACTTGCAACTTTATTATGCCTTTGGTGTCTTGAAGTGGTTAGCAATGCGACGGTGAACTACTTTGAGGTAACGGCAGCGGCCTGTACCTGTCTTTCGACGATGAATCGCCTTGATTGACCAGTTAAAACGACGACGGCTTGAGCGTGGGTAGGCACATGCGGCACACCGTTGCCATTGAACATGATAGGCATTACGTCCACAGCGACGGCATAGAATGTGGGTGCGTTTATGACGCTGTCCCATTGACGTGGTACCTTTGGTCATCTTGTTAGTTTCTACTTGTGTATATGTAAATCTGTGTGTGTGTTTTATTAAGTAATTACAACCTTTGATATGACCTTGAAGAAAACTGTAACTCTCTAATTCTTCTCTGTACATGTGATTATTTATTTATGTATGTAAATATGCAAATTAGCGGTCGAAAAAGATAGCAAATTAAATTAAGGAAAATCGATCAAATATTTAATAAAAATATTAATAAAATAAAAAGTTTTTAACATAAAGTATATTTCTGTTAACATTGTATTTATTTCACTTTTCCATATTTTGCACAAGTTATTGTTTGTAAATTTACTTATTGTATGTTGGTTGGTTAAACATACTTGAAATTTTTTAAAAATAAATTAAATTTAATTCGATTAACGTCAGTTGGGTCTATGAGTTGATTTAATTTTATTACAACCTTTGATGTAATTAAAGACGTATGAAAGCTAACAGAAAAATTTTTATAAAATTTTTTTTTATGAAAATGTTATTTACTATTTTATTTATATTTTTTTATTTTATGTCTTCAAAGAAAATATTTATTTAAGCGTAAAAGTGTGTTACTAAAATTTAAGGCATTAGCTAACTGTTTGATTGAGTGCGCAAAGTCAAGCTTCACACTCGTCATCGCCATCTTTGGAAAGGGTATTGTGAGTAGTAATGTCATTAGTAACTACAGCAACACTTGATGTAAGATCACTGACTGCGTCAGGGTTATTAGTTGCTTGCTTAATGACAGAAATAGAGCGCTTGAAGGGAATGTGCCATCTTGAGCATACAGAATTTGGCATACTTTGCCGTTGCACTCAGGTTGAGTATGGTTTTGGAGTTGTCAATACAATAGTTGAGTTCGATGTGCACGTGCTGTATTTCACCCGATAAGTTATTCGAAAACGTTGACGTCATTGAATAAATAGGCGAGGACTAAATATGCTGAAGTGATGATCACGCATTAGATCATTTGTCACAACCATCACACCAGGCCGACATATTGAAGCAAATAATCAGCAATAATCATCATTAAGAAATGGAGGGCATTCGATTACGCAATTCAGTTGTTTTCATTTAGCGAAGAATGCTGATGCTTAACTAGACATATTTTTGTGAATGTGACGAGAATGCAATACTATTACTGGTTTTCTGTTCCTTTAAATCAATGTACGGCGCATATCTTACATTAAAGAGAATTTAGGCTACACATCAACTGGTATTGGGATGCGTGTGAGCTACGCTAGAGGTACAGATTGCAAATTACCTTTACTTTTCATAATCTTTGCCTATTTGGCTGATTGATATCAGCTACTTAAACCGTAGTAACCAACATTAGCACCATCAATCACAGTATCATATATACACTCACGTATCGATTGACGCATCGTATTTAACAGTTACAGATTTTAATTGTAACTACTGTAATGGTAGTTTGACATATTGATATTATATCTTAATTATGCGCTGCTGGTTAATTTACCGTTTTGCAACTACGACGTTTGCTTCTCGAATTATTTTTACTTCCATTAACGGTTTGTATAATTTGTGGAGAGCTAAGAAATATCACGTGCAACTTTGTGCAATCTTTGATCATTATACTATTACTAACAAACATTAAGACTACTATCACAGCTATAGTTATAGTTTTTCAAACGTGGCTATATTAGTTTTGTGTCAATTTGTAATAATAACTCAGACCGCTCTTAGTTTGTAAGGTCAAATGCTTACAGCTGCTGCAAGCAATTACTACATTTACCTTCGCTATTAATTCTGCATTATGACGCGGATAGTAATTTTTGTAAAAGTAATGCATTAGCATTGCCAACAACAGGATGATGACGAGATAAATGTTCAAGCAACATCTACGCTGCATAATGTTACTACTTGCTGCAATCATTTGAGGAATTTTGCTTGGCGCTACCTGGAAGTGAAATGAAACTTTTAATTTTTGAAATGCACACTAACAAGGAATAGTAATCTTCATCTCATAACTAAATTTACCGTGTTTAACTCTCCTTTAACAAATGAAGTGCAAACTTTACATCCCCATGCGTAGCTGCGTATTAAAGCAACGGATGAAACATTCGACGTTTGAATGATACTGCAGGCAATTAATGTAACAATTGCTAAATAAACTTTTTGTAGCTCTTCTACGCAGTAGATGTGAATAATCGAAACGCAATGGTGACAACACGCTCATTGATAGATGATGCAAAGGCAGATGGTAATCTTTCACGATATTAAAGCAACTTTTACACTAATGCAATTCCTTACTCTATCATTTGCTTGTTATGAGATGCTGATCAGTGGTACAGGACACGCGCAATACAATTACTTTTAGGTAATGTATGGTGCACAGTAGCAAATTAGTCAATCAATTGATGAAGATCGCTAACATAATCAATACTTTGTTAATGTATAAAATCACTACTTTTTACCGCATCAGTGCTTGCTGTTGATGTCGATGATGTTGATGAGGCTGCAGCTGTTGCTACTTTTTACCCTAACAAGCAAAATGCGTAGTTCAGTAACTACATTGGCTTCATTTGCTTCTTGAGCCGAACTTACTTCTTGTTACGATCAATCAACTATCTGACAAAGGCGATACCACTATCTTGATCTAACTTTTAACAAATATGCGCAGTATTACCAACATCTTCACTCTCCTAAGTAGATAATCTTTTGCCATTTTCAGTAGTACTATTATTTTAGTTGTCTACGCACATTGAATTATCTCTCAACCGCTTCATCACTTAAAACGGATAGAAAAAAATTTTAGAGAAAAAATCACACGTGATGTATCTGTAATTACACAATTCTGGAGCAAAAACGAAAATTAAAATATAAATTTATAAATAAATATATAAATATATATTTTCTCAAAAATAAAAGACAAAATTAACAAATATATAACTAGTATTGAATTTCCAAGAAAAAAACATATCTAAATCGTCACCATATTTAATTGAAGTATTGCACAAACAACATTAAAAAATACATCAACGTTTTTGTATTATTTTTGTGAATAAATAATTATTTTTTGAAAATAATATACATAACAATATGCAGACACATAATTGTAAAAGAAAAGAAAAAACTTTTTCTCAGGAAAAAAAAGAAAAATGTTTTGATTGACAACCATGTCACAAATTTATTAGTATGTTAACAAAAACACAATATAATTGTTTAACTTGTATAGTATATACGCATAGCAACAATTGTAAATAAGGGCTATAATTTGCATCGCACATAAAATAACTTATATTCGTTAATGTCTACTTCACGTTTAATCTTTTTCAAACGAACTACACATTCACGTTCTTCTTTAATTTGCTTTTTTGTCTTCTTCAGTTGCTTTGTCTCAGAATTAGTGTCGTTATCTGCGAAGACAGTAGTATTTATCATTCCGTTTTCACTATCACGTTTCAGTGTCTACATCTACAATGATTGCTGAGTTCAATTGATCGTCGATAATTGTAACTAATATTGACATTGATGCAAGTCTTTAAAAAGAGTGAATATTTGTTCATTTAATTTATATGAAAAGTTAGTAGGTGCATCACCTACGCTGTACATCACTGCATTAATTGTGAACGTTTCTGCAAAACTATACACACTTTCAAGTTCTCGTCGTACATTCTATATTAACGTTGCAAATGTACAGAATGCACGTAACTAATCAAAGCTTATAGATAATTAAACATAGTCTTCGCATGCTCTAAGATGTGGCCGGTGAAAGACACCGTCTATGGTGGACATTTATACGCAAGTCTAGTTACACATATAGCTTACTCACGTACGCGCGCTAATTTTTGATAAAAATAATTTAAAAACTTTTTTTCAAATAATAATAATCTTGATGACTTTGCAAAAAATGTTATGAAAATGAATTTTTTTTTAATGAAAACTAATTTTTTACTGCAAAACAAAAACATATATTTTTATTCGAATATTGATTACGATACCATTTTGTTAAATATGTATAAAAAGCATAAGTTATGCTCGTTACACATAAGTTACAAGCATACAAAGATGATTGTAAGTTAACAAACATTCAAGTTATTTTTATTGATTTTGTTACAATATTAAAATATGCAAATAAAATTTTTAACATTAATAGTATAAACTCTTACAACATAACAGCCACATTGTAAGTAACAAAGATTTGAAAGAGATCATTTTAATGTGTTGTATATATATATATATATATATACTTATATTAATAATATAATAAAATTTTCATATAAATAGAAACTTATCATATATTTTAATTTTGTGAACCGCCTTTTTAAAGCGCGTGTTTGTGTACGTTTGTGTATACCAAGAGCATGAATACGACTTTTTGTAATAATATTTATAAAATAAAGATTGCTGTAACGTAATTTTCATTTGATATCGATTCAGTATCTGTAGTATTGATAATATTACAATTCTTAGTTTTTGCCTTATTTACGTAATTTATTGCCTTGAAAACTAAGGCATCAAAATCATATTTGTTAATCGAAATGTGTACATTTGTATATATCTATATATTTATATTATCTTTTTTTACAGTACGTTTATAGACAAATCTTTGTAATAACATTATGCTTATGCACAATATGAAACATGCATGGATGTGAAAATTATTCTATTGCACTGGTGATACTCTCATAGAGCGGCAACAGTTTAGGAAAAACATAAATCAATCAAATTGAAATATAGATAGTGAAAAGTAAACAAAAAAGAATATGTTGTATTGAATGAACGTAAAAGATAAAACGAAAGTGAAACACTTTGCTAAGTTTGTTGTTTGTTAATGTATGATGATGATTTATGCAAAGAAATAAAAGATTGTTATTGTTTCTGATAATAATAATAGATATTGAATACAATCTATTCTTTTCTACAATATTTTTTAAGATGTTAAGAGAACGGTTATGAAGATAGCAGCTTTTACTAAAATATAAGTGATAAAATCATTAACTTATAAGTCTTTCATTTACTCATATACACACAATTTCACACATGCATATTTATACAAAAACCCTTTCCAATAAAATCATTATATATGTTTATAGTGTTATGTATGTAATTTACAAATAATATTAAATCTAAACAGTATTATTTAAAAAAAAAACAAATAGTTATTCATCGACAATAAATTTCTGTTTAGCTTCAATTACTTTGATTGACTTATTGTATTTATGCTACGCGCAAGAACACAATGAAACACAAAGTTCTGTTGGCTACAAAGATTTATATTATCAACAATAAAAATTTTTAAAAAAAAACACATTTGCTTACAAAAGTAGATAACAAAATATGATCGCTATTATTTGTTGTTATCTCTTTTTACTCTAGAATAGCAGTATCGATCATTCCTTCTTGCTCAAGAGCCTAACTGTCTTCAACAAGCGCGTCAATGTTGTTGTACAAATATCCTCCATACATGTTTTCGAGATCAGTGCAACGAATAACATAGATATCACTATTTTTTGATAGTGACTTTAAAGTAATGTCAAACTAGTCGCGAAAGTAATCGCGTAGCGCTAACGGATTATCAATGACTTCTTGTGATGGGTGATCGGTGAGTTACTGAAACTATGCTCATTCTTGATACGTTCAGTATCCTCTATTCTGCCGATCAAATTTTTTGAATATTAGTTGTACCAACTATAAGTCATCTTCATTGAGTAAGATTCTAAAACCTTAATCATGAATTCGTGCAAACCGTGCTCTACATTTACCGCAATAACTCTAATTAGTTTACTCGTCAAATTATAAATTATCTATACCTTGACAATGTTTACTAGCACACACCCGCAAAACTACAACTTCTTCCTCTTCCTAGTCATCGTCTTCATCATTACCTTCATCATAACTATGATTATTGCCGCTGTTGTAAGGTGGGTCATGCTAATTAGTGTTTTCTTTAGTTTAGCTATAATGAGTATTTTCATAATTACTAATCTTAGTGATATTGTTGTTGTTGTTGTTTACGTTGCTAAAATTGTTATTTTGAGCTATATCCTATAAATTATTCTTTTAAATATTATTAGTCGTGTCAGTATTAGAGGTTATTGAATTAGGATTACTAGCTTTACCAGACTGGTATTACTTATTTTTTATTCGACTAGCAATAACGTTTGCTACGTTCATTTGTGCGTTTGTAATTTGAAAATATAAACAAACTGTTCTTTTCGATTCAAAGTATTAACACTAACGTATTAAGTTTGTACTTAGGAATAGTTTTATATTTTTCTGTTGTTAAGCTTGAATGATTACCTTACGTTTAGTTATTTTTCTAATATGTCAACGAGTACGGTTTATATTTTGTAATTGAAGCACCGAAAGTATAAAAATATATATGTTTGACACCGAAAAAAGAAAATATAGTAATTTATAAGTATACAAATATCATAAATTCAAAGACATCACCTAGTCAGAATAAAAAACTATACTTTACTAATACTTTTTTTTCCACTGACTAACTATAAATCAAATTGTTATTAGAGAAAAATAATTTTATTTAAATTTTGCATTAAGTGCTATTACAAAATTTTTTTTATGTGATGATTTATAAAGTCAATTACTGAATTAATTATTTATAGTTTAAGATTTGTTAATATACGCAAACCTAATGGTGATTTGTGAGTTTGAAAGAGTTTAGTTAATAAAAAAAAAGTTAAATAAGTGGTGAGTTTGTATATTTTTTAAATAATTTTTTCTTGTAATATTATATAAGTAGTTACTTTTCACATTTTGTATAGATTACGTTAATGTGTGTTAACGTATCATATATTCGCTATAGTTCGTTGAATGATGGTTTGTGTGTTGTCATTGGTATGCCTCATACGCGCTTATCTGATAAATTTACAGGCGAATTAGCAGCATTTTTTGGTACAGATGTTAACGGCGGCAGTTGTGAAAAGTCAGTCAATATAGTTCGATTTTGCGGCCCTGGTGCGGCGTATAAAATTATGTCGGCTTCGTTAATGTAGATTCGCCAACTTAGTAATATAGCACGTACATCAATTTTCCATTTTAATTCCTGTGCCGAACGTATCATTGAACCTGCACTATGGAATGTACTACTGTCACCAAAATTGGACTGTTTCCCTCCTTGTTTCTTGCGGATAACATACCGCTGAAACGCTTTGTGAACTATACATTTGCCGTTCTTGAAGACACCACCAGCAAAACACCCACCATGGCACAGTAAAATTACTCACAATCCTTTTTACTTTATCTAGCGAAGCCGATGCGCCTGTAATGCAGAAATAACCTGTGGAAAGTGACGATCTCGCTAATAAACAAGATTTGCTTACACCGTAGCATCATACTTAGCTATCAATTATTAGGAAAGTATGTCAACATTGTTTCGCTTATCCAGAAGCTGTTGACTGTATGTATTACTTTCGCAAGCGTCAGTGTCATCTTCTCTTCCACCTACGTTTGCGCAATCAGCGTCATCGTTTTACGTACATACATTCTGTTGAGTAAAAATTCCTTATTACTATTTCACTGCATTGAACAAGTTAGACTAAGTACACTAACACTTATCGCTCTACTTTTGTTGGCAAATCTCAGCACTTTCGGTATAAACTAACTTCTTTATTTCTTGTTGTGGTTATCGTACTTATTTTGTTGACACTGGACAGCTTCATGCCAACGCCAACCAAATACATTTGTACACTTCAATTTGGCAATTACATAGCATATCATCCATACTTGTTTATATAACGATTGGTTATGTAAAACGAATGCAAATTAACGGAGAGTTTGCTATTTACACACACGTACCCCCTTTTGTCAAGATTGCAGGTGGAATAGCAGAGAATTACACCTATATGTCTTGCCGTACAATCTTTTCTTATAATTACTAATTACTTTACCTCTGTTGGGCATCTTTCGTCTAACGAATAACATACTTAGTTTTTTCGTTTTTCTTACTCTATTCATTATGTGAATTCACTTTTTTTACATTTTCAGCAGCAACTTCCTCTTACACTGTAAAAGTTTTCAAATTAGTATCTATACTATTGGCTGAATCAATTTTGCTAACATTTTTTGTGGACTTTTTTTTCGTATTGCTAATATTTGTTGAGCTATTGTTACTATTATTATTATTATTATTATTTTTATTTTTTACATTATTTTTTAAGCCTTTCTTATTGCTGCTCTTCTCGGAAGTGTTTTTGTTACTACCACTTTTTTTATTCGCAGCACTCATGGCTAATTATTTTGTAAAATCATCTTCGTCATTGATTTCATCACTCCTCGTCAATTTACCATCAAGCAACTGCTCATTCTGTGTTTTTGTTTTTGCATTAATATTATTACTCTTATCGAAAGAATATTAGAAATCTAACGCAAAGGCATCGTGTTGTGCTTTCACAGAAAAACTCGTTTGCTTTTACTTCACTTTTAGTTATAAATTGCCAATGCGTTATAGAATAGACTGCGGATAGGCACCAGTGAAGTCATTGAGACATCTACGCGCTTGTGCAAGTCGTTACATATTAGTCAAGTACATATTATTAGCCTAATATTAATTACGAGGGGTGACTGACTTCAGAACTTTCTCTACCATAGTTATTATATTTTAGGCTTATTTTAATGACATTACGAAAAAAATATATAACTAACTTTAAGTAAAATAATACCAAAGGTGTAAACACAAACACACAACTAATTATACGAAATTTAAATATCCTACCAATTGCTCTTACTATCTGTTATATATTATTATATTTTATTTCTGTGATTTAATTACAATATCAGTTAAACTCAACACAAAAAAAAAATAATTGACAATAGTAAAAGTTTTATAGGATAATAAAAGTATGGTGACTAAAATGATTAGATAGATGAATAATGTAAAATGCGCGCGAATAATGACATATTTACAAGTATTAATACTTACGTAAAAAACTAGACTGAATAATTGAAAGGAAAAATAACATCAGAGGAAAATAATATATGTACAAAAAAATGTGTATACGTGAAAACGTGTTTCAGTGCGATTACAATCGAATTTGTCAAGGGAAAGCACGATGTCAATAGTTGTTTTCTTGACTACGAAAACAGTAATACAAACTAATGCAATCACTAAATAAATAATTGTTACAATAAAAACATCGAATTACCTATATCGTTTATTCAGAAAAAAGTAAAACAATATTGTACAGGTGTTATTATTATTAGTATATACAAGACAATCTTCAATATATGTATTGTACAGAAAATATCGAGAAGACAAACATGAAGAACGCCAATAAACAAAACATAAAGAATGTATATACAAATCACACTAAAATGCGAAATGATCTAGCATAAAATGTGTTACAATCATAGTTGTTCTTACACACACAAATATTATACAAAGATATTAAAAAGTTTACAAAAATTGTGTGTATTTGTACTGCAAACCATCTTCTTATTCACCAACAAGAAGTTTTGTAGTGCTACTATGAACTAGTCTGCTATCTACGAGGCATGTTTACATTCATCTAGTATTAGCAAGAAGGAAAACAAGTGCTACTAAATTTCTTTTATCCTGCTAATTTAAATTTATACACGTAACAACAAACCTATTGTACATCATAAAAATATTTTTTTAAAAAAAAAACAAGTCACAAAGATAGTAATGTGTGTGGGTGGATGTGTATACGTACAAAAGTGTGTGTCTTATGTCATAAAATTATTTTGTTGAAACGAGTTACTTAAAGCAAATATATCATATGTTTATTTAGATTTTCTGACCACTGTTTTGCGTGCAGAACTTTGTGTAGGTGCAGTATAACCATGCTATATCTTGGCCTTGCCTTTAACTTCGTTCTTCTTCTCTTGATTCTTCTGTTTGTTACCATCATTAATGTTGTTGCTGTTGTTGTTTTTGATTACGTCATGTTATAAAATCTAAACTGAGGTTTTATTTGGAGAAAATGATTTCATTGAAGGTGGTAAACTTTCCACGTTACTATTATCATCAAATTAATTGACAAACATTTGCTTCTACTTTTACTAACAA
Organism: Blastocrithidia nonstop; assembly: GCA_028554745.1. Lineage (NCBI taxonomy): Eukaryota > Euglenozoa > Kinetoplastea > Trypanosomatida > Trypanosomatidae > Blastocrithidia > Blastocrithidia nonstop. The sequence continues at coordinate 212,626 of JAQOTN010000018.1, read as the reverse complement.
TGTGAGTTTCGATTTTTGCTATCACACAATTGTAATTATCTTTGCAATAGGTCACTATTGTGCGGAATGCTTTGTTGCTAAGTCAATGCTTTAAAACTGTTTGCACTATGTATTTTGTTTCTTGTACATAACTGCTCAGTATCTTGACTAGCGGAATTAAACGTACTATAATTACCTGTCTTTCTTTATTATTAGTACTTTTTACATTTACTGTCACTTTGTAAAAATAGCATCAATTTATGCATTAGCGAATCAATATTGCTTTATGGTGTAATGCTATGCATTTTCGCAGATTAACCAAAGTACTTTTTTTATGCATCATACTATTCATCATTATCTCTACTTTCATCTGCCTTAATTTAATTTGGCATTTTTGAATTCAACATTGAGTGATTGCAATAACAGTTTTTCAACTTACCTTTGTTAACATCATTGGTTATTCGAACAGAATTATACTTATTACGATAATAATAATAATCTTGCTAATTTTGTCTATCTTCTTCTACATTTTATTGAAAACTACGTTGTGTATTTCACGGCAAAATGTGTGTGTTTGTGTTGGGATAAGGCTAAGTACGTAGTTCATATTTTTTATTCTAACTTTTTCATATTTACCCTTTTTATTTACATTATAACAGGTTTTATTGACACTAATGTTACTAATTTGCACTTCGCACATGCTAAACATAATTGTTACTATTGTTGCCCCAGTTGCATGGCATAAATAATTATGTGCAACACAGCTATTGCTTATACTGGTCTTGTGCTCTACTACGTTCAGCAAGATTACCACGATGACGTAGGCGACATTACATTATACGCTATGGATTAGATGTTAACTTCACTGTCAATTTGCTAATTAGCTTTGATGAGTGTAGTGCGCCAACTTCATCACCATCGTAATACTGTTCAGTATTGTAAGCGGATGGTATTTGTCCTCTGTAATTGTTGTTTTGATTGTTACTTCGTAATGCATTACGTTAAACTTGTTGTTTATTTTCATCTTCTTTTTACATTGGGAACGAGTTATACTATATATCATTTGACGCTGGTGAGACAAAGTAGATGTCATCGGTCTAGTTTACATCATTTGCCGTATAAACATTATGTGAAATTTATTAACCTTGACAATCAACTTTGAAATTACGTTGTTGATGCTCCGTATTAGCTGAATCTAATGAAGAAATTGAAGTTCGACATTTTTCTTAAAATCGTTATTTACAATTATCTACGTTAAATGGCTTCATTTCAAATATTTTATCTTATTTATACGACCTAGATACTTTTTACGATGATGAGGAAGAATTTGGAAGTAAAGTTGATGTTGTTGATGGTGCAGTTGATCCTATTCTTCACTGTATTTTTTATTTCAGTGTGGCTGAAAGTGTAGCAGGTGGGTTGAGTACAAAACTATGTACACGTTAAGGTCTGTCCTTTTCGTATGTGCAGTAATCAGTATTAAATACTTCATCATTGTTGTTGCTGTCGTCATTAATATTGGCATTGCTGCGTTCACTTTGGCAGTGTTGTTAATTGACATATTGTTAGTAAACATTACTTTACCTATTATCTTTAACAGCAGGCAAATTGTATTAGCCTGATATTTTCTTTTTTACTTAGTCGTTCACTTAGCCAACACGATCTACGGATTGCTTTAACAATTCGTTGGCATTACTTAAAACACTTTGTGATTATCCTAGTAACGAATTCATAAATGCATCAAAGTTTTGTTTGCTTTTTTAATCATAAACGCCACTCAATAACGTATTTTTATTTTGTGTTTCTTCATCCGAGTGCATGTCACAGAAGTCAAGCTATTTGCATTCATCTTACTTACTTGGAGTGTTACTTTTAACCTTACACGTCTGATCAGTACGCGTTGCCGCCCTTACAAACGCATTTTGATTAACTAAAGTATTATTGTTAGTGTTACTGTTGTCGTTAACAAAATTTTAATCAACTTTATTTGTGCTTACTTCTTCCTGTTCTTCCTTTCACATTTGCAGTGCATCAATAGAATTGTCGTTAACATTAATTTCCTGTGAGCGTTGATTGTGATAATTATCACTACTATTATCACTAACGATTGTGTTCTAAGCACCTGCTCTATTGTCATAGTAATTGTTTTTAGGTGTAGTATTTAATTAATATGTAGTTTGTGACACCCTGTCATCAAATGGTGAACTTTCACTATTTACTTATGAGTCAACATGATTGTGTCCATTGACACTTGAAACTGAGCTTTATACATTTTATTTTTCGTCATATTTACGATTATTATTACTACTATTATTACTACTATAAATATACTTCCTAGAGTTACCATTGCTATCATTACGAATGTACTTTTCAACTTTAGTGTGATTAATATACTCGTTAACATCATTATTATCACTACTGATAGAAGATTTTTTCAGACTCGTACGGTGTTGTATGTTACAATTCAAATAAGACTGCTACGACGGATGCAGTGGAGGTAACGACGACGACAGAGTAGACGTTGCATGATCAACTTTTTTACTGTTAGAGGATGCAACGTTGTAATTAGCGTAAAAACTATCATCGTTCGAATGGGCACAGTTTCCACTTGCAAGACAGCTCATCACGTCGTTCAGTGGAAATACTTTTTGAGGTGGGGTGTGTAGATCAGACTTATCGTTACAATTTACTTAATCTTACTGCTTCCTGCAACACTATTACTGCCATACTTTTAAAAAATTTTGCTTTCCAGAATACTGAATTTGATTATTATTGCTATTGTACTTATTATTAATATTGTTTTTATCATTCTATTTGAAACTATTTCTATATAATTTTTTTTGAAAATCATTATTATGATTTATATAAATATTATTGATCAGTTTGTTAGAATAGCTATTTGTGCTATTTTCGTACGTTGTAGACTACTTTGTTTTTTTCGATGATGTTGAAGGTTTGAAGACGGACATCTTCATATAGCTAGAATTCGGAAAGCGACTAAAATTGATTGATGCATCATACTACTCATCTTCTCTATTACTGTTAACGCAATTGTTAACAAAGCAATTAGGACCTACACAAAAACTGTTCGTTGACTGTTGCAACCCATCTATTGCTGAGCCTTTATTGTCATTCATATTTCTATTCATTGACAAATAAATTTCACTCTATTCACAAATTTGATTTGTAGGCTGACTACACCCAAAACGTTTAAGTAGGTATGGATTGTGTAGCATAAATTCTTGTTTAAACTAATTTGTCTTTCAAAAAAAAATAAAATTTTCCTCTTTCTATATATACGTATATCTATACTAGTAACAAAAAAACGAACATATAAAATTTTTAATTATTGAAACAAAATAAAAGAAAATCGATAACAATTTTTCATAATTTTGATTATTGATTAACATTCTTCATTCGAATAAACCTATATATATATATATATATATATATATATATATAAATATGATTTTATTAAAGAAACTTATTGATTGAATAGTTGTTTTGCTATTAATTTAAATTTAGAATTTTTTTTAGTATATTTATTTTACTTATTACAGGGAAAAAATGGACAATACCACTTTTTTTAACACTATTATATGTGCACTTTATAGACTTATGTATATTAATTTATGCCACTAATGATGATTGTATATTAATTTTTCAAATATGTTTATAATAAAGAATTATTATGTATACGTAATTAATAATTATCGTTTAAATTTTAGGGAAAAAAATACAGAACGCAATCATCTGATTGCATGAAAAGTATACTGGTTTTTTGAATATATTTAAGCACTACCCTATTTGTACACTGATTATTTTTTTTGTAGTTATATAATAATAGTAATTTTTTTTCTTTATGTTTTTTATACAAATTAAAAGGTTATATATTACCATAAATGTCAACAGTGAATAATTTCATATTGTCGCATCTTTTTTTTAAATAAAATATTTACTCAATATACTTTTAGTAATACTGATCAAGTAATTGCCACATTGCATACACTGACTAGCAATAGAACAAGTGAAAATCAGAAATTAATAAACAAAATTAAGTTAGCTATACATATAACTACCATTTTTACTTACCTTTATTATTATTTTCAAAACAAATTTTTTTTTAACAAATATGTGTCGTTTTCAACAGTGTTAATTTTCCCGTATTGTTGACACTACTATTCAAAAGGTTTTGATATTTCTATTTCCTTTATTTGAATGTATAGTTGAAATGAAATAGGTAACATAAAAATAATTCATGCAATTATGACACCTATTAATCTTTCCTCACTGGGCAACAATAACAATGTACACACACTAGTATTTTTTTACAATACTTTGTGTGTGCAAATATCATCTGAAGTATGTGCTGCAACTTAGCTTTACACTTTGCTGCTATTACATTACTTTATATTTGTCATTTTCATTGACATTAATTTATATATTTATATATATAATTATTGAGGGAAATGACTATTTTAAAAAAAGTAGAAATAGTGGCTAATTATTTAAGATTAATAAAAAATTGATGTACTATTGTAGTGCGCGCATTTTACTTAAATTAATAAATTAATATACTTTTCTTATGAATAAAAATATTGATACACACAACGGAAATTATTAAATTTTTATTTAGTATTCGTCATTAATAAAACACACACCTAATTCATTAGTATTATAAAAACTATGCTTACTTATTAAATTTATTTGAATATATATTTTTTCTTTATTGTAGTAGAAATTATTATTACTTTGGTCGATCATGTGCCTTAAGTACACATAATGCCTCAGTAACACGTGCTAGCAATTCTTTGTTATCATTGAGTAAGTCAAAGGCGTCTTTGTAATCCATTTCCAGTATCATACCAGTAATCTTCGGTGCATACTAAGGTGCAATCTCACATATCTTTATAAACAAACGATCACCAAGAGCAGAACGTTGCTCATCACGTGACATCGTATCCAGTTCTTGCATCGTGATGGGCGGCAGCGGTGGCGTTTCGGGAGCCTGACCAGGTGATAGACGAGGTGTAGGGGTGGGGTGAGCTACTGGGGTGGTAGAGGTTGCTGGAATGGCTGCGCTTGATGTAGTGTGTACAGCTGGCATCTACTGCGATGTTACTGGTATGGCTGATGGTGTAGCCATTGTAGATGGTGCGTACATCATAACCTGCTGAGTAGGCAGCAGTGTAGGGTGCGACAGTGGCATTTGCGTATTGGGCATCGCCGATGGCATCATTGGAGGTTGCATGGGTGGCATCATCATCATCATATTCCCTGCCTGTCCACCCGCCAACTGCGCAGATGACGCGTTTGCCGATGGTGGCTGCGAAAAGTTAATCGGAGGCATCATTCCAGCCGGGTGAAGTGGTAGAGGCATGGCAAAGTTCATTGGTCGATTTTGCAATCCAGCACCAGATCGTCCTCCTCTACCTCGTCCGGCTCTCTGTGGTGCGGTGGTGGAGCTGAAGTTGGCTTGTCCCTGTAACTGGGATTGTTGCTGAAACTGATGCTGCTGTTGTTGCTGCTGTTGCTGTTGTTGCATCTGTTTCATCATCAGGTGCAACCGTTGCTGAAATTGCATGCGTAACATCGTATACCGCTGATCGCGTCGTTGTGCGATGTTTACGATCAACGGCTTGTTGTTTAACATTCGCCCATTCATCTCGCGCAGTGCCGCATTCGCCTGCTCAGCATTAGCGAAACTGACAAAGCCAAACCCACGACTAACCCCATTAGCATCCGTCATGACTCGGCAACTCTTTACCTCACCATACTACTTGAATAATTCCAGTAGGTTGTCATCGGTGAAGCTCAGGTCAAAGTTGCGGACGTACAGGTTATTGCCCAATGACTGCGATTGTAGATATTTTTGCCGCAGTGCGATGAGACGCTCGCTGCGTGGTTGTGCGCGTTGCACGTATAACTTCTCCTACGGGGCGGTAATACCGTCAATGTGTTTGTCGTGCATCGCTTCAATCGCCTTTACCGCGTCATCGTGTTTTTCAAAGTTACAGAACGCAAACACACGGCCACTCTTATCTTTGCACGCTGCCGCAGAGGTGATGCCACCAAATTTGGCAAAAAATTTCTCAATAACCTCCTTATTTACCGTAGGCAGTACCTGCTTAATGTAAATGTTGGTGAAGTTTGCCACAAGAGCCGCCAAACGTGCATTACGACGAATAAAGTTAGCCACGTACAAGGCATGCTTGTCGGCACTCGCGTGCTAGTTTGCCCCGTTCATCTTCTCAATCGCCTTCTTCGCCGCCTGCTCATCCTTGAAGTGAACAAAGCCGTATCCTCGGCTCTTACCTTACTCATCCTACATAATCTTACAGGAGAGAATAAAACCGAATTTTTCAAATAAGTCATGCAAACCTTTACTATCAACACCTTGGTCAAGATTTTTAACAAAGATGTTGCCATTCCCACTATACCGCAGTGCCGGATCACGTTGCTGCCACATTAAACGCACACACTTGTCTCCAATACGCTTGAAGTTTAGCGTCTCAATTGCCTTTTCTGCATCACTGTGGTTGTCGTAGTTCACATAACCGTAGCCGAGAGATCGTTGGGTGATGATGTCACGACAGACACGAACATTTAAGATGGTACCAAATGTCTTGAACACCTACACCAACTGCGGTTCAGTGATGGTAGGATCAAGATCGCCAACGTAAATAGATGCAATCTGGAGTGCCTTGTTTGCAGCTACTGTACCGGTAGCACCTTGTGGTGCGGGGACAGTGTTGGCGTCTAACACATTATCAGTACTTTTACTGTCTTTGACAGTGTTTGTTTCGTTATTGCTGCTTGTGTGATTGACTTAATCGTTATTAACATGCTCATGTTCAGTCTGATTGGTGTTCGCGCATACGTTTTACTATAACAACTTTGTAGATTCTTGAGAAGTGTGTGCATCACTACTTGTCTACGTGGACACTTTAGCTTGTGAGTTGTCTTTAAATGCTAGAGGCGCTGCCTCGTCTGTCGTCGTGGATTCAAGCCCAGCTAGTGCTGATGACATTTTTGTAACGAAGAATACAAATTATTGATAAAAGGTAAGAAAAATATTTTGTTAAAATTGATAATTATATATATATATATATATATATATATATATATACTATAATTATTCTTATATTTCTTTTTGATATTAGATACTAAGATTGTATTCACGTGAAATCTGTTATAATTTTTTTTCACTTTGATTTGATGTGTATGTGCACGTTAGAGATATATGTGAAAGCGTGTAAAAATAAGAAAAAGGTAGAAATTGAAAACTTTATGCTTTACTTATGTTAAATAATTTATATATATATATATATATATATATATATATATATATATATAAAAGGAGAATAGAATTTATTTTGTACAGTTTTCACATCTAACGAGTTTTATTTTTACATTTTATTTGAATAATTTACTCGCAAAATAAAAAAGTGACATGTTTACCAATAGAAAATTGTTAGTGAATGTATTTAGTGTGAATTGTAATGCAATAGATTGTTAAAGCAAAATATTAACAGATTGTATTGTACATCAATTATTTGGAAGAGGAAAAAAGAATATTGTTGTTAACATAATGTTTAAATTATGCTTTAGGAGGGTTTTTTTATCAATTAAAAAATTTGTTTGCACTGACTACATCAGTGCATTACTCAACAAGTACGTGCTAAAAAATGAATGAAACCAACGCAGCCTAAGCCGGAGATGGCATGAGATCAATCACATCAGATGGCTGCGGTTGGTACAGGTGGGCTAAACCCGATTGCAAATTATTTCGTTTTATTAAATACTTCATCAAATCGTTTTTGCTATATTGATCTTTGCGTGGTGTATAAATACTTCGTGATTTCATTACTTGTCCGATGATGTCATTTTGCAACATTTGCATCGCTTACAATGACAACGATGCCGCTGCAAACGGCAGTTTGTACTACCTAATTTGTTTACTCGTTCGTTTTTTTTACTCAAGGAGTGCCAGTTGATGTGCTTTGGCGGTTCACATACTTTACGGTCGGTGCGTGGGTTGCACACGGCGTGGATAGGCTACATGGCACAATTTGAGTAGTGGTTAAAATATATAACGGCCATAATTTTTACTTTATGTTCTTGACAATACAGCGGCATCATCAGCAGAGACAACGTTTTTATTTATATCACCACACTTGCCACCATCAACCTCATCATTTTTATAATCACTGTTCAACATACAATACTACACATTATATCGGCAACGATCACGTTATGCAAGGTAATCAGATAAATTTGCATGTTTAACAAACCGGGCATGCTCAAAATTATGACGCTGACGTTAAACCATTTCCTTCATTGTTGACATTTTTGACTTGTATTTGTTAACATGCTATATATTATGCTTTTGATATTATTTTTGATTAACTTTAGCACAACCGTTATTGACAGATTGAGCATCGACATCATTTTGCTTGTCTACAGTGCACTGTACAAGTTAATCATTTTGATTTGTTGCATATTTTTTTGCTTTGTCTCACTTGTTGCTGCAGTAGCTAATAGTTTGTGCATAAATTGTGCTTCGTGAATCTAAGCGTGCACATTGGTCTGCTTTGCATGATGCATACAATGATAAACGATAACTGTATAAAGGCTCGTTTTTTAGTTCTCTCATAAATTTTGAGGGCTGTCTTTTCTTTCGCGGCAGTGGTGATTTATTTTTGTGTTAGTGTACGATATTTGCATTTTTTTAAACTTCATGAACGTTATTAGCATTGCCTTCGTCACTCTTTTATTGTTTTAGAAAAAAAGCTAAATTAGTTTAGCCTGCTAATGCTTTACTAACATTATTCAATTTGCTCCTACATTATTCGTTTCTTACTTTTATAACACTAGTGTCAGAGACTTTGTCGACACTTTACTTTTCACGTTTTGCGCCAACAATGCCGTAACACTCTGAAATACGCAATGGCTAACTTACTACAAACTTACCATTCATCATTTATGACATTTTTGATTTTGCCCTATGATCAAAAAGCTTTGGCTAATTTCTTTACATCCGTTTGATTCGTTTGTTATGTTTACATTGTTTGACTGAACGCCTGTTTGGTTGCTACTCTATTGCCTAGAATAATGCAGCGTTTTCTATTGATGACGGAGAAGATGCTGACTACGATGATGACGAAGACGAAGACGAAGAAGCAAAACGGCGCAATGTTGTTTGTCTTCTATCTATTTATTTATTTCATGCGTGAGTGCGTTTATCAATGTGCTAAGAGTGTATTTGAGCTTTTTATTACTATTATAATTTTTTCTGCTTTGAAGTGGAATGCCCGCTTGCAGCTTGTTTCTTATTAGCGTGTCTATTAATCAAAATATTCGTTCTCTGTTGACCAGTTACAGTAGTTACTGAAACACCTTTGTTTTGTGCCTAATAATTTTATGAAATTATCATTTATTTAGAGTTATTAGTACCACTACTACTTTTTTCACTGTTGTTATTATTATTGTTTTCAATGTTATTTTCAATGTTGTAACTTTCACTGCCATTAACGGTGTGCTTTGCTAACTTCAACTAACTTTGCCTAGCGTTGTTTATTCGACGAGCAATTCGATTTTCTATTTAGCTTTTGCCTTTGCTTACCATATATTGTTGTTTTCTGCTCGGTGCAGTGAGAGGACGTGAAATATTGGAAGCATTTTTTGTATTTTACGTGTGTAACGTTAATGTTGGCTTCATTAACATTTACATCTACGGCAAACTATCGACCATTTGATCAGGTATATTGCAATGTTTATTAGCTCATCTAAAATTTTTGGATTTGCCTTTTGTGTTTACTATGCTATTACTCTATTTTCCTTTTGACGTAAGATACTAATGCAGTTGTGTGTACGCAAAAATGTTATCACCCAGTAACCGTTCATTGCCATGCGTTCTTCTGTTAGGCGATGTGGAAAGTGAGTAGGCCATAATAAAAATGATTTTTTTTAACACCAAAAACACTATAAATTTAGTTCTACACTGATACAAAAAAAAAAAAAATCAAGAGAAAGCGATTTTAATGTTAGATGTGAAGCAAAGATAGAAGATAATGTGATAAAATTTATAATAAAGTTGCTATATTAATTTACTTTCAGAAAAACAATAACATTAACTATAAAAGTTTTTTAAAAAATTTTAATATATGAAGGAAAAAAAAACTACTAACTACAAAATATGTTAAGTATTATGACTATGATTGTAATACTTTTGTAGGAAAAAAAAAGAAGAAATTAATTGTAACGTTGCCAGCACGACTTACTGCAAACAGATACTCAAATGTATATTACTACAAACGAATGAGAACTTTGTTTAAAAAATAAACAGAAACGATTCTAAACAAGTATTTATTATTTATAAAAAAGCTATTTTATTACTTTAACTATATTCCAGAAAAAAATAATTTTAAAGAATAACTTATTTATATTGATTCTTATACTTTAGTGAATAAATTCAAACATTTACATGGAAAGTAGCAAGTGAAAAAATGAACAATTTTTTCAGTATAATGACTAATGTAGCTGAAATTATTATATTGATGTTGTCATAACCGTAAAGGGGAAAAAAATATAACATAATTATTTAATATAAAAGCGGCTTTACTTATTTTATTACTTAATTTACACCTATTGACTATTTACGCTAATAATTATACTTTTTTAAATAAAGATATATCTGTTTTGCTTAATAATAATTGTTTATTATAGTGGTACCATTCATTTCAGTATTGTTAGATCCACACAATTACTTTGTACAGCTAATCTACTTATACAACTTTAATGCATTGCTGTAATTTATTAATTTCTAGTGATACTAAATTGCACGTTTTTTGTTGTGTAGTGCTAAGTGTTCACCTGGTTGCATCATTTCATCACCACTGTCATCACTCACATATACATTAGTAACGCCTTTGTTGCCATCGATGCTGCACACGTCACACTAGTATATGATAGAGGCTAATCGATTTACCTCTTTCTACAGAATAGCCGCTGCCATATCGCGAGCCTGCACACTGACACAACTAGACGTGGTTATCTGTTCAATAAACTGTAAATCATCTGAAAGCAACACCTGTGTATCTGAACGACTAACACCACTTATACCATTATTACTATTGTTACTACCACTATTACCAGTGGAAAACTATTTGCAACGATCACTTAACTTTGCCACAACCTCATCAATGTACTTTAGATACAAGTTACTCAAATGCTAGCAATTAATTTTCAGCTCATGAAGACTTTCAAGTATAGATATGGCCATAAGTGGTGTACAACACGAGTGCAGTGTGTGAACGTTTGTTATGAGAATTTGTATTGGCTATCAAGATTCTATTCCCAGAGCGGCGCAACACGTAATGACATCAATGAGCACGTCACTTAACTAAGATGTCCATAATAATTACTCAGTCCACGAGTAGAACTCATCACTACGCTTTTTGTTGTTAACATGGCGTATGCTCGAAAGATTATTTCACTGCTTTGAAGTGGCACGCTGCAAACCAAAGCATATAATTTTTGTTGCTTTCTCAGCTAGTAGTTTTTCGTGTTAGCGATTTATTTGTATTTCTTACGCGGATGCATTCATTGCTAACTCGACAGCACTTTACGCTAACATTACACCAATTAAACAATAACTTCACCACGGTAAAATAATGTCATTATCAGTTTACAACGTATTTAATGCGTTTTTCTTTTTATCAGTATTTTTATTATTGCTATTGTAAGTGTCGTACAGCTTCTTTTATTATTTTTATTACTACTATTGCTAATAAGAACAAGAATTATTACTTTATCGTTGTACAATTTATAGTTATTATCTGCATTAGCTAGAACAACTTGATTTATTACTGTTTGTGAAAGATTAAATGGCTTGTTGAAGTATACCAATTGAACTCAACTAGTGAGCAATTTACGGGTACATGGAATAATGACAGTAACGCAAAATACGTAACACGTGTAGTGCGTCAAGCATTTAATTTGTTAGCTTGCTCTCATTCACTTGTCTAGCATTATCATCAGAATCATTGTTATTTTCTACAGTATCAAATGCAACAATTGTTTTGAGTGCACGTGCTGCAGCAAACTTTTGTAGTGTGTGTGACACCATATTATAACTCACTAACTTTACAAAACTGGAAAGTAGTATACTTAGCTGATGCAGAGTAAATGCATTAGACAATGTCATTCGAATTACAACACTCTACACCTGCTTAAACGAGGACGGGACAAAGTGACAAGACGCTAGCCCATCTAACAGTTGAGTTATATTCTACGTCGTTTGTTATATTTGCATCTACACCCCAATAGAAGTGGCACACGCCCGAAGAAGAGTATCATAACGGTTATATACAACTTACGGTGAACCGTGTGTCAGCATCATCTTCGCGAGAAGCGGAAGCAGACGAATAATCTACGTCAATGACACGGTATTTTTTCCAAAATTTACACGATGTGCCAAGTACTGTACAAAGTTTGTAGCCAATGAGCTGCTACCTGGTAATAAGCTTGTTGAACTTTCATAGCGGTCAACTAATTACGCCAATTAAGCCGCACGCTGTACGTTCAACTTGACATGACGTAAGCCTGGAGCATATCGTAAACCAATTTTGTAATGTACCAGTGCCTGCGGGTGTGAATGTTCAGAATATTTTTGCAGAGAGACTAGCGGCAAAGGTGTTGACAGTGCAACGTGAGTATAATTGCGTGGTAAACTTTTAACTTTTGCTTCATCCTATTCATTTGCTTATCTACTTGAAAACAGGTAATCATTGTCGCTCATTTCACAATATTTTCCGTGTAATAAACTATCAGCTTATTTGTTGTGAGCGTAACTATTACTGTTCAAGACTTGACGAAAGGTATGATTTTAGTTAGTATATTAATACATTCTATCATCAACATCATCATTTTTGTCGATATCTTCATTAATAATACATGTATTTTCTTGCTTCGATTCGTGAAGTAACCGCTTACACCTTGTTAGGACAGTCTACATAAATTGAGTTAGCGTCAATGTACAGTGCTTTATTGCAGCTCTATAGTTTACACTTGCAATTTTAGAAGTTGATGCGTTAGTAGCAGTCTAACTATCTTTGTTATAAGTACGATGACTATTGTCCACCTAATCTTCATGACCTATCTACTACATAAGTAGTTGTTTGTTATTAAATACAATTGAGTTACACTATTTGAGGTGCACGGCAAATGTCATTAGTGTGCACAAATCTTTTTCATCTACGTTATCGAGGGCATCATTTGCGCTGTAAATGTCATGACTACACAATTGAGTTAGTGACCGCATTAACTTGTAATGAATTGTTATTATCGTTTTTGGTGATGAGCAATTTAATTTGCTAAATGTAACGTTTTATTACACATTTCAGCTAGTGATAATTAGGTGAATAATTCGAATAGACTCTCTTAATGAGTGTAACTGTGGAATGTACGCTAAGACACACTTCTCTGAATAATTTGAGTTAATATTATCATCATCGATAATTACTTACAGCTGTGTTAAGTTTTTATTGCCTTTTCAAGTCTTGTATTTATTTATTTAATCCGGAGAACAACCATCCTACGAGTTGCTTATTGACTCTTTTGCATTTTTGCTTGAAGCAATTCTTTTGTTAATATTATCGTAATATATTTTGTAACAACAGATACTGTTATCACTGTTAGTATTACTACAAATACTTGACTGTTTCATGCCATGACGATCAATAAATGAGGTAATAGATACGTTATGCTTTTGACACAATGATGCAAATGCAATAAACTTATCAGGGTTATTGAACAAAGGATGAGTCCGTTATCACTACGATTTTTATGAAAGAAAGTTGGCAGATGACTATTAACGTAAAGTTTTAAGTTATTATTGCACATAATGTGAAAGAACCATTAACTAGCGGTGCAAGTCAATCGCGTCAAATTAATCGTCGTGAGCAACATCATAATCATAACGTTTACGTATTCTAAACGTTGACGCCGCTTCCACTCAGATAAGTGCATCTAGCATTTTGTGTACGGTTAATCGAGGTTTGCTCATCAATGTTTTGCATTTCTGTTCCGTTGGACTCGGCCAAAGAATATGTCGAACATCTTCAAATCTACGACGAATAGCAAGTCAGTGGCGACGGCGCTTGAGAGCACGATCATACATGTCGTAATCGGGGCCTGTGTTCTTTTCACGTTCACTACTGCTGTGCACAAAGCCATTGCAGTCCATCGTTACATACTATTTACAAAATTACACCAATGCGGTTTGTAGCCTTAGTAGGTCATCTTGCAATTATTGAATCTTATTCTTACTAAGAGAAGAGGTTTGCATTTTCATTTACGATGCAATTGCAACTCGGTCGTTATTGCGTTCGTGAGCATCAGACATTGCCGAGCTACTGTGCGCAAACGCACCGTTTTCGCAATCACTCTAGTTTTAAGTAAAATTACTAAATGTGTGATTGCTTGTCTTGATACTCTGCATTTTGTCAAACAGTTCAGCTTTGTCACTATTGTCATTTACTTATTGACTATTTTCAGTAGCTATATTATCACAATTATTTTTCTTTTCATTGATATCACGGAGCACATCATCAACTGCTGATGGCAAGTCATCTTCCAAGTCACCCAAATCGCAAAAGGAAGTATCAATCTCACGTCAGCCCTGAGATGAGAACGGTTTTCGATAAATTTGAGGGTGAGTGAGCGTGGACGTTGGAATGGCAAATGTAAATACTCTACCGTGCTTATTTGTATACTTGATTTTAGTGGTACCAGGAACTCGGTACGGTGCACTTTCCTACGCTTGCTTGTGAAAATATGGTTTATTACTTTTCTATATAAGTCGACCTGAAGCACTAGTCTGCTGTTTTGCTGTAAACTCTCTAACAGACAGTGCTATAATGTTACATTCATGAACTGCACGTGAGGTCACTGTCGATTTTGAATACCAACGCATCGGGGAAATATTTTTATTTGATTTTAAGAATAAAAGATAAAGTTTTGACTTGAACATTTATCAGGTGTTACTGTTACTTTTTAAAGATTACTGAGTTGTAATGTGTGCAAGTTAATTTTTGTTTTCGGTGTTTTATAAAAAATTTTCAACTAACGAAAAGTGAATGCCTTTGTTTTTCAGATATTTTTACGAAAATAATAAGAGGAAAAAAACACGTCAACGCTACAAATAAAATGAAACAAACATGTAGATAAACGTCATGTTAATGCATTACTACATGTTAACACTAAAAAATAATATATCAACTTTAATAAACAGTTGTTATTATTTTGTTATATGATTTCTGTGAGTGGTTTTTTTTTGAGTAACAATCGTTGAGATTACATACCAACTAATTTCTGTCAACACTATTTAATCACAGGCAAAAAGTAAACAAAGTTTTAATAAAATTTAATTTATGTAAGTGATAAATAGATAAGTATGTACAAATTAAATGACAACAAAATAAGCATAGGTCATAACATAAATACATACCGTAAAAAAAAATAATCACAGCAATAATTCTATCAATAATTAATTTATTTTAGAAAATAGAAGGTGCAATATAAATAAGCATTAGATGCAATATAAAGAAAACTGTAAAAATAACGATGATACAATATACATATATTCAGAGATAGAAAAGAAAACCAATAATTATAAATTAGCACAAAGTAAAGGTCATCATACCTTGTAAGAATATTAAGACTGATTAATATAAAATATTATCACCGTTCACCTTCTAGCACAAATATGTTTTAAGCATAAAGCGCATTATCCCTCTACAGTCATATAACAGAATATATATGTGATTATAACACCTATTTCTTAAATTGAGAATCGATGAAGTGTACTGTCAACAAATACCAGTGTGCAATCATGCTAGCATAAATACTAACATAAATACTAACACAAATCATAAATACTAACATAAATCAGTAAAATGCAAATCTATTCTGTGTCAGAGGTAATTGTACAAGCAACATATTTTGTTTTTATAAAAACACGGTTGCTATATTTACTATAAAACGTTTGAATAATTTTTTACCGGTTTTTTTAATGAATTGTTAAAACAAAATTTGAAAAAAAGAATATTATAAAGAAATTATAACCTTAAGTGATTTATTCATAACATATATCTTTGTCGACTGGCAAGTCAATAAATCATTAAAAACTGTTTGAGGTATTTTACGTGATTATCTCTTATATTTATAAAAAAATAATAGTAAAAATATAAAATCATTTTCAGATTAGTCTAATTTATATTATAAAACCTTTTTTTTGTGTGTGTGTGGGTTGATTTACACTGCTTACGACAGTCTAGGCAAGTTAGTTCAGTTGTCTTTACTATTACTAAACGTATTGCTTGTTGAGTGCATCATGTTGTCTCTAGCATGAGATAGAGTACTATTGCATCGGTTGTTTTTATTGGGTGATGCAATATCGATCAGAGGTAATTTGTTGCTTCGAATAGAGTTGAGCTAGAGTGGTGGTACACTTACCTTGAAACTACTTTACATACCGACAATTTTGAGCACACTAATACTACTATCTGCATCATGATCATGCGACGTGTGCGGTCGTGAACGGCGCACCATCTTCTACATATCACGCAACTTTTTGAAGTACGGATGTCGTAATGCCTCCTTTGCGGTACAACGCTTTTATGCGTCATACGTCAACAGCTTGCTTATTAAGTCTATCGCTTACTTAGATGCATGAGGCAACAATTTTTATAAACCGATGCCTTACTTGGGAGGGAAATCAACATCAAAATGTGCACTACTTTGTCGTAGTTTATCAAACACCTACTGCGACGGTGTCCCGAGAATGTTATGAATTTTGTGAATCTGATCCAGCTCATTGTTGCCTGGAAAGAGTGGAAACAGTGATAACATTTAGAAAAAAACACAACCTGCACTTCACAAATCCATCTTATAATTGTAATAACCGTTAGTTAGCAAACATTCAGGCGCACGATATCATCTAGTTGAAATATACTATGTCAATGGTTGTTTAGAATAAATACCTTTACATGAACCAAAATCTGCTATCTTGAGCGTGCCATCTACGTTAAGTAAAATATTTTACGGCTTGATGTCTCGATGAAATAATCCAGTACGATGTGCGTGATCAAGCCCTTTCAACAGCTGGTACATGTAACACATTACTCTATCTTACGACAGATATTGTCTCCGACCTTTTATTAACTAGTACAAGTTCATATCCATTAGCTACAAAACTAACGCCAATCTACCAGTGCTCCGGTCGAACAGGACTTCAATTAAGCGAACTATGTTTGGATGCGGCTGAAGTCGCCTAACAGCTTGTATTTCACGCAATCTATTCACTTGTTATTTACACTTGAATGGTTTTTTCATACATTTTATGGCAACTAGTTGCTGAGTTTACATATCTTGAGCTTTCAATACTTAACTAAAAGTACCTTCGCCTTTTTTGCCTAAAATTTGATATTTTTGCATACTGCCTAATTACACACTCAAAGACAAAATATTTATAAATGGAAATTAGTATAGATATGAAAGGTATATATATATATAAAGTAACCGTGGACGTTCCGATACTTATTTAGTACTTTGATATAAATTATGGGAAAATATTGATGTGAAAATTAATAATAGTATAGTAAAAGTGATATAACATACTGTTGTTGATTATTTACAACTAAATTAAGGTTATTTGCAAAATAAACATCAACAATTCATATTATAAAAAGTAATAAATTTCTTTTTTTGTTGTTGTAGCAATACATTCCTATACTTTTTTTTGTTATGTTAGTTAATTAAATTTTCATATAATCGCAAAATTATTGTGCTTATTATTTAATACAAACATATTATAATAACTGCAAAGTGGATGTTACTTAGTTTATAAATTACCTAAAGTAAAATTTATTTTTAGTAAATATAATAAAAAGAAATAATAGGCAACATGTGAAATAACTGATAAATTAACAATCACAAAGTATTATACAAAAAAAAAAAGAAAACATAAACTCTATTTCAATAATAATAATAACCCGTATCAAATGCAATCAAATATATATATATATATATATTTTAAACTAATATATAATATTTTTTTAAAATTAAAGTTTTTTATTATACTTTAAACTTTTAATATGTGCGAAGATTCATAATTCATGTTCAAATTTTCTAAATAGCTTTAATATCGCAACCTTTAGGTAAAAAAACTGCAACAAATGCTAAAAAATATCAGAAATACAAATATAAATATAATTCATTCTTCAGCATGTAACTTTTTTGCTGACGGAATGTTAACATAATCAAGAAAAAACACTTCCAGCTAGAATACTTTTAAGTAATAAAAATACATTTATTTTTGGATATTTACACTGTTTACTTGTTTTTTATGTTATTTTTCTGTCATTTGCATATTAATTTAGAATGCAGTGAATTTTACAAGAAACCAATTACAAACAGAGGGGAAGAAAATAATAGTTAAAACAAATATATTTACAAACACATACAAAATAGATACAAATAAATTTAGTTAAATATTTAAATAATGTGGGACAAAGCAAAAAAAAATTTTCTAAAGGTTACTTATATCAATAAAATTATGATGATAGAAACTATGTGGTGTATAGAATTGTTGTTGACATATTAAACACGTCATTTAGTTTATTAACTCATACTATCTTCTCTCTTCTTGTCTCTAGATGTTGAAATTTTACGCTCATCGCTGTCATCGACCTTAATATAAACGTAATTAGATATATTGCCGTTTATCCTGTTATTAATAATATTGTTATTACTATTGTTGGTGTTATCATTGTCATTGTTATTACTGTTATTACTGTTATTAGCTTCTTCTTTTTCTTCTTCTTCTTCTCCACCATAGCCATCAACAATCAAAGGTCCGTTACTACCGCAGCATGGTCACCAGCGAATAAGAATTTGCATTTGTCAGGGTGCTCCTCTGCAATCATGACGAATTACTAAGAATGTTGTCACGGTGCCATAAGCGGCAACTACAATGTCATTTGTATAATGTGACCGCGAAGCAACTATACAGTAAAAACTTAACAGAATGATAATTGTACTTCATACACGGAAAAACCATGCGTGAAGAAATGTGCCATAGTATCATGCTGAGAGAAAGCATAATGTTAATATGATTGTGTGCCCGCTAAACATTAAATCACCACAGTGGATAGCACCACTGCCCAACGTGACCAGCGTCAGAAACATATTGAGAAAAGGGTGATCAATAACTTGAGGGTGTTGACAGTGGTTATCGGTTGCTGGGTATGAGGTCATAATGATGACAACTGCACGGTATATCATAACAATGGTATAGGTAACAATAAATCGAATGAGTGCAATCAGGTACGTCTTACGTAATACATATGGTCGTTTACCAGAATCTACAATACCAAACAAGATGTAATTTAGTTTATCACCAAAAACACCCCAGTTGAATGGTAACTGCAATTGTGCTAATCCATTCTCATGCCGCTACAGAAGAAACAGTTTAAACGCTACAAATACTGCAGTAGCGATTAGCAAAAAAATACACACATTTGTACCAGCTTACAACCAACCTACTTTAGGAAACAACTAAAAGAGTAAATCAGGTAGAGGTCTCACAACTTGTGGATCTGGCATTCGAGCATTTGTCAGCAGTAATGAAGCAGCAAGAATTTGTACAGAAATTAAAAACAAGATTAAGAAGCGAATGAGCTGAGTTCAGAGAGGTAGTGGCCGCTTGTAAGAAGGAATAATCCTATTCGCCTGATATCTTATTTCGTGATCGCACTCACAACTTGTACCAGAAGTTATGTTACAACTATCAATTACAATAGTTTAGCTATTTGACATTTGAGCTAACTTACTGTGTTTAGCTGTATGGCACTGTAAAATAAAAAAATTGTTTAAGAAATACGTATATGTTTTACTTTTTTTCCTTATTATATATATTTTATCCTTAATGCACTAACCATTCTGTCACAGTAGAATTATTAACAAGTAAATTAATTAGATTATTAGAAGTTAAATGTACAATTTGAAAAAATAGTCAATGAAATAGTATTAGGTTGCATTACATATAGAATTGTTGAACAACGCTAGCTGAATTTATCAGAAATATATTTTGACTACAATACAAAAAAAATGAAGACATATTGCTAACATTATTGTAGTAATTTCGCACATCTTTGCAGTGAATATTTTTATTACGATGACGATAATAATTAGAGCTCGTTATCACACAGATGTACTTCAACGTAAAATATCAAAACTCAATACAATAATACAGTATAAATAATCAATAACTTTGCATAAAATACTTTAATTAGTTATTGTCAAATTTGTACATGACTTGTTTGCAAATACATATACAAAAATTTAAGATTTTAATTAATATAATGTTTAGCACAACTTGGTGTATAAACCTGATGCAAACTTCTCACTTAAAGATAAAGAAGCAAGCATTACATTTTTTGTTATTTTCAATCAATATATATATTGTGAGAGCAGGTTTATCATTAATGTAAGTTGTTAATCTTACTATCAATATACAAAAAAATATTCGGTTATACAAACGTACTACCTTGTTACTGTTATTATTGGGAAGATGGAAAACAATGTTGTTAGCTTTTACGGTTATGGTTACGTTAGACTATGATTAAGGTAACAACTGTCGCCACTATCACACAGGTAGCTACTGCTATAATTGGAATAATATGTCCGTAACGCACCAAAAATGAGTTTACTTTTAGCCGTGTTGTGTGATAAACTTACGCCACACGTAACGACTGCTAATTATTGAGCATAGTTGTCTTCAAAAAAAAAAAAAATATATATATCTGTGTATATGCAACAAGTGGTGTGATATGATTGTGATTGAAAAACTATTCATTTTTTTTTAAAACATTGAATAGAAGTAGGACGTAAAAATGTATATATAATAATTTTTAATAAAAAATATAACATATCATTACAGCATTAGATTAGTTGTAAAGCGAAAACTGCAATAGTATTACGGTTTTACAAACTGATTTTGACATAAAAAATAGTTACCTCTGGACTTAGCATATTGAATAAAAATACATGCATGTGTAAATTTTGCATTAGCAATTATTATTTTATACTTAATTAAATAACAAAGTAATAAAATAATCTTAACAATTTTTAATACTTTCCATTTTTTTGTGTGAATTTGTGTATTACAATCAAAACGATAAGATATGAAAATTGTTGTTGTGTTTTTTAAGAACAAAATAATTAAGGAAGTATTTAACATTAAAATCAATAATCTTTACATTTTTAACGGTGTACGCTATGATCATTAATTTACTAATGACATTTCAGTTCGACATTCATTTGATTCACAAATTTGGTCAATGTTTTGTTTTCAGAAAAAGGCAGTAGCTAATCTTCGTTGGCTGAATTAGTGAAAATATTCTTGTTTGTTTTGTAAAAAGTGTCGCACCATTCTTTATCTGTCAAAGACTTTGCAAGTGTACACGGGGAAGTGTGCTTAATTGCTGACACGCAACGATCTCACCAGGGTGTTTTATGCTTGTTGATAATACTTAATAGCAAAATCGTGCATAGTTGTACTTTGCTTTTCTACAGGATTAGTGCATTCTACGCTTGACCTTATTTTTCTTAATTATTTTATCATTACTTATACTTCTAAATTAGGCGATGCTCATCTACTAACCTTGCTACTCTTCGAGCATTATTTTCATTATTTTCTGCAAGAATGCATAATACACGCACACTGATTTAATAAGGTATCACATTAGACACCAATTTGTTTCAAGTAGCAGCACACAATATAGGCGAATCATAATCTTACCTTTTGTACTGAATACTGGTAGTAGTATCATCAGAAGCAGTAGAGTTGATGGCAGTTTTGAGACTGTCAATACTAACTTTGTTTCCATTCTGCTTTAACATTTCCTTTTTATTTGTTGTCTTTATTTAGTTATTTTTGTTCTTCGCATAAATGTGATGATATTTGTCGTGCTCATGTAAATTAGTCCACGCATGAAAAATGTCTGAAATGTAGAAATACGGAATATCCTACATTGCATGATATTACAGAAAGTGTATTTGCTACGTTAGCGGGCATTCTTTTAAGACATGTTCAAACGATAGCGGAGGTGCAGACTAACTTGAAATGTTATTGTTGTTATCAGATAAAAATTAAATTGCATTTTGCAAAATCTAATTTGAAGGGCAATATTTTTTTACAAATTGCTATGGTAAAAGTTTTTGCACGAACAACTGCGATTTGAGACTATTGAGTTGCAATCATCGTTCAGTATTCTGACTTAACAAGTGATTTTGCTAAATAACGGTAAACCCGCATCAGCCAACACTAAACCCTACAATAGGTAAAACTATACCTCGAATACGTTTTATGAAAGTTTTTGCTTTCGACATTTGCCACAAATTATAAAACGTTAAAATTTGTATGTACTAGCTTTCTCTGTATAATAATAATATGGGTTAAATTACCCTCTTTTTACACAATAGAAAAATTTTATTTTTGATGAGTATAATAAATAAATTAATTTGTTTTAAAATTTAACTTTTTTGTGTTTCGTGCAAACTACAATTTTATATTTGTGAACTTTTGCAATGAAATGTTATAGTAATAATTTCAACAGGATTTATAAACTAATATGTTTGATTGATAATAATAAGAGCTTCCTATGCAAAATTTAGTGAATAAAAAAAAAAGGTAAACTAAATGATAATGTATGTTGATCTTTATCAAATATGCGTATACATGCTCATTCAAATTACTTTTTATAAAAGTTAAATAATATCAAAGTTAACGATAGAGATAAATAAGTTGCATATATTAACAAGTATAGTTGTATAATGTACTCCATTAAATTTTATCAAAGCTTGAATGACAAAATAAAATCGAAATAAAATGGAAACAAAGTTGTTATCATATAATAATCATGTACAAGGTAAAAATAACAAAAGCATCTTCTTAAGCACATTTTTGTTAACTAAATACCCTAAATCAACTTCACCATAAACAAGTGTACATTCAGATGAACTACGTGAGAAGATATAGGAGTGTGTCATAAAAAAAACATTCCATTGACACAAGATATAATAATCATATATATACGCAATATGTCTATTTTTTCCCATAAAGGTAAGTAAACAAATAACATGTATAATACTCTTTTTTGTGTTGTGCAATTCTTTTACTTATGAAATAGCCTAATTACATATATCAATGATAAGGTATTAAACATTCTTGTTATTAATAGCACAATAGTTGTTTTTATCGTATTTTAGCAATATTAGTACTTTCAGACTTAAAAAAAATATGTTTAATAAGAACGTCTCGTAAAAAAAAAATTTAGTGGATAGGTAAAAAAAAACGCCTTGCGAATAGCACATGCGATAGGGAATACGCATATAAACTTCTTTTTGTTTCTTATATTGCAAAAAGCTGATATTATTAAATGAATTTATGTAAATATAATTATATTGTTAGTTAAAATACTAATTTATCTAATTGATAAACTAAGATACATGATTAGTCATAATTGCTAAATCAATCATCATTTTTTATAAAAATGTTTATTTTTTTTTTATATGTATGTGTTAATCAAATTGGCGTTATAATTACTTGTTTGCACTCGAAAGTAGACGTTTACTAATCCATCTGGACACTACCAATGATAATAACACAATAAGTAAATGACGAAATCCTACTCTCATCCTCTAACGTATTGACGAACTAAAGCTACGCTTTGGCATTCTGTGAAATGCAATTTGTCGATTAATACTACTTTTATGCAAGGATTAAAGTGCTTTGACACACTGCTGCTAGTGATGTTTGAACTAATCCTACTTGTCTAATGCTTCATCTTACAACTGATCCATACGTTGATTTATACCTACGTAGTTATCTGCAAATTGAATTACACTTACAAACGCTGCTTGCACTACTTGTGAGAACATTCCTCATAACTCTACCATTCTACTAATCATAAACATCATCATCTGGCCACGTTGTGCTTACGGAGTCATGCCATACATACCCATCATGCCCATACCGCCCATGCCGTACATTCCACCCATGCCACACATTCCTCCCATGCCACACGGATCCATCATTCCACCGTACATACCAGGTCCATAGCCACCATAACAACCATACCCACCATATCCGCTATAAGTGTCAGAAAAGTTGTTGTTATTCGCACGTGACAATATATTATTACTATTATTATTATCATTTGCATTAATATTTGCGGAAAGAAAGCCACTATTGTTATCGTTATTAATGTTACTATTGTTGTTATTATCAAGGTTATTGACGCTATTGTGTAAATTACTTGAGTTTATGTTGTAAACTTAGTTTTGATTATTACTGACGCAATTTTTTGATTCAGCACAAATATTATTGTTGTTATTACACAAGTTGTTAGATAACGGTGCTGTATTTTATCTCTGCACATTTGTCAGTGAACTTTCTCGTCTTGCTGTTGTCAAATTCTAATGTGGTAGCATTGATGAGTGTGAGAAAAAAAGAAATGTTTATGTTTATTAAAGGTTAGGTGCACTTACACAAACAATTGCAGATGACTATTGTTTATTGTTATTTATATTAAATATTCTTTTTATTTAGTTGTATAATTTCACGAACACTGATCTTAATGTATAATATTATTATCCGCAAAATTATAAAAGGGGTGCTAAGTTTTTTTTGTTGTTGTTGTACAATAAAATGTGTTGATAGAAAAAAGTAATTGTCAGCGATCAGATTCTGTGCAAAAATTAGTTTCTATTTTGTGTTGTTTTTATTTGAGAAATTATTTTTAAAAAAGCTATAATAATTTTATATAAACCTACAACAAAAATTATGTGATGTGGACCTAGAAAAGCACCTCTCACGACACACGCACAGAGGGAGAGAAAAGTATCAAAAAAATTATATATGCACTATAATTAATTCTTAGTATTCGCAGTACATGGATGAAAAAAAGTTAATATTGTGAAACTGACAATTCAATGATAATCACAGTTTTCACTATAGCTGGAAGTATATATATAAATATATATATACTTCCAGTGATCTGTAGAGACAACTACCTACATTTCTATAAAATTGCTGCTATTATACTACATTACAAAGATCAATTTTAACTTTAAGAGAAAAAAAAGCGTCATCAAAAATATTATTATTAATATAATTTTGTAATAAAATAAAAAGATAGCTAAATAATAAAAAAATTAAATTAAAAAAATAACAATATATATTATTTATATCACAAATAACTTTGGTCAAATGATAATAGAGGGTTGTTGAAAAGAGAATAGGCTTGTATTTTAAACAGACGAGAATTTTCTCTATATCAATTTTGTTAACAGCAGTGCACAAAAAAAAGTCAACTATTTACTAGTTCTTTGAGGAAAATATAGTATAAACTGCATAATTCATCAAATTAGAATCTTTACTTCTATTGCAAATAAAGATCGTCATACTACCCAGCTTTCAGTAAGTTATCATACCATACTAACAACAAGTAATAGCTTATCAGATTTATACTCAAATCAAGCAAATACAACTCAAAAAACAAACAAGATCATATTGACAGTTTATAAATTAAAATCAAGAAATAAAAATATTAATTTTTTAATATATATTGAAATCGTCTGTCAAACAAGACGAATAACTATTTTATCTTTCCCTTTCCGTAATTTTTTTTTCTGGTAGGTATAGATCAATATTAATAAAGTAAACTAAAGTATCAACTTCAAAAACATATGTTACAAAGATAACACGAAAAAAATAAATGTTTTTACTACAATTCTTGTAAAACATCATACATTGATATAAGCTTATTTGATATTGTAATTTCTTTTATCCGGAGTAAAAGTGTAATACACAATTATCTAACATTTAACGACATAACATACAACTATTGAGCGTGTTCAATAGAAGTTCTATACACTTGTACTTTTCTATAATTTATTTGAAAAATTATTACAAGCATTGCTCGAGTAGATAAAAATCTTTTTTTTTTTAGTTGCAGAGAAAAATATTATCAACATGAACATATATATATATATATATATATATATATATATATATATGTAACAGTACGTCAGTGAACACATCATACAAAATAGAGCAACTTTCATTTTACTCATGCAAAGTTACACACACACACACAAAAGAAAGATAAAAACAAAAGCAATAGATTTAAGTTCTAAGTGAAAATAGATGTAAAAGAACACAATTGAATTAGGTAGGTAAAATCTTTTTTCTTGCAAATCAAAGATATATTATTTTACTCAATTACTTGAAAGAGAAGAAAAAGTAAATAAAAATTTTGACTTTTGTAAGGTCTCAGAAAGTGATGTGGTAAGGTAACGACAATTACTACAAAAAAAAAACTTAATTATTTTCATATTTTTCTTTCATTTTGAACATAAAATAAACAATTATATATATTTTTTATTTTTTATTTTTTATATAACTTCCTTCAAATAACATACTTAATAAGAATTTATTTATTTTCTTGTTAAATAATAAACTTAATATCTTCGCTCCTAGATACAAGTAAAATCTCAAGATAAGAATAAAACAGTTAGAAAACAAATTAAATAAAATCTTCATTTTTTGTAAAGAGTTGATGCACAAAAAAAAATAACAAAAAAATAATAATTACTGTTTATGATATTTCTTATCTGATATTCTCTATTAAAAAATCCAAGTTTACTAGTTACACGGATGGCGAAAACGACACTTGTCACCAAAGTGGCAACCCTCTGGACGATTGTAGAACTTACATATTTGTACCTACTCATTAACTGCACGGTAACCACCGCCTCTTCCTGCCCTTCCGCGCATATAGCCCACTGACGCCCGTCCCATACCACGACGTCCACCACGGCGATGACGATCATCATAGCTTTCATCATCATAATTATCAAAGTGACCGCGATAGCTGCTATGAGTAATAGGGGTAGATCGTAACGATGTTCTAGACATGTCACGTCTACTCGTATTGAACTATGATGAGGTATAGCTGCCGTCAACAGGTGATGCGTCAGCAATATCGTTAGGTTGGGAATTTGGCATTTGTTGTTGTTGTTGTTGTTGTTGTTATTGCATAAGTTGCTGCTGAGCCTTTGTACGAGGCTGGGGTACTTGCAGAGATGACTTGCTCAGTGATGAGTTTGAGTTTGTCAAGGCTGTACGTCGACTGTTTGCTAAGTTAGCACTTGCACTGAGATTACTTTGACTATTTTCGAGAGACTCACACGCTGCACCTACGTTGTTGATTGAGTTTTTACGCATAAAGTTTTGCAAATCAAGACTATTATCTTGTGTACAATGACCTGCCGTGTTTGAATTTGGAGTTGTACAGCCATCCTTGTTATTATTATCATTGTTATTGTTTTTACTAATGATACTACTACTATTTATATTATTAGTATTATCGCCGCCAACTATTGTTTTATCAGCACTAACGTCATTTTTGTTAGCTAAAGGCTTATTTGGGAAATTTACACCTACATGCTAGCTAGGAATAGACGATGCAGAATCAGATACAGCGACCTGTGTTGTAATTGGTGCCCTTTAGAAATTATTCGTAAGATAATTTGACTATAGTTGTTTACCAGTAGCATTATTGTTTAGGGTGTAATACATCTATTGCAACACTTCTATCGGCATAGCAGAATCTTGCATCATGTATTGAAACTATTTGAAACTAACCGACTGCAACTACTGCAAGGTTTTACCTAAGGCTGTAATTTTAGCAACACTCATGGCATTAAAACCAGCATTTGCTAAAAGTTATTGCGTACTATTAATGCCATCAGTTGTACTGTCGTTATAATTTTGCGTTATTGTTTTGTAATTATGGCACATTGTAGGGGATTGCGTTTTCATATTGTGCCCCTGCTACAACGTTTACGATGGTTTCTACTTGAACGTTTTGAGTGCAGTAGTGGCAGAGAAAAACTGATGGTGATGGTGAAATGGAATTTTTACTAATGACTTCGGTGCTGGTGCAGTCGCTGGTGCAGAAGCAGGTATATTGGCTTTCATCGCACTCACCAAACCTACACCGATACTTGAGTTAGAGGAGTTAATCACGGACGATGTGTTGATCTGAAGCTACGAAGCACGTGACATACATGTCGTTGAGGCAGCAGTTAACATCGCACCTTGGCCTTTGGCTGCATACGGCGCAGAAGTTGACGATTGTGAAGGAAATGTCTAGGAGGTCGTGCCTGCCAAACATGGCAATGCAGAGTGAGAAGTATTTGCATGTTCACTTTACACACGTTCAAATTGATCTCTTCTTTCTGTATTCTACTTGATATTATCATAATCATTCATGACGTTTTTGCCTGTTTCACCTTGTAAATGCAATTGTTACTATGCAAAGACTTGAGGCTTGAAATGGTTGGTTTGCAAATGATGGTGTAGGTGCAGATGATGGAGGTGATGGTGATGAAGTAAATGATTATGATGATGCAAAAAGTTTGTTGGACTTTTACGGTTAGATCCGCTCGCATTTGCCTGCTCAACGCTGGCATTGTATTATTTAGTTTGCAATGATTAATCATGATCATTTTCTTCGCTTTACGGTTGTTTCTACTACAACAACTACTGCTGTTGTTGTTCTTGTCTGTACTAACATGGTAAGTTGTTATTTTTTTGCTGCTGCGGTGGTGTTATACGTGACGGCATGGAAATCTTGGAGCTAAACGTGTACGCTTACTAGTTGTTATTATTAACACATCTCCCATCGACATTAGATAACTGATCGCTGCTAACATTGACGTTTGCCATGTTATCATCGTTTACGGCGTCGTTATCGTGATAACTACTAGTATGTGAGGAGGATGTGACGTGTACTGCAGCATTTTGTTTAGCCAAAGAAGGTATTGTACCGTGATGGAAATTAGTTGCCTATTGCACCGATCGGTGCATCTCCTGCGAGTATATATTCTATTGCTCATACCTTTACACGTTAATTTGATTATCACATAGTGTGGAGTTAATGGTTGGAATAGACGACTGTTCTTGAGGTAATATACCCGCAGTTTGACGATGCTGATGAAGATGAAGTAAATGGTGGTGATGATGATGATGATGGTGATGATGTATTAATTGTTGTTGTTGTTGTTGTTGTTGCAGATGATGCTACGGTTCATACTACTGAAAATGATGCATTCGATGATGAAACGAGCTGTTCATTTTGGCAGACGCAGCATTAGAAGAAGAAGAAGTAGTAGTAGTAATGTTGTTTCGCTAAAACTGCTCCTCTGTGTGCGTGTGAGAAGGTGGTAGTACTATCTGATCTGCAGAACCGTAACCGACCATACTTGCCCCAGACGATTGCCCTAAATTGGGTGAGGGTGAAGAGGTAGAGGCAGATGTTTTGATGCTGCCACTGGAAATAAAATGAGAAGTGTTGCTGCTACTCATGACATGGTTAGCCTTGGTAGCTGGCAAGCGTGTATTTAGCTGTGTAGTGGGGATGACATTTGTGGAGTTCATAATCGACGCCATTGGTTCTCGACTTACACCACTTGAGATGTTTTACATGGGCCGTGACGGGAACGCAGAACGAGAATACATCTGCTGCGGTTGTTGCTGTTGTTGCAATCGTTGCTACTCTTGCTGTTGTTGTTGTTGTTGTTGTTGTAATTGCAACTGTCGGCGTTGTTGTTGCTGCTGAAAGACCGCACCATCGGACGATTGCATCTGCGACGGTGAAATAAACGAAGGCTGCTGGAGAGCAGCACGATTCATCTTGTTTGATTGCAGCATGGACATGTTTTCATTGACTTCCATTTGTGCTGGCAAGGAGCGAGTGAGACTGCGATTGACCATGGCAGGTGGCTGTGTTGGTACTTGACCAGGTGTAAGTCGTGCATAATGCGAGTGAGTGTTGGGTAATGTGATCTACATACCATCTGGTCTGCTAACAAACCCACGTAATGCATCTTTACCCTCAACATTTCGGCTTTGAATAGAATAGTTGTAATTGTTATTGTTTGTTTCTTGAGGCAGAGACATGCTTTCATTCACGTCGCGTGGTGCTGAGCCAGGTTGAGAAATAGCACTACCACTAATGTTATTATTATTATTGCTGTTATTAACTGCCCTAGTCATATCCGCTGAGCGAAATACCCTGCTAACATGACTACTACTATTATTGTTGTCATTAATGGCAGCATTGCTCATAAAGTCAAGTGCTCCAGATCGTCGCTACGGGCGATACTAAGTCTCGTCAGATGAGTTAATATTCTGTCTTGGTAAGTAAACCGAATTACTATTTCGTCCTGCTCGTGCCATGACCATCGGCATGTTGTCACTAGAGTCAATGGTAATGTTCTATGCACTCCCTATACGGTTATTGTTGCTGGTGCTGGTGTTAGCACCGGTCCCACTAATTTGGCCAACCGAAACGACATTATTGTAGTTACTACCGCTTACAACCATGTGTGCATTGTTAATATTTCCAGCAGGGTTTGTGCTCACGCTGTACGAGCTGTTATACACGTGTGGATAACTTTGCGACAAGGATGAGTTTAGCTGATTAGCATACATTTTGCGATTTGTGTGACTAATATTATTATTATTATTACTGTTGTTATTATTACCATTATTATTATTATTATTATTATTATTATTATTATTATTATTTACATTGCTATCTGTAAACAGTGTATTGATGTTAGCGTTGTTGCTCAAACTAACATTACTGTTATTAGCACTGTAATTAGCGCTATTGATCGTATTTGAGGAGTTTCGGTGATTACTACTCGTATGATTTCCATGGTTGTTGCCACTATTACTAATTGAATTCATGCTACTATATATATTATTTATGTTGTTGCCGTTGTTATTGTTATGATATTTATTAGTATTCATACTAGTAGAACTGCTGACCCCGTTAGTACTCATACCATTTAATATTGTTGAGTGATATGCAGGAAACGCATACTCTTTAAAATACTAAGTGGTGTACGTGACAACTTGTCGAAGAGTCTAAACGTTGAGCAGGGCACGAAAAAGTAGTGTTTTGTCATAAAGTTATATCATATAACCAACTAATATTTATGCATCATCTTTATATTATGAGGATAAAACCTCTACTAATAAACTGGCCAGATGCGACGAGAACTATTAAAGGGTAATATTATGTAGTATTTTCGCAATCATTACCTCAGCATACTCATGAAAATATGAAAACGTTTCCTAAATACTTTTATTGATAAGGCCCACTTGATATAGAGTTGGCTCAAGTGGTGGCGCAAATATACCAAAAAGTTTACGTACTTTCTGTACTGTCTACGGTACATGTTCAATACTTTCAATACTTTCAATACTAACGCTAGCTTCTTATTCTTTCTATTACTTCTATTTCTTGTCATTACTTTCAATTGCAGTAGTGGCCTACTACAAATGTTGCTAAATATTTATGACTTACTTTAACATCTATCGAGGCTAATTAACTGAATTTCCTTGTGTCTGATCAGTCGTTACTGAACGCTAGACTGAAACACCTGAACTACTCATTGTCTGATAAGCTCTATTGTGTATACACCAGCTTATTTATTTCAATTTGAATACTATTACTGAAGGCAATAACGAAAGTATTTACAAGATAAGTGGAAACTAAATAAACGTAGAAAAAAAAAATTATTATCTTATTTTATTTACACCCTACTTAATATTTTGAAAATGAAATATTTAAATAAGAGCGTTCACGTAACTATTCTATTGGTAAAGTAGTATTGACGAAATGTTTGTGAGCGTGTTTTTGTTACTTCTTAATAATATATAAATGGAATGTTGCTATCTGAATGCTATATATGTATATATATATATATATTTTGATATATACTGTAGTGATAACGGAGGGCGAACAAGTAGAATGGATATAATTACTGAATTGAAAGTTTTATTAAGAAAAACAAATTTTGATTGGCTGACTTCTAAAAAATTTATCTTATGAATAGTTTGCAGCAGTAATTATAACGAAGAAGAGAGATGTAAAGTCTGTAATTTGCCAGAAAACTATTTTGTTTCTTACACCCTGTCTTAAAGTTTTATGAAAAAATACTAGCTTCAGTTATATTTGCTAAATTTTCTTTTCAAAAAATATATGTATTTTTCTTGACAGTAAAATAAATTTTAACTTGCGAGTATATATTTTATTTTACTGTATCTATCGTTTATTTGAAAATCTATTTATTAGTTGACGATGTCGTTGTATATATGCAATTTATGCAATTATCACAATTCAAAAAGAAATTATTTTATAAGTGTATGGGTGCTATTGTTTGTATGCGTAAAAGTAAAAAAAAATACTATTTGTGTATAACGCGTAGAAATGTAAAGCTGTTCCTTTACACAACAACGAAAAGAAATATTCCTACAAAAAAAAGGTGATAGTTGAAGATGAAAACAAACAGATAAAGAGAGATAGAGAGTGTAAAAAAAAAATAAATGATTTAAAAAATTTAAAATGTTTTAACCAGAAAGTTGCAAATACTTTTCACTTATTTAGAAGTTTGAAAAGCTTTTTTTTCCACAATATTTTTATATCGATTACAAAATCACTTTTACTGTCAATGTAAAAAGGTGATAAAGTAAAATGAAACAAAAAGCACAGTTACTCGTAATATTAATTAACGGATTTTTTTGGAAGAAAACAACGCCAGACACCAAATGAAAAAATAAAAACAAAACAACTATTCAGATAAAATAAATTGTGTATATAACTTGTTTACGTGTATAATTTAGTTTCTATTCTCTCTTTTCTTTTTGCGAGTTGGTTTTTTTTTTTGGAAAAAAAGGTAAGCTAAAACAAATTTGATAGTAAAATAGAGAAAGACTTTGATTCGTGACTACTTATCTTGACTTTTGAATAAAGCTTCTTTTGGAGAAAAAAAATGACAAAAATAATTTTTTCGATTTTTTTGTTCTTTGAAGTTAACTATCAATGAATATATTTTTTTTAATTGAAACTTTAACAAGATTTGACCTTATTGATACAGCAATATCAATACCAATACCAATACCAAACACAAAAAAAAATAAATAGAAAAAGGTG
Source organism: Blastocrithidia nonstop (assembly GCA_028554745.1). Taxonomy (NCBI): domain Eukaryota; phylum Euglenozoa; class Kinetoplastea; order Trypanosomatida; family Trypanosomatidae; genus Blastocrithidia; species Blastocrithidia nonstop. The sequence goes on along the minus strand of JAQOTN010000018.1, from coordinate 179,507 downwards.
TAAGACGAAAGTTATTTCAAAAAAAATGTTACTGTAAAAATAAATTCAGAAACTTATTTGTTCACTTACTGCTAAATTCGTCTTCTGATTTGGACTAGCAAAAAAAGTCAGAAGCAAACTTACAAAAAGCCGCGCACAACACAAACAATGAAAAGTTGAGTGTCCTATTTCTGCAACTTTTATTTGAAAGTAATGTTGTTCTATCAATAAAATAAATTGATTAACACAACAAATTATATATTACAAGCAGTAAATTAATTGTACAAAAAGGACACGTGTAGTGCACTATTTATTATATGTGGAACAGAAAACTTGTGATTTCTTGATTTACGAATTTTACACAACTTTGAAAGCTGATCTTGTAATCAACGAAATGAAAGAAGAAATAGCAATAATAATAGTAATACGTTGAAAATATATATTTTGAAAATTTTTATTTTGGTGTATATGTGCTTTGAGTACTGTTATCAGAGAGAAAAATATTAATAATAATTAAAGTAATATTAAAAAAAAAAATATATATATATGAGTGATATTTATGATTTAACCTGGATTTCTCGTTACAAACTGTATTTGTTAAATCACAGAAAATAAATAAGTTATATTATATAAAATAATACCCTAGCTTGGTTATAATTGTGTAAAAACAATACTGTCGCCAAATCAAGGAATGTAAATAAAAACAGAAGTAAAATTATAGGTAAATGAAAAGCTTACCTTTTACATTGAAGAGTGTTAACGAATGAGAATGTCAAAAAAAAAACATAATCTCATCAATTACTTGAACATTTCAGGCAAAATCATTATCGTTGCTAACAAAACCCGCACTACTTGCTATATAATTTAAATTTTATCAGTTATAAACGATTAGGACAACATAAGTAGTAAAAATTTAATTACATTTTTTTTTAAATAGCAGTGATTACGTACTCTGAACTAAGTGCATGAAAAAAAAGAATTAAATTAAATTGTGAATTGTTTTATCAAATATTAACAGTTTTAATATTAGATTAATGGTGTTATCAAACACGAATAGATAACAAATAAGTTATACTATATTTATATATAAGTTGTGACAAATATTTGAGATGTATAGTTAGTATTAACAACACTAACCTGTGAATATATCAACAGCGACATAAATATTTTTAACTTTATGTATATTTAAAGAATTTCTGTATAATTTTGAAGTAGAGAAACAGAAAAATGAGAGAAACTACATACAAATGAAAGGACGCAAGAGTTAGCTATTGTGTAAACATTAATTTAATTTTACTTTGATAAAGTAATTCATCAAATTAGTATTTTAGCTTGCTCGAGTGCTTATAAATATTCACAAGTTGTACATTGATAGATGCATGTGGTGTTGATTGTGTTATTTTTTTATGTGTAGATCTCTGCTTTAGAATAGATTAAAATAATTTTTTTGAGAATTGTAGTTTTATTACATTAAATATATACACATATATAATAATAAAAACTTGTTGTAAAACATTGAGTAAAAACGGTTAAGAAGAAAAGTAATACTAATGAGCAAGAAGTTAATTGTTGTATAATTTACCCAGTGTTATGTCAATTTTTAAAAATCTTCATTGAATCCAATTTTCTTTGTTGTTCCATCGGTGCTCATTACCCCTGCCTTTTGATACTCACCCACTTTCTTCTCAAAAAAGTTTGTCTTTCCTTGCAATGAAATCATCTCCATAAAGTCAAATGGATTGCTGGAGTTGTAATACTTCTCCTGACCCATTGCAACCAGTAAGCGATCTGCAACAAACTCAATGTACTGTCCCATCAACTCAGAGTTCATGCCTATAAGACGAACAGGTAGTGCATCACAAATAAATTCACGCTCAATGTCAACCGCATTTGTGACAATTTCCAAGATTCGTGATCGAGGTAGTTTGTGTTTGATGTGGTGATTGTACAACAAGCACGCAAAATCGGTATGCAGTCCTTCGTCACGTGAGATCAGCTCGTTACTAAACGTCAATCCTGGCATCACACCACGCTTCTTCAACCAAAACAAGGCACAGAACGAACCACTGAAAAAGATGCCTTCCACTGACGCAAAGGCAATCAAGCGTTCTTGAAAACTAGCATCACTTCCGATCCACTTCACAGCCCATTCAGCCTTCTTCTGCACACACGGAATTGTTTGAATGGCATGTAACAGGTGCAATTTTTCCGTCGTGTCTATAATGTACGTGTCAAGCAATACCGAATACGTCTCTGAGTGAATGTTCTCCATCATTAACTGAAAACCGTAGAAGGCACGCACTTCAGGTATCTTCACATCATTCATGAAACGCAGTGCGAGATTTTAAATGACAATACCATCACTTCCTGCAAAAAAGGCCAACACATGCTTTATGAAATGCCGCTCACCATCATTAAGTTTCACCCAGTCTGTCATGTCACTGCCAAGGTCAATCTCCTACAACGTCCAAATGCAACTCTCTTGCTCCTTGTATTTGCGCCATATGTCGTGGTATTGAATAGGAAATAGCACAAACCGATATGGGTTGTCCTGCTGTAATGGCTCGTCAGCTGGATTTGGTGGTGGCAATATCTAATGTTACTAACATAGTTGTTAATCTATTTAGTGGTTGTTAGATTCAGTATTACAGTCATTAACAATATTGTCTTTCATTATTCCTAGATGTTTACTAGGATGCTAATGGTGTTTGCTATCGTCACTTTACTCTTTACTTTATCGCTATCGTTTACAAGTTAATTTCTCCAACATTTATTAGATAGTAGTTGAGCTTTTACTACTTTTTAAAATGATAATTACTAATATGTCAAGAAACTGAGAATAATGGTGTAATGTCAAGTGAATAGTGTGCAGTGCTTATGTTTTTTGTAGAATAATAAAGTAGTAGGTTTTTTATTATTTAAATTTAAGATGTATTATACTTTGAAAATAGCTTATTTTTTTTTAAAAAATAAATTTACTTTAAGCAATAAATATTTAAAAAGTACAATACAAAATTCTATGTTTTTGTGGTATTATTTTAATAGTTAGACAATTAATTCTTGTATATTTATTTAACATTGATTAATAGTATTTGTTTTCTTTTGTTTGTTAAAAGATTGCCTGTTATACACATACAGATATAAATATATATTTTTATACATTAGTATAATTTTTACAATATTCATTTAATGTTATATACGTGTGCAAGTACACTTATATTGATTAATTAATTTATTGCCACGTTGCTTGAATTATTAAGAATAATTAGTATTATTTTACTAGTTTATTTGCCGGAGTTTGCTAACAAGATTACATATATTTAAAAAAAAAAAAGTTCAAAACAATTCAAAGTAAGACAAATGAAAAGTGAAATTTTTTTAGTATTATCAATTGTGGTATGTACATTAAACATCATGTGATATCAGAAGCAGAATATACTCTTTAGTTAAATCAAGCTATCTAGGCAAGTGCAAGAAAAAAAAGCGCAAATGTTCATTTGCTTTTTTTCCATGTGCGTGTCATTGTGTGTCATTGTGTGTGTATGACTATGAAAAAAGAAATTGTTTGTGATTGATAATAATGTTGACTACAAATTTATAAATATTTTCAGTTATATCATATTGTTGTCACGAAATATTGCACGGCTAATCATAGAACACACTTATTTTAACATTGAGCGTATTCAAAACAAGCTTGCATTCAAATATATAACTCAGCTCTTATATCTGGAAAGCAAAAGCATTTTATGTAAATGAAAAAAACATCGTTGAAATATAGTGCTAATTATTCTTTTAATAATCATGTATTCTTGTATGTATTATTAATAAGATATATAAAAAGGTATTCAACAAATTCCTCCTTTTATATCGATCTTTTTGTAGCATAGACATGTTTGAATAAATAAATAAATATATATATATATAAATTTGATAGTAACAGTAATAATTGTGAGCCCAAATCAATAAATATAAAATTATATATGTGAGTATAAATTTTTTAAAATTTCTTTTTATTGGAGAAATGTTTTTCCTAGAAGTGAAAAAAAAGGTAAAATTTATAAATTTATTTTTTTTTCCTAATATGAAACTCTTGTATTATTACAATTACCAGGATCGAACATTGCCTATATCGCGCTTTACAGTGACGCGACCACCACCACTTTTCACGTTAGCATCATCATCAAGTGTTATTTTGGTGTTTAGAACGTTTTTGTGGCCACCATTACGGAAAAAATTACTGAGCTTACGTTCCATATCATCTTCTAAGTTGCCCTAGTCATTAGTCGACTACTTACGCGCACATTGTCGCCGTGTTCGAGGTTGCACGGTCTGAAAACCAAGTTCTTTGTCATTGCGCAACTGACCCTCGTTAACGTCTTCTACTGTCTCCTGGTTTTGCTTCGGTTGCTTTGCCTTGACTTTACTATCATGCGGCTTACGAATCAGCTCAAGTGCCTTTGGCTGAATACTGTTGCTATCGACAGACATGCCAACTGGATGGCGACGTAGTTATTGTTCAATAAGTTTATCAATCTAATCTAGCTACTCATTGTGACGAGTCTTCTTTACTACTCTATGTGCCTTCTTTTATGTGAGATGACGCTTTTTGTGTGGTACTTTGCGTACCCTAAACCCTTTTGCACTCGTCTAAACGTTATTAAACATAAACCACATTATCAACAGACTAGCTAGTGCAATAGCCACAGCAACCAGGTAGTCAATCATTGCTTGATTTGTTGTTAATGATATCTCTTTTACTTAAATTAAAACTTTATATAAATATGTGTGCGTTCTTTTTTCAGTCTTGTTCGATAATAACTATTTTAGTTTGTTGGACAATAATTTATACTTGTTTAATATATATACAGTTAGTATCACCTGTACTGAGTATTGTGGGTTTTTTTCTAATGTATATTAATTTCGTGAAACTATTTTGTTTGTTGTAATTTATACTAAATGTTACTGGAATGGAGGAATAAATAATTATGTATTATGTATCTATTTCGTAAAGATTGAACAAGGTGTAAAACTAAAGTATGATGAGCTAATATTGTTAAATGCAAAGCATTTTTTTAACGAAGAAGAGTATAGTTAGGCGTTGGCATGTGTTTATTTTTTCAAGGGCATATTAATAGTTTAATAACTTACATAAATTTAATATTAATAAGTATATATTATAATTAAATTTAATTTTAGTAGTTATTTATAAGTAAAGCACATAATGAATTATTATTATCACCACTTCCATATACATCACATAATTACAGAGTTATTATTTACTTATGTTTATGTGTAGTAAACAATAACTTTGCCACTAATCAACAAAATATTAATTAACTGTATTATCAAAAGAGAGGGTATTTTTATAAGGATAAAAAACATATATCATAAGTTTGAGTGCGTTTATTTATCACATAGTACAATCTTAAATATAAGTCTATTCACTCTACTCTAATTGTGATAATTTATGCTATTATTTAAACTTTAATAAATCAGTATAAATTATTATAATAATATTTTGATTACACATGTTTTTTACTTTTAAAACTTTTTGGCACCTATGTTTTATATGCATTTAATCTTCTCGTGCATCATGGCCGCAGAGCATAACAGAAAAGTATTTCGTCTGACACCGCTTGTAAACAACGGCAAGTAGTTTTGCAGTGTCAAAGCATTTGGGAAAATTCTACGAAAGTCACCAGAGCACTACATTTCCTCTTCCGCTTCAACAAGCATTAGACACTATTACAATGAAAGCATAGAGTGTGCATCGCTCTGCTTATTAAATGCGTGAAGCAGTGGGTGTTCTACCATCAAAGCACTCCCATTGGGGTGTTTACCAAACTTGTAAATAGTCTCAGGACGAGTAGGCAAAGCACCATGAGGTAAAAATTAACTGTTGTGTTTATCACTCATTGCACGACTCAAAGCATCACGACGGTGTGGGATTACCCGAATGAGAGTCAGCAGATGAGCCAACATACGTGATTTGATCGTTTTGTCTAGTGGTGTGCCTGTAGCTAACGAGGGCATTATGTTAACCTCAATTAATCGTACCTTTAACTCGTCATCCACCATCAAATCAAGACCGAATAACTCAAAACAGTTACGACCAGTTTTATCGGCACACTCAGCACGAATGCGCTTAACAACCTCACTTTCAATACTCAGAAACGACTTGATGACAACATCCTCGCACTCTCGCTCAATCTTGTCCCACACCGCAGCTCCGAGAGGATGATGCTGAGTTAAATGCTCTTTGAGTTGGGTCAAACTTCACTTGATATCAAGCACATCACTATCAGTGTCATTAATATCAGAAACAGAAATGGACGTGGTGTGTTCCTATTGACACTGCCAGGTGGGAGTTTAATTCGTATCGAGGTGAAGTTTAATACTTGAGCTACTATTTTTGGTAATGTTCTCACTCTTTTTACTACTGTTACTAACAGTGCGTTTTCTCTGTACACTTCTGCTAGTCATCCGTTTTCTAGTAGTTTTGCTGTTACTCCTGCAAGCTGACACTTTTCTGCTATTGTTAGTGTTACTAATGTTATTATCGTTATCAGATGCGTGCTAATCGCACCTGCTATCCATCTTGCCCTCACGTTCCACTGTTTTGCCAATCGAGTAATTTGTCAAGTGTTTTAATATGTTGTCAAGATCCTGATCCGGACCGGTGTACGTGGATGCGGCAAAGCGGACAAGGCCTTACTTGAAGAGAAAGATTCGCAAAGGATCGAATCCTGTTACCACGCAGTACAGTCGTAAATCAAACTTTTTACCATTGATAAGTAATGGGTTTCCAATGTAACGTTGACAAACAACTTGCTTGCCGCCACGAGGCATGTTTGGAATGCCGTGACACAATTCAATACCACGGCCACAACTTGAGGCACACGGTTTGAGAATATAAATCAACGGCTTATTTGCAGATGGTGGGTTTCGTGTGGCTTCTCATAGTAACTCATCTTTCTGTCGAGGAATGATAAATGATGCAGGAGTAATGTCAATTTTGTCTTCACCAAAGTACCGTCGCATTCGGTTAATGTTATACGCAAGCGAATCTTTTCGTCCCAAGCCTCACGTTCCTGGAAAGTGATTTACTTTCTGATACGGCGTTAGAGATGCTAGAGTGTATGGTGTAGCTCGTTTGGCTCACAACACATTGAAAAGTGTGTTCGAATTTGTATGTCGCATTCCAGCAGCCTCAAATGCATTCAAGACTACTTTGAAAGCTACAGCGCATGGGCCTATCTTGTACAAACACATTCGATTAAGATTGTTTTTCTGAATCTACACACTTGACAACGTCAGCTATGATCTGTCATCGGAACAGTGCCAGTTAACAACAGCAGCAGCACTAGACTGTTTGTGACCTGATAATACACGTGTATCGTCACGGCGCTTTTTGTTGTGTATGGGAAAGAAAAGACTTGCAGCAGACATGCGATAACGTGGCATTACTACCGGGTAGCAAACGACATTTCGTTCTGATGCATATTTTTATCTTTTTTTATGAACCTGTGGCAGTAATGATTGATTTACATGAGATTATGCACCTTACCTAACAAAACCTAAAGCACTATTGTCACCATTTTTATTCATATCACTGTTACTGTTATTTTCATTGGTTTGCTGCTTTGAACTAAATGTTTCTGTTGACTGTGAAGAGCACGAGGATCAATAACACGAAGAAGAATAAGAAGAAGAAGAAGTTGAAGAAGAAGTTGATGTTGAAGTTGTTGTATTAACTAAATTGCAAACATTAGCAACACCTTGACGATAAGAGTTATTGCGCTTTCGATTAGCAATGACTGGTAGCAGTGCACTCGGTTGTGATGAATTTGTAGTGTTTGACGATAACTATTGTGGCACGCGCAAAGACGTTTGACATTTAACCGTCTACGGTATTTGATTTGTGCAGTGTATGGCAGAGGTTGATGACCGTGAGCGTGAATTTGTTCTCTGAGGTAATGCAAAAACGGAAGGCGAGTAGTGAGGATTAGAAAAATCTTCATTGTTTGGGTCGAGAACATACCGGCCAGCTTACGGTCGTGGGTTATTTTTAGTGATGTATGTAGTTTATGCTGTCATTTCGTCATGATCATCAACACTATTAGTACATTCATTACATTATCTAATTTATGTTCTTTCTATTTACACTACACAATCGTCAATTAACGTCTCAGTGATTGTGTTGCTTTTATTAGCGTGGTTACTAGTATCATTTATATATTATTTTGCAGTATTGTGCATTTTTGTTGCAAAAAGTTGTGCTTTTAGGCTTTGAGGGTAAAAAGTAATCATCTTTGTTGATATAGGAATTATCATTTTTCCACGTCTGCGACCATCTTAGCTAATACAGTTCTCATTGCTTTTATAATCATTTTATCGACACAGTTACGATGAGTCTTTACACTTCTTGTTTTGAACATAATTTGACCGTGGTGGTCTACCTATCTTAGACGATGAGCCAAACTGCAATAAGGCATAACGCTAACTATCCTCATATTATTACCTTTTGACTTACTTACTTTATTTTAAAACTATATTTGCATCGGTAACGCTAGCGTCAGCTTAACTATAACTGGAAAAATTACATGAGACGGTTGGCTTAGAAAATTGTACTTGGTCAGTACACTTTGACAAGTTTTCATTTCTCTGCGTCTGATGTTGCTATGTTTTACCTTACTACCATTGTTTTTCCAATTTTGCATCTTGTCCTTATTACTGCGTTGGTAATTACTAAATAACACGTTGCTTTCTACATATCATATTTTTATCAACTACAAATTTTCCTTGTACTTGCATCGACTGTTATTGATTACTACTTTGTGCAATTGTTTTATAAATATAAAATTGAATTAATTTGATCAATGCTAATATATTATTATAAAAGAAAAAAAAACTGTCAACTTTAATTGTAAATACAACAAATAACTAGTTTGTTAATGTTAAAAATACTGTGAGAAAAATAAATAAAAAAAAAGATGAAGTGAAAGTAAATTAAACATTTTAGTAAAGTTATTTTAAAATAAAGATCAGACGATACAAAATATCATCATTTTATTGGCAAGTTGTAATCTTGGGTGCAAAGCTTTGCAAACTTAAAACATTAGATTAGCAAAAATAATTAAATAGATGTTAGATTATTATAATATCGATTAAGTAAAACTGTTTATATAACCACACACTAAACGAAAAAAAAGTAAAGTATAAGAATTTACGAAGGAATAAATATAATTTGTCAAACGCAAAAAATCGACCAAAGTATTACAAAGTGCTATTTTATCTATATATTCATGTATATGTATATGTATATATAAACAGTAATCACTACGCCGATATTGTATTAAGAAAAAAAATAATGAATTGCTCTATTGCAATTTTGTTACTGTATATCAAAGTGTATCTTATAATATTTCCGTTTAACGTTTTGATGCATATAGTTATGTATGTATGAATGTGTATTAGAATTCTGTGTAAATGTGTATAAGAATTCCGTGCTAATAAATGCTAGTCTAAAATCGATAAAGACGGGTAGATGAGAGATATTAATATGCAAACATATTCGTGTTTGCACAAATAAAATTAATCAGTTAATTTATTATTTAATTATAAATAATCGGACAAAAATAATATCAGTGATTATATAAATTAATTTTTACTATCACTTTTTCAAAAATGATGTGCAAACGTACACATACACATTAACTTTGAAAAGCTCATCAACCTCAAATATATAACAAAACTTTTGCATTACAATTTTTTAAGTACAATTGTATATTTTATTGCTTGATCAGGTATAAGACTAATGGTGATAATAAATGCCCTTGATTATAAAATATGTGTGTATTGCAATTATGCAATATAATATGACTACACTTCCAGATTTTATGCGGTTTATATGAAAGTATATTGAATCGTATAATGAAGTTGAAGTTGTGTATAAGTGTGATAAATTTACTGTTGTAACGTAAAAGATAATTACAATCGTTTACTGGTTTTTTACCTTCAACTTCAATAGTGCTGTTAAGATCACTCCGCACAAAAACGTATTACGTGACAAAAAAGGTGAATAAAAAATTGTGTATATAGCATATATATTGATAAATATATCACTTGCATTATTAAAAACGCTTGACAATTTTTGATTTTTTTCCCGGTAATTTAGAGAAGTTAACCTACACGAAAGAAGTAGAAATTAGTTACATGTGTTGTATACTTGTCACAAACTCAAATTATTCGGAGACAAAAACTTTTTTTTTGACATAAAAGTGCGCGCACTATTTTTTTTTATTACAAATTGATAAAGTAAATATAGGAAAACAGGCACTATAAAGGTATAGTAAATTAAGTAAATGTAATTACGAAAAAGTGTTAACGAAAAAATTCAATGCAAAGAAAACAAAAGCGCTAACGTAAGATATAAAGAAATCAGCTAAAACAAATGACTAAATAAAAACTAACTGGAAATACATATGTTCTTATAATCATTCTTGATAATATATAAATAAAACTTGTTAGTAAATATTTAATTTATATGTAAATTTATTTGCATAAATAATAAATATATATGTGTATATATATTATGTTCTAAGTAAGGGTTTTTTTCAACACGAAGGTCATTTATGCTCTTTGTTTACATTCCACACGCGCGATGAAATTTTGAGATTCACATATCTCGTTCCTCTACCGAATTCGCTAGTGCAATTATCTTCTGTCCATTATTAAATCAGATGACAAGCTGATTAGGATGCGATCTACAGTACACCTATGGAACTGGAAAGACATCACTAACTGTCTACAATGCCGCTGATTTAGGAGGTACAGGATCCTGCTACGGGTTTTCACTTAAAGAGATACGTAGCATGCCATTTTTTATGCAAAAATAACGACGCTTTCATTTCATATCAGAGCTGTACTTCATCAAATAACCTTCATGCGTGACCTATGAACTGATCACTCCGAACCTGACAGAAGATGGCAAAGGTGCCTTATTACGGCTATTTGCTAGTTGTTGCAGTATTTCTTATTTGTCTTTTGGTACAATTGCCTACGAATTTTTAACAATCTACTCAAACAAGTTAGCTACGTATTTCAGGAACTATGTTTGTAGCAACTGCTGTGTAGTCGGTCGCTAAGCTGGATTTTTGGACAATAGTGCGTCTAACATTGTTTTCATGCCACTTGACACGTTACATGGGAATGGGTCATACTTGCCATACAACACTTGCTGCATAATTTCGCGCTGTGATGGACCTTTGAATGGACGATGAAGTGTGAGAAGTTCATACAAAATGACACCGAGTGATCACATATCTGCCTTTTTGCTATACCGTTTTCGTTCTCACAACTACGGTGCAAGGTAATATGGAGTACCACAAAACGACAACCCAACATCAAGAGAGACAGAGTCGTTGTACTGTTTTGAGAAGCCAAAGTCACCGAGTTTGATGATACCGGTCGGCATAAGAAAAATATTAGCGCTTTTCAAATCACGGTGCATCATACGCCGGCCATGCACCTCATCAAGAGCTAGTACAATCTGATAAAATAACAATCCTACTTCATGTTCTTTGAACGGTAAGTGCTCTTTCAAACGCTGTTTAATTTGCTTATTCAGATCGCCGCCACTTCCGTACTACATAATTAACAGCAGCTTGTCATCTGACTTGAAATCGTCGTAGTGCTTTACAATCCCAAAGTGTTTACACGCAGCAAGACAGTGCAACTCACTACGAGCATAACTTGCCTGCTTTTCGTCATTCAGCATAACAAACTTTGCCACCACCTTCAGATTAGGATCAGAGCCTCGTGTGGCAACAAATGCAGCGGTAGTCGGATTTCGACCTACCAGTGTCTTGAGTATGTACATATGATCACGAGGATTAGTTGGCTAAGGTGGGTCTTCGCCTTATTGACGATCCACTATAAGTGCCTTGGGATCAAGTTTAGCGACACATTTTTACATTTCCTACTAACTCGTAAAGAGGACATGAGGAAAGTATTTAGTGTACTGCTTCAGCAGACCAGCGTCTACTTCGTGGTTTGTCTGATCCTTCACCATTGTCACGTTTGTGTATGTGTTATAGTTGAGTGTGTATGTATATAAACACAAAGATTATATTAAAAAAATTTGATATACACAATAATTGTGCTAATGTAGTTTAGAATATAGACAAATCACGAAATAAAAAAAGTAATGAAATATATAATACTACACTTTCTTTACTTTCTTTATAAAATTTGCAAAATACCAATTAATATGGAAAAAAAATATAGTTGTGTCAGCATTCAATTTGAATATGCGAAAAGCATTGATAAAAAATATCAGCATTCTCACATAAAAGTAATAGTTTGAAGAAACATATAGATCCTAAATCATAATAAAATTTATTTACTGTTAGAACGTATCCACATTATCAGTATTATCATTATTTATTAAGAGATTACTGTCTTTATTTTATAGCAAAGTGCGTACCGTTAAAGAAGCAGTGATGTCATAAGGTCAGCAAAATACAAGTTAAATTGATGCTTTACAGTTATCATTTGTTGTAATATTATAAAAAACATATGCTTTTGAAAAGCATATAATGTGAATGATATTACTAACGTCAATGCAACCTTGATAACAATAATAGAAGCAACAAGTAACAAAAATAGCAAAATAAAAGTTTTAAATAATAGTTTTTAATAAAAGCCAGACTAGTTTTTATTAAAAGCGAAAACGTAAATTTTTGGCAATCTCATCAAGTGATCGCACTCGTTTAGAGATCTTGTCAGTCATGCTATTTTTTATATTAGTTGTATTATTGATATTACTATTGCTATTACTGTTGTTTCTACAGTAGTAATCATTACCTTTGTCATCTTTTTCAGGTAGTTGAGTATTAGGTGTTGCTGATGTTGTTGTTGTTACTACTGTATTCTATTTTGTTGAAAAACTGTCTGTATACACCCGATCGTAATTACAATCACGTTCACGTAACTACATCTAACTTGCAAAGCGAGCTTTACCCAAAAATTTACCTTGACGATTACTGCTGATGTTGTTATTGCGGTAGCTGTTATTGATATGATCGGCTTGTTGACTTACACTAATATCGTTATTACTATAAACACCATCTTTACCTGTTGCATCGTTCAAACTCTACTAATTAATAAGGTGATTATTTGAACGTTATGAATTGCTCAATGTGTTTTATTGATTATAATCTGCCACACTTGACAAATACTATTCTGACTATATTTGCTTTTATGTTGGCGAATGCAATTTATTTGCACTATGTGTATTTAAATTGTTAGTGTTGCTACTATTATTGTTCATTGTTCTTGTGTCCTATATCGTTTTTCGGTTATTCTTCTTGAATATCATCATTGTTGTGATCATACCTGATGTCGATTCGGCCAACTGTGATGCCAACAAAGCTTGAGGTGAGTGTGAGTGGTGAATTGCAAATACATCATGCTCATACTGCACGTGCGAATAAGGTGAATTGTGTGGGGTGTGAAGGTTATGTACAAAGTTGCTTGCATTACTATTTACTGTACCTATGCTACTGTTTATTGTAGTGCTACTTACACCTAATCTTTGAGGCGTAACGCTTTGATTGGTTGCTAAATCATCATTATTATTATCATCATCATCATCATCACGATTAGTTGGCGTCAATGAGGTAAATGTCTTTGCGGCACTAGCCATAATCAGTTTTTATAATGGCACATTACTGTTTCTAGATTTATTATTTTTATTTAAATCATTACTGGATTGATTCAGCTAGTGTTTCGTCTCGTCTTACCTTCCTCTATTTACATTACGCATGCGTGATTGGCACAACAATGGTCCTCTTTTGCGTGTGTCCAGCAGCGTTTCTGTCGCAAATTGAGATTACCGTAATTCTGCAAATGTAGATTATAAATCACGTCGTTTCATTGACGTGCTTGAACTGTAAAACCCATCATTACGTGCTGTACTACCATCAATATTATTATTATTATTATTATCATCAAAGTTATTATCATGACTGTTATTGCTACCATTGTATTGTGAATGATGGGTGTCATCGTATTCGTTTCGAATTGCCTCATGAACGTGTGACTTGTTTAGCATCTACACCAATAACATGAGCACTTCTCCTTGATCACGTAACGCCTCTTCGCTGTCGTCCAGAAAGAGTCGATCAAGCACACGTGAGGAGCTGTACAAATCTTACCATTTACTATTTCAGCTATTGTTATTAATTTTTTACTATTCATTGATGGCATTCTTTTCATAATTATCACCACTACTATTCAGCTCATTGCCACTATTAAAATTTTGATTTACATTAAAGTTATCCTTATCCCCATATTTATTGTTATCATTCATTTCAGAAGAGTAGTCAGGATGAGTCAATGGACACTTTAAACTGTGTGCGGTACGCTCCATCAAGAACACCGCCATTGCCGCGTTGTAAAGCGTGCACACCGGTTGTAAATGTAGCTTGGCGTGAGCCTGTGTGATGCGTACGAGTGACTCTAGCAGTCGTACCGTGACAGGCACGGCTTCGTTGAGGGAGCTACTGGCCCCACGACACCGCTGCAATTCGTAATAAGTCGCCAACAACTCCGCCGCCTCATCGTTCAACAGTGGACCATCTACATTAGCGTACTGACCACGAACTCATCACAGATATTGTGCAACCTACTCAACACTTAGTGGTGGTATGACGGTGTTATCTCACTGCATCAACGTAACCTTCTCATTATAATTTCTATTACTATTTCCAGTAGTGGTAGTATTATTATTACTACTAATATTATTAGTAGTATTGGTTGCTAGTAAGTTACAGGACAAGATGTGTGAGGCAATCCGCTCATCCTACGACGGCAACGGTGAATCTCACAAGAGAAAGATAAAGTCAAATCGACTGAGAAGAGGTCCACCAACGCCCAGTTCAATAACCGTTTTGGCATTACTACTACTATTAAAATGATTATGTGGTGGGTTGCAGGCCGACAACACCGCACAGGACGTCCGCAGCGTCGTCACCACACCGGCCTTGGCGACGGAGATGGTTTGCTGCTCCATCGCCTCATGTAAGGCGGCTCGGTCGGATGGACTCACCGTACGCAGCTCATCAATCACACAGGTCCCACCATCACTGAGCACCAGTGCACCTGGTTACAAAACTCACTCCCCGTGTTCTTTACTCGCCGCCACCGTCAACCCAGCCGCCGTGCTGCCCGTTCCACTCGTCGAGGTACACCGAGGTGCGATGGCGGCGGCAAATTGCAGCAACTGTGACTTGCCCGTTGCCGGGTCACCGACAAACAAGCAGTGAATCGTGCTGCGAATATGCATATTAGAAGAAGACGAGGAAGATGACTAGGCCATCGGCAGTAATGATGGGTGTGCACTATTTTTACCACTATTACTATTATTACTATTAGTGTCAGTAGCTCTACGGTGGGTGTTTCGCCTCGAGTGGGCTGTGGTGTTTGCTCCACCTAATGCGGAAAGTAATAAAGACATGCGGGGTGCAAACAATCCAGCAAGTTGTGGACAGACCGAGTTGACCAGTGCCACATCACGACAACGTAGATTGCCATGAAAGCTATGGAAGAACATTTACGGATTAAACTTACCCATTTAGGTGTAATCCTTGTGCTCGTTACTTGCACGGCTGCGTCAGTGTCGAGACTGACCCGATAGTGATGCACTGTTCTTGTGTTACACATTGACACTATCCATACTACCATTGTCAAACGCTTATTGATTTTACTAATGGTTATTATTCTCATTCTCATTGGCATAATTTGAATGAGTATGGGTATGCGATGCATGATGGTAAAGCGTTGAGTTGGTTAGTGAAGAGGTGTTAGACCGCAGCGTTGCCCCACGATAGGCCTCCATGGGAAGTACGTTAATGGCCCAAATAGCCGGTTCAATACCTGGTCGACTGAGTGGGAAAACATTGCGTCATTTCTGAAAGAGTAGACCAATCACCTACACAAACTGACCAACCGTACACCGTGTACTGAGCTCGTCATCCAGTGTAACGAGAATACTCCGTGGCATCTGACCAGACTGATTTGATCGTTGCTGAAGACGACACTATGCGTAATCCATTCAGACCTGACCCACCGTCTGCATCTCTTCCTTCTTGCAGCTTGAGTTGTCACACCGTGGGTGCGATTGTGCGGCACGGTCAAACGGGTTCGAACGCATCTCTCGCACATTATGGCATCGAGGACACATGGCCCGGTACAAGTACGGAATTACACGTTTGGTGGTCATTCGCACAATAGACCCACACACCTGAACGAGTTGACCATGAGGCGGTGGCATGGTCGGTAAGGCGTGACCAAGTGTGGGTAAATGCGTGAAACGAATAGACAAATCATTGGCATCTAACATGTGCTTGCCCTCATTGCACAGTGTTGCACATGTCTTACGCAGCTCATCAAGCACATCAAGAGTGCGTGTAAAGATGTGATTACCTAAACAAGGCACAATATTTAGCAGAAGTAACACATCGATTTCTTGTGTTCACAGCACTCTGCCTGCTTGACCACTATCGTCTTGAACGTCCTGTCGTGCCGCCTGACATCGTGGTGGTGTACAGCACTACAGGAAAAACTGTCGTAGTTGTGTCAAGGCATTGACGTCTATGATTGACTTTGACGTTAACAAAGACATTGTATTTATGTAACTATTTATTCTATGAATTTTTGTATTTTATATGTCAGTAGATCTTTTTAATCTATTTGATCTACTTATTTTTTTAAATCTCTAACCTTTGAAATAATAGTGAAAATAAGCGTAAAAGAGGGAAAAAAGTTAAGTAATGAAAATAAGTTGATCTGGCTGCGTACAAACAGAAATATGCATTTGCTTTCAGCATAAAATAAATACATAATAATCAATAAATGCATACAAAATTAAATGAAAAGTGTTTAGCATGAGTTGGTTTTTTTTTAATACTATACAATCACTTTTTATTACTAGATAAAGATGAAATCGAGAACAGAGATAGCTAATATTAAAAAATTTGACTCTATAAAAAAATTTAATTATTGAGTGATGGCAATGCAACAATAATATATAAAAAAACAACCGGATATTAATATTACAATATACAGAAAGATGATAAAAAGTTAGACTACTGACAGATGGCCAACACAAATATGTTGCTTAATCGGAGAAAAATTTTAGCAGAAATTATAATATAACAAAAGAAAAAAAACTTTATACTTATCAAAAATAATTAAATCGAAGTAAATGAATTGTAATAATGCAAAATAGTTAGGATGAAAATGATTTATTTTTGCTTATGACATTCCTACATCGAAAATTAGATGTGCTTTGCACTATTTTTTGTACCTTTATTATAGTTGTTTTTAGTGTTATTACGACGTAAGCGAGCGATAATACTCATCCCAATCGGTCGTGTTGTTGCTTTCCTAATACATGTTGATCAGTTGCTCTTGACGAATCTCATCCTAGAGTTATAACAAATATTGCATAACTTCATATTAGCTAACGTCACAGCCAAACTATCGACCGACATCTGCTCACTTGTTAAAATCTAGACGTGTGTCCGGAAATGAGGTAAAATTATGTTAGCGTAACCCCGAATGGTAAAGTTGTGTCGTATAGTTATGATGGATGCACGTAGCAGTTTGATTGATTAGTACCTCTTATCTCCCTGAAGAACGTCGTGCAAGTGTATTTTCGCAATTGTCATATTCTACTCCACAGCTGTTACGACTACTATTACAACTATTATTTTCACTATTACTACCATTGCCACTATTATCATAATTGCTGCTACCACAATAGTTATTATCGAGATTCTGAAAATTGTTTGTCAAAGTGCTACTATCACGAGCACGTGCCATACAATTTTATCGCTATGCCTGACGTTGTCGCTCATGTTTTTGTCGAATACGTGCCTTCAGTGCATCACGACGCATATGTAAAGCTTTCACACATACACTATGAGTATTTGTTGAATGCCCGACAGGAGAAATGCCACCAGTGTTATTACTGTTGCTGCTGTTGTTGTTGTTATCACAATTGTTATTATTCACTCACATATTGCCAATATTTAATACTTTTTTTTTGCAAGAAAAATCGGTAAATAACAATATGTACTCACTTTCACATAATGTAAACAAATCTATAGCAAGTAATAAAAGAAACAACAACAATTATAATTCTAATTTAGTCTTTTTTTCCCCCAATTTTTAGATCATATACATCAATTTACAACTGCAAACAATACTTTGAATAGCACATTGTGAGTAGGAGACAAGTGTTACTAAACTCTAGCATATTTAATGTATATTATTGTACACACAAAATAAATTACATTTCGTGGCCGATAACATTTACATGAAAAAAAACAAAATAACTATGATATAGAAATAATTTGTTTACATATTACCATACAATATTTAGAAAAAATTAAGGGAAACAATAATAACAAAAAAAATTTATTATATGCACAAAATTACTCACTTTTATGTAAAGGCATATATAACTTCGCTCTGCAACTATAGTCCATGAAAATCGAAATGATTTTAGTATTGTTTTCCGTACAAGATAATTAACAAAAAAAATATAGTAAAAGTATCATATAGATACAAATTACAATATATAACAAATTCACTATATATTTACAGTTATAACTAATTTAAAATTAAAACATTCTTTTTTTATGTTTTAGTTGTTTTCTACAATAAGAGTGCACCAAGTAGGTGATCATTAGGTGCATTGTATAATCGTCCTCGTGCAATCGGTGATGAACGAGTGCATATTGGACCGAAAACGTGATCAGGAGGTGTAAAATCACTATTACGCAGTTGACGACATTGGCGATTGCATAATCTGCGCAACTGCTACTTATGCTACCTGTACACTTTTCCAGTGTTATTTGTTAATGGGGTCTATGTCAGACCAAATGCACCGAATGGGTAATGCCTCACACAATGTTGCTAGAGTAAAGCACGTCGATGCGACGGTAAGGATCATTAGCTTTTCAGCTTGTTCGTATTTATTGCGTTTTGCAACTGTGCTCGATCACGTTGTGGATTTGTTGTGACAATAAATGCATTTGTGGGCTTGTTCATGTATTCATAATTGCTATCATTAGAATGATTGGTGTGAAAATGCTAATCAATAGATTTATAATAACTTTTACTGTCGTCATACAAATTTGACTAACACAAAGTGTGAATTTACTTTACAGGTGCAGGGCAAGAGTTATCTGAAATCGTATATTACGATTTATGCATTATCTTATCATCAAAATTCTTAGCTGTTTATAATTTATCATCACAATCAGTTACAACTATTTTTGCTGGTTAGACAACTGTGTGAAACGTGGATGGAATCAAAGTGCATCGCAATTTATGATCTTTTCAAGCACGTCTTAATTACACCATTTATTATTATTTACTCTTGTGATTATGGCATTGTTAAGAGTTATTGTCTGTTTAATTTTTATACACTATTTACATATCGATCAAATCGTCAACAATTTGCTGCGTTGTACACTGTGCCTGTCCACGATGTGAGTGAAACGGAGACGGTCCATCTCGTCAACTCGTACGAAACGCAGGCAAAATGCGATCAAAATTGTCGGACTGGTTAACACCTTGTAGTTTATGTAAAGCTGAATTTTATTGAACATTATTGTTACTACCACAACATAGCTACATTTATTTCGTTGCACTCATTTTATTTGTCCTTTGTGTTCGGTGCTGCGCATCAGATGACCGCAAATGTTTGTCGACTACTGTGAAGGCTTCGTCTACGGTAATCATTCGTCGTTTTAATAAAAATGATAATGCTATATTCTATTATTAACAAAAAACAAAAGATAGTTATTAAGTTTACAACTTTATGTATTATTTTTTTTTAGTCAACACTACAGTATTGCTCGCAAAAAGAATGTAAGATAGGAAAGCCTTGCGCTATTGTGAGAAAGTACGTCAAAACTGTAATTTTACTTATCTGATTTATTTTTAGTTGCAATGAAAAAAGAAAAGAAGATTCAAGTATAAAATAAAATTGAGAAAAAAGTTATATTCTGCTAAAGTCAATCTAAACATATTTTGTTGCAACAGTCAGCAATTTTCGTTAGTATATTGTAGTGTAAAGTAAAAAAAACACGCACATTCACACACATGCATGTATATACATACATACATACTGAAAACGATATCGACCATTTGCTTTGTATTAATATAATACCGTTGTCTTTGACACAAATTTAATTTTAAGTTGTACTTATTTTTATACGAACTTTTTTTGTTGTATTATCAAATAAAAGCTTTTTCGAAAAACTGTGTCACTATAAAAAAGGTAGCTATAGGAATATGTAATTGGCATACAGTAAACGTTTGCATCTAAAACGAGTTGCAAAATAGAAAAAATTTTATTTGTCAGCAATAATAGCAGTAATAGTTAAAGCATTCGAGAAAGTAAATAAAAAAATATAGAAATTAGTATAAGATGAACTGCTGTAAAAGAAGTGTGACCTGAAAGCAGTACTGAAAAAAATATATTTTTTGTTATATTTTGGTGTAATAGTGATGCATAACAAGCAAAAGTAAAGTAAATATGCTTAGTGTGTTTTTTTTGTTTTGCTGTTGTTAATTACCTTAATCTGACACATCTACAATACCTTGCTCTGAAATACCGTAGACACACTACACCTCTGGTAGCGATGGACTGTCAAATATTTTGCACACTCGCTGCTCACCACGTCCTTTGCGTAATGATAATCGTGTTGTCGATGCATGTGCGAGTACATGGCCACCAACAGGTTTCTTTGGATCAGCAACAAACATCGACGCACCACCAGGGTCAGCCACGACCTGATTTGTAATATAGACTGCCACATTGAACTCTTACGCGATTTTGATAAGCTGGCTTAACATTTTGCCAAGTTTCTGCTGTCGTTCAGCTAACTCGCCGCGTCCAGAGAAGTCAACACGAAATAGCGCGGTAACACTGTCCACAACAAGCAGACTAAACTGCTCTTACGCCATTTTAGCGGCCACCATGGAAAGCAAATGAACCTGATGTTCATGTGTGTACGCACGGGCAACGAGAATGTTATCGAGTACAGAGGTTGTGTCTAAACCAAAGCGTTAAGCGATGGGTTTGATGCGTTATGGGCGAAACGTACCCTCCGTGTCAACGTACACGGCTTTCCCGTTTCCACCACCCATACGTAACGGAAGTTGACACGTTACACACAGCGTATGGGCAATTTGCGTCTTGCCTGTACGAAATTCACCGAAGGCCTAAGTAATTGATCGACTTTCTACACCACCACCAAGCAATTGGTCAAGTGCCGTGCTGCCTGTTGAAATGTGAATAATCTGACTACGTTGCTGTAAACACACATTGCCAGTAATAAAACCAACATCGGTCATCTTACGAGCTGCCTCGATTATTTTCTACACTTTTACATCTGATAATCCTTTAATTTGGGAAAGCTCCTTTTTACACTGCATTTGGATTCCAGGCACGGTGAAAATACCTGCCTGTTTTAACTTTATAACATCCGCAGCGGCAATTCCTTGTTACGTTAATCGATCAATCTCCATTAACGGTTGGCCAGCATCTTACTCAACGTTATCAACATTAGTACCGTTGATGCCATGCTAGCCGATAGCTTCGTTATTCTACATAGCAGAAGATATTGTAGCCGCTGGAGGAACTGAAGGTTACAAGGCCACGTTACGACGATTGTATTGACGCATCAGTTAAAACTCAAAAATATAAACAATACTTTAAATACTTTCACTTTTTATCTGTGTGTATTCTATCTCTGCAATAAAAATGTAAATTGCTTACTTGCTATTTCTTTTTATGATGATTATGTTTTGCTTTAAAAAAATATGTTATCAACAAAACAACGTCCAATGTCCAATGCAAAGAAGAAAAAGGAGGAAAAAATATTTTATTGATTATCAAAAACAAAAAATTTGTAAGTAGCATAAAGCAGCAGCGTTTTTGTTGTCTGTGTCTGGGAAGTTTCTATCCGATGATTGGGAATACTTATTTATTTATTATTTTTGCATAACAGTAAAGTGACTATGTAATTATAATATTTATATGTATGTAATATTTCACTTAATTTATCACTCAAAGCACATACTATAAATATTTGTCATGCAAGTAATAACAGAATGTAATTTAACAAACAAACACACCTTACTGTTAATCATTACATTTGCAATATTTACGATTTTTTTGCTTGAATATATTTGTAAGTAAAGCACAATTACCTTTATTATTTTATCAATATAGTATTGTTATCATCATCATCACTACTTACATAAAATTAAACATACCATTTTTTTAACTGAATTCTCATGAAAAAAAAGATAAATTAATTAATATATTAAACTAATTTGTACAACACGTTAAAATAGTTTGCTTGTAATTATTTGTGTGAATAGGTTCAGATGCAGTGTTAATTTTTTTAATTTAAAGAAGTACTTTTATTTGAAAAACTACAATAAATAACAGAATGTGTAAAAGTAATAGCGAAACTCTTTTAAAAGCTAAAATTAACGCTTTATTTTAGCATCGATCATCAAAGTTAATGGATAACAAAAATTAGAGTTATTATGCTCTTCTTTTGAAAATTTATTTTTAAACAGACTGATGAGCCATTTTATAAATAAAGTCAAAAAACTTTTGTGCGTATACGTTGACCATCGCGGGCACCCATGGCTTTGTCAGTACATTTGTTATCTGAAGACGTAGTGCACGGCAAGCCAGTTGCACATATGCATCACGCTGATAACGATTCTTACCGTACTGAATGTACGCAAGTGTAAATATTGCCCCTCCGGTGAACATGATGGTGAAAATAAGCATCGACTCAAGAGAGGCGGCGATGTGTTGCATTTGCACCTTATTTGCAACTCCTTTGGCAACAAGCGAGTCAACATATCGGTACAGTGGACCGAGACGTCGTTGCACCTACGTCCGTCTGTCAACAAGGTCAATAGCGGAATAAATAACAATGAAAATAACCATTATTATTACTGGACGTATATTTGAGATTCACGCGAGTGCGACAAGGCCAAAAAGTAACGAGCTAAAATGCTCGAACCAGTGCTGTATAATACTTCATGAAAGTTGCCATAACCCTTTCATTCGCATAACGGCTACTTGCTGAACAAGCACCAAAAGCAAAAAAAGTTGCCACAACCTTCAACTCAATTCTGGCGCGAAAATAGAAGTAGGCACTGTAAATAAACCGATCACAATGACAGCTGCATCAATAATCAAAGTAATTGGTCCACTATCAACAGAGCTAAATTCACCACCAATAAGAGTTGGTACAGGCATGTAACTGCTGTTCGACGTGCCCTAATTATTATACGATCCATAAGAATTAGCATTACCCATGTTTTGTCCAGTTCCCGCTGATGATGCACTTGGGTGGAGTATTTTATTGAGAGTCTAGCAATTTTGCTTAGCTACGATGTTGTTAGGCTAAAGCATGAGCGCTAAATCAAATTACCGTTTAGACTACTAATACCTTTTTTGTGCCCAGAGAGCGGTGCCCATGCGGACATGTGCTTTGGCATTATTACACACTGCAATCGACTTGGTAGCTTCTTCTATTGCCTTATCGTAATGTTTCAGTTCATAATGTGCAGCGGCACAGTTGTTATAGTAAATGTAGTTATTTGGATTTGCCTAAATTGCCTTTTCGTACAGCACAAGTGCATCCTCAAAACGTTTGGCGCTGTACGCCTCATTACCGCGTGTCTTGAACTCTTATGCCAAATCAGTGTTCATAATACCTTTATTTATATATGTGTATGTAAATAAAAATATGTTTGTATTAGTTGCTAAATAAATGTAGAAGTTTAAAGGTTGTTGTTTTTTTAATGAATTGAAAGCTGACTCTTAATTAAAAAAAAGGTAGTTCAAACAGAGTGCTGTTCTTTTGATATAAGTATTTTTGTATGTATGTGTTTTGACAAACTTAGATGGTGTTAATGTGAAATTTAAAAAATTATTCAAATAAAAGTATTTACGAAAAATAAATCAAACAAAATTTTATAATAGCATCAAATAATAATTTTAGGTAAATTAAATGTACATTTGCAAACTTTACAAGAAAACGTAAATTGCTTTACATCGGCAGTAATTGTCTTCAATCTGTCAGCATAATTGCAAAGACTTATAGTCAATTATACATGTACAGTGTGCAAAAAAAGAAAAAAAAATATTAGAGTCAAAATGATAATTATTATTAAATATATGTACATGACCTCATACTAACTAAAAATGAAACATACAGAGACTTTTACATCAAATAAATATCTTTGAAGAAAAGAAAAAAGTACGTAATATACTACTGTGGTGTAATATAAATAATTTAATAATAGTTGTAAACACATTAATATTAATTATTGAGTTGCTTTACAATATTATAATTATTGTGAATAGTGCTTTTACGAAGCATAGGCAACGAATTACTTTTATCATGCGTTGGCGTCATAGCAGGGACCGCAGCAGTAGTATTGAATTTATTTTTTGCAAATAATTACGGCATGCTTTGCTGCAATGACTGAGCATGCGCTGCGACAAGTGGGGTACGACTGAATAATTTATTGTAATTCTATTCTCGATTGATAAGCTACAACTTGTACAGTTTCATGTCCTCGTATGCCTTTTCCAGAGCTCTCTGAACCTACTTTACTTGCGTGCGTAGCGTGTTGATAAGTTACACATCTTCGCTACGTGATTCTCTATAGTCGTATTTGTGCTGTAACAGTTTCAGTGCCGCACGTAGTTCCGCTTCGTTTGCTGCATGACTGATCTGTGCTTGTTGCATTTGCACATTCAAGTCATCCACTATACGTTGGTGAATTTCACCAAGCTTGCGGATTTGCATCTCATGTTCACTTTTTAATGACGCTATTGTGTTTTCGTGCAATATGGTTGCATCAGATAATATTTGCGCGTTTTTTTATACATCCTTTGCACGACGTTGTTACAAACACTGTAATTACTAACAAGTACGTTATAGTGCACTGTTCTTGTCTGTCAAGGTATGTGTAAGTGAAGCAATATCATTGTTGGCCTTTTGCAATTCAGCATGTTTGAGTTGCAATGCAGACTCACTTGTGCGTTGCAAACTTTTAATCTGATCGGTGTACATATTTGTAAGTTAAGTTAGTTGCTGTGCCTTCTCGCTCATCATGGATTGGACTGCCTGATGCATTGCCCTTTCGTGTTTATCCTTTTACGTAGCAAGTTACTTGTCGTGCTATCTCACTAACCTTTAATGTTACTGTTCATGTGTTAATTGTACCTTTTACAATTCATTACGCAACTATTATTGTTTAGTTGCATGAACTTGTTATTGCTGCCATAACGAATCGTGCAACTTTGACTAAGTCTATAGTCTTAATTTTTCTAATTATTTTTCATGGTATTAGCGCATTTATTGTAATTGCTTTGACATTTGCTCAAGTTCTCTGTGTCAGGCCTCTGTTGATTGTGAACTTTCTGCTTACCGCTCATGTGCATATTATTACGTTTTGCATAGCCTTGATTGTAGTTCTTATTTTTCATACTATAACTGCTTACGCTGTGATAATCACACCGCTTCTGCTTCGTCAAGACGACGTGCAAATAACTTACGAGTGCTTTACATTTCTTAGTTATGTTTAGTCTTTAGCATTTACTAAGATTGCATAAGCTCTGACATTTGTTGTCGCAACACTTATTCGTGCTGCGCTTTCAATTTTGACAACTAGGAACTGTGATTGCTTGATGATTTTTACATTTGTTGCTACATGAGCTATAGCTTTTCACGCTGTGTTTTCTACGCATTCTCGTACATGCGTTTGTGCTACTACAAAAGCTAACGTTTTTGCGCCTAGAAAGTTCGTTTCAACTCTTCAATCTATGCTGCATTCTTTACGCCGCTCAGTTGTTTGTTTACATTCACCATTTACTATCACTCTTTACTTTTTCTAATTGCTTCATCCAGTTGTTATTGTAACGACAAACATTATCGTTAACGCGTGTCTTATGCCTATTTAATTTGCTATTGTGCTCTACATAACGATTAACATACTTCACCGTTCCTTTCGTGTAGCAACGACACATCCTTATTCAAACGCTAAATTACGTTTTGTTTGTTTTACAACTAAGCTTTGCAGTTATTGAGCTGTGAACGTAATGTAGTTTGTCTTTACTCGAGTTATTTAGTCTGCAATTCATGTTTCTTCATCATTTACGCCAACTTCTTCTTTCATTACTCTGCTGCAGCAATGCCAGCTTACTCTGCACACCGTTGATGTTACTCTGCTTGTTTTGACATTCTCTATGACAAACTTTGTATTGCTAATGCGTGTTCTGCTTCAGATTTACGTAACATTTATTGCAATTTTTATTAATTAACTTTAGCAAATTGTAAAGCTTTTTGCAACTCATGTACAGCTGTCTCGTTTAGGGCAGCTGTGCTAGATGTTGCGTTTAATTGCTACTGCAACTGTGACATTGACTTTTGCAGCTTTTATAATTACGTTAAATACTATTAATTAAGTGCAGCTATTGCATTTTTTTAGGTTGTTATTGCAGTAATAGTATTGCTGAGTGCAGTAATATCAGAAATGAGCTTTTGTGCATAACGTTATTTTTACAACAAATCGTGTCTGCATGTTTATGTCTATTCCAAGCGTTGATCTAATTTTTTTTGTAATGCTTATAATTGATCACTTTGTGCTTTCTTTTCCGCTATTACATTTTGCAAATCTTGCTAGCATGATGCTATCGTTAAATCTTTTTGATATATCGCCTTTTTCAATGCTTACATTTGAGTGTTAAGCTACTGGTTTACACGTAGCAAAGACTGTTGACTTTACGCTAACTGTTTCTGTTATTTCTATGCTCCACGCAATGCTTGAGTTCGTTGAGATAACTAACCAGATAAGTCATTACATTTATTGCCTAACTACATCTGTACTCGCTTGAGCTTTTCACTTCACTATAGATTAAGTTGTTGCTACAGTGCATCTTTTGCATCAAGTTGTTACGCGAGCATCGATTTGTACTTATCATTATACTACACAACAAGTTTCTGTATTTCTGCATCTTTGTTAGCAGACAAGCTGTTTAGCGCCTATTGGTTTTGTTTTTATGTTTTTTACAAATTTTGCTTCAGTTTAGTCTCAAACATGTTTTTGTTTTACTTTACTTCCATTAACATTTGCCGTATTTTTGCGTCGTGTTCGCTCTTCATCTACTGCATTAATTTTCGATACTGCTATTACATCTTTTTAATTGCCCGCTACGACTATTATTTGTGTTGCTATACTTATTACACAAGAGCACTAACTTTGTGTGCATAGTTTGCTTTTGTTTGTTACATCTACACTTTGTGTGCACTTATCAGAAAGCGTGTTCGCTCATCACTATCCTATACACGACAATTTAGCGTGTACACGACTTTCGTTAACTGTGCAATTTTTTTACAAACAGTAAAATTTCAATCATGATTATTTTATGCAACCGCCACTGCATTTGAGTGCGTAGACACATTATCCTGTGCCAAAACATTGACGCTGTTTCAATGCTTCATCTTTTTGTTGTTATGGATTGTAATTCTTGATTATTAAAAAAAAAGTATATATGTAATATTTGAATATACGAACAGTGTTTTCTTGTTAAATTAATTTGAAAAGTGATACTGTAGAAGATGTAGACGAAAATAACAGTGAGTGCGTACTGAAATGAAGTGATTATAATTCATATAGTTGACTACTACCATAGTTAAGTACTAAAAGTTTGAATTATAACAAAAATAGAGTAAATTTTTATAATTATGTATCTATAACGGCACACTTAAATAAATGCCATTAGGTGCAATTAATCGTTGATTATCATTTGTTGTGATAAATAATTACTATTAGTTTATTAATTACGTTTGTTATGTAAGTATAAAACACACACTTACAGGAAAACAAAAAATCAATAGAAGATAACTTAGATGCGCTCTCTAAATGTAGCAATTCATTGAGATATATATGCATAAGTTAGTATGTACTTTTTTTGCTTAAATCATTTAAAGTATTTACATATAATTAGCACGTAATTGTTTTGCATATGTATATATATCTTATCTTTTTGCAGCTTCTGTCTTTCACTTGGTATTATTTAACACTACACAAAAATATTCTTGTTATCAATAAATTTGATATGAACAATCTTAATGTGTCACTAAATCGTAGCTCACTTATCTACACCTTTTTTATTGCAAACTTTTTCAACCTATTATTTGAACCTATATTTAACATGACACAACTAGTCAGTTTATATACTGTACTTATAACAAATCGTTATAATACAAGTTTGCATGAAAATATTTTGTGACATTGAAGTATGAAGAAAAAAAAAAAGCAGACGATTTGATTTGCAAGTAAAAACGTGAAACTACATCACACAATCACATTAAATAATTTTTTTTATAAAAAATTTTAAGTTGTCAAACATAATTTTATAACAATAAATTGATGCACAAAATACTCTACCTTTTTTTCCAAGTTTGATACACTTGTTTAACGTAGCATATGGACAAACATGTTTTAAAAAAATAACACGGAAAAGAAAAATACACAAGCATTAAATTTCTTTGATTGGTGATTATAGCGCTTCTTGCCTTTCCTTAATTCGTTGTTTTTATTTAATTTCAACAGTTTATCATTCGTATTCTTAATTTTTTGTTATAAGAAAAGAATAGTTCTTTACTCTGCTTTTGTAGAGTAAATAATAAAGGGTAAACATAAAAAGTAAATTAATAATTACAGACATAATTTTATCATATAAAACTGTATCTCCTGCTTTATTTTCTTTTTCTTGCAGAAGGAACTCAAATACACGTTAAACAAGACAAAAATTTATTTTTTACTAGCATAAATATAAAAGTTAGGTAGACGTAGTTTACAAATTATAAAGATATAATTTTATTCAGTTTCTTTTTTTTTGACAATCTTTCAGACTTTACGCCGTAACTGATAGACCCTGACGTAGTTTACCAGTACGTGTCTCATATAAGCAACTTAGCAGCAGACGCATTTGGTTGACACCTGGCATTTGTCCGCCAAACGGTAATTCCAGGTTAACACGCAGATTGCTGAATCCAGATAATGCCGCCGTTAAATTACTACCGCCTACAAAGCGTCTTCGGCAGCCAAAGTTAAACAAGCTTGCCATGCCTTCTCGACCGTTCTTGTATTCTATTTCCATCGCAACATCAAGATCATGTGACCAGTCATTTGCGCTGGCTATTACTTTCCACGTACCAGCACTAGGATTAACCTATGCGCCAATTGTTGTTCTCTTATCTGGTGTGGTGAAGACGGCGGCATGACTTAGAGTAGTCTCATGTGTCATGCAGTTAAAATTTAAAAGTGAACCTACGTGTAGTCCGCGAATTAGGCGTTGTACGTGATTAATGGCAACAAACTGATCTTTAAGGTACTGCACTTGAGTGCACCCACCAGGTAGCCAAGGATACTGCAACATCGCAAAGGTAGTACCTTGTGTAATTCCTTGTTGCTTTTGAGCCATAAATTGTGTCAGCAACATCGCCCCAGTACTAGAAACACGCTGATACGTTAACTGAGATCTGTTCAATGTGTTTCATGATGCGGCAATAATGTCACTAAAACCGTGCATTTGTACAGTTACCTCTCAGTGTGACATTTGTGGGTTAAGCAAAACTCACTTTGAGCTAACCATCGAATTGTGTGCGCTACGAGAGGTGTTTAGAATAATACCATCCTGTATTTCATGCGCATTGCCTTGTAACAATATACCCTGTGGCTTACGAAAAAGCGTTTCATACGTAATGACGTGTTGTGGTTTTACAACACTCTCACTAGCTGTAATGGCAAGCTTCTTTTCATACTACTGTCGACGGCGTCGCTTGATGTCATCATCTGTCTCAAGTGGTCGCTCTGCGTCTACGTTCATTCGTGCTAATGGTTTATTTTAACTTACCTCAACCTAACTCTCACTCTGCGATCCGCGAAACCACTATTTGAGCATAAGCTGAGTCTGATAAGTAAATGAAGTGATTAATTAATCTGCTATATGCAAACACTAAGAAACAAACTATTTTTTCTCTTTTGAATTGATAAATACAAGCAAAAAGAGCAGCAACAATAACAATAACAAGAAGTTTTATTGGAAATCACTCACAAATGAAATTATAAGAATTGCAGATAAGATAAGATTTGTATTGCAAAATAAGTTTGCAAGAGTCTTGTCACTCAATAATATTAAAAAAGTATGGCTGCACACATTAGCAAACATTTGTATATAAGTGTGTGTTATGGCAAATAAGTTAATAATTAAAAATAATATAATAATTTATTAGTATCGATGCAAAATTGTTTGTGTATAAATAGATAAATATAAAGTGTTAAAAGGGCAAAATAACACAAAAGTAAAAATTATTCTCCACCTCTGCTACCGCATACAAATATATATATATTAATGCTAGCTGTATCATCTCTAGTTGTAAATATGATCGTATTTGCCATGCTTTTGTTAAAATCAATATCAATAATATTAATAGCTAAAAGATATATAGACTAGATTAGCATACTCTAGAAAAAAAGATGTAGTACTTGATAGTATTGCAGAATTAATGTAAATATACCTCAATTTGAATGGATTTTTTTTTTCAATCACAGAATTCCAAGAAAACATCTCTAAGATTACATTAGCGTACAAGAATGATATTTTATTGTGAAAGAATATGCTTTTTCTCCATATTAATAACATTAATGTGAAGGGTGTTTTTTATTACTCTGTATATTCGTTGTGTTCATTCACCTTAACTAGAGCGCATTAACTAAAATTGTCATTACACAGTATCATAATCTTTGCCCACATGATAATATCTTTTGCTTTCCTGAAAAAAAAAATTATTATTTTTCATTTAAAAGATAAATTTATATTTGATAGTAGACATATACTATTTAATTAGCTTTATTTTCATTTTATCACAAATTTCACAACAGACGTTAAGTAGTGTGTGTAGATCAATATGATAAAAGTAGCTCTTTTTTATTTGCCCCTTTTGACTGTCGTAAGTTGGCACTCTTCTTCACTGGGAAAAAAAAAGAATATAAGCAAAGTGAAAGTAAATTTCCTCAAAAAATAAATAAATACAAATTGTTAATTTAATACTAATTCAGTATAGTTTTACGTCAATCCACCATATAAAAAAAGTTTAAATATTATTTTATTTTTAAGATTTTATCACAAATAAAATGTAGGGTTTTTTTTCCTTTGTCTTTATTAATACATAACTTAATATAGAGATTAGTGTTAGTCAGATTCAGCAACTGCAGTAAGCCACTCCTCGACTTCAGCATTTGCTACATGCTCCATGCGTTTGTTCTACGATGTACAACGTCCCACTTCCACATCACTACCTTTTAGTGCTGCTCCAATTGCACTTTGTATGGCTGATAATGCTATCATCGCTGCTTCTTTCTAAGAAAGTTCATTAAATGCTTTATCTTTCTGTTTCTTCTATAGGAACGCATTGGCTTCTGCCTGTTTCTTACCTGCTGCACAGGCATAAAAGCCAGCCACCCACCCTGCCGGGTCGATTACATAAATTTGCGGAATCCATTGTCCATCGTCGTTTTAGTCCATCCCAATCAGTGTGGTGATGACACCCATAGGACGCATTCCAGCTTGCTGAGTACGTACTTGAGCCTTATCACCTAGACGTTTTGCTAAAAGTGCGATAGGGATGGGTAACCCGTACTAATAATAATAATCAGAGGCTAGCTCACGTGCTTGTGAAATAACACATTTTCCGTCTGCGGCTCTACCTGTCATACAACAACCAATGTAAGGAGTAATTTCGTACAATGACGTGATTGACTCAGGCTTCATCAGTTTATCGGGAACTTGATGTTGAGTCGCAACGAGTACACCATCTTTGTACGCAATCGCAACGGTAAGAAGTCCAGAGTAGGTTATTGCCTTAAATGCATATTAGACCTGATAAAGTGTACCTTACGGACTAAACACCGTAATAAATTTATCGAAGCCTGCGCGACTCATAGCTATCAAGTAACAACGTGCAAAGTTTTTGTAAAATCTAAAATAATATCTTTTTACACTAGTTTTTTTTTTAAAGAATACTAACAGGACTAATACAAGCAAATACACTAATTTGTGAACGTTAAAAAAGAGGAAAAAAAAGCATCAGATACAGTTTCAACATCTTGTTAGAGTTATCATAGCAATTGCGGGAAAAACAACATTTGATTGCACACTATCATCTTTACTACGAAACAAAACGTACGTGACTAGCTTTAAATATTTTAAATATCAAACTTAGATGTACATGAAGTAAGATGTGAAATAGAAAGTGTGCCAATACCGTAAAAGAAAAAAAAATTAAAAACTAATTTTAAAGATCTAACAAATATGAAAACATTTCAATTGAAAAGCAAAATACTAAAGTAAATATCTTAATTTTACATGATGTGTGAACTGCATGGCAATAAAAAAAAAACATATACATAAAGTAAAACATCGGAAAAAATTTAAAGCTAAGCAAAATAAACGATCATACAAAAATATTTTCAGCAACAACTACAACAACAACAAAAGTATACAGCGTAGTAATAGTCATTATTAGTTAAAAATAAGTATAAAAAATTAAAATTTACATCATAAATGTATTAATGTCAAAAAAGACTACCATTTTACACGTTTATCAAGTTAAAACGAAAAAAACTGCAAAGGTAGTACAAAGGTAGATAAAAGTTTGAAAAGAAATAAAAGAAAAACAAAAATAAAAGTACATATTACATATAAACTATTTTGATGCATTAGTTTAACAGAAAAAAAATTTGTCTTACTCTGTTTTCAGTTAATACAAACAAAGCATGCTTTTCGTAAAATGCAAAACGTGTAAATCAGTGTCAAAAAATAATTACAATTTTTGATATTACGAAAATACATCTCTGATTACAATAAGAGCTAAACATATACTCTATATGACAAGTTTTCTTTTTGTTATTGTCTGTAAGAGAGTTTGTAAATAAAAGTTAATCATCAAAAGAAAAAAATCTACTTTTTCTTTTTGATAATATGTACAATATACTCAAACAAAAAAAAAACTTTGACGAAGAAATATATGAAACTGATAAAATATATATTTTCATTTTCAATTACAAAAAATGATTGCAGCTGTTTAGTAAAAATTAAAATTTATTTTTTATGGAATGTATTTGCCTATTGTTAATTAGTATTGGTAAAATTGACGTCAGTTGTGGGGTTTTAATGACCTCCGTAATCGTAGTTACATTTATTATTGATTTAATTTCTTTAGCCTACACCTATTCCACAATCATTAACTATTTTTACTAAAATTTACTTGTTTGTAGCATGACTTATTGCTCTTGCTTTGTTACTTTGTTCATGATGTTGATCTATCTTGTAGCGCACGACTTCGTCATCATCATCGTCATCGTCACCTTCATCGTCATCTTCTTCATTGTAATCATTACCTATGATGTTTTTATTGTTGTTGCTACGATTGAATTTAAATTTTTTATTGTCTCTATTGTTATCTTATCCCATAAAAACGATTTCATCACTACTATCTTTATCATTATCAATATCTTTAATATCATGATTTTGATTATTATTATTATTATTATTATTATCATTGCTACTCTGACTACCACTATCACTAGTATGACTTACAACATTATCATGACCTTCATCGCTACTGTCACTGTGTACCTTGCGATTATCGCCACTTCTTGCATTTGTTTTACAGGCCCGATTATACTGATCTGGATGACCATCATTATTACCACCACTTTATTGTACATGGTAACTCTCACTTTGTTTACGTGAATTTGAGTGTACAGTCATATTATCCGTTATCTATTGCAAATGTTTAGGCCATACCTATGGTAACTATGGATTAAAAAATTTATCTTCATGCGTGCGTTTTTACGTTAGCACTCTATCTAATCATCTACAAATTTTTAGTGTCTTGTTTTGTGAAGTTCCATTTGCTGCGGTGACTGTCAATCCTTTATCATCTTAAAAGACACTTAATACTGCAGAAACAGCGGATAGATCTTTGCGCAGATAGCCTGCTTGCAATTTAGCAACAATCATTTTTTCCTCATTCGTTAATGCGCTCTAAGTTGTCTTGTGTGCGATCTATAACGATGACGGTTACAGTGATGATTACTAAAACGAAAAGGCGGTGTCGCTTTTCGCTATTTAGTGTGTCTGAGGTAGTAAATTGTGAATTTATGTATGTTAGTCATGATTTACTACAAGTGATTTGCCATACGAAGAGCTGTTTGCTTTATTTGTTGTCGAATTAATATTGTGTACACGATTACTATACTGTATGAAATTACGTATTACAGCGTCATTTGATGCTTATTAGTTCTGATTTGTATCACCTGCAGACGGTTTGTGCGCAATTGCGTTGTGTGAACTGGATGCCCCACAACCCATCGTTTTCTGGTTGCAAACAAAGCACGATATAACACAAACAATTAATTTTTTTAAAAAAAATATATGTATAATCAAATTTAATTTACTGTAATAATATTACGCAAATAAGTAATGCAGCGCAGGAGAAGAAAGAAAAACAAAAGTAAAAATAATAGTAGTAATATATAATTTGAAACAAATTAAGAAATTATAATGTAAGATTTGAAAGATATAATAATAAATATTTGTAAAATTGTACAAACAATAAAATATACTTATCATGCATAGCGGCAACTGAGCAAGTAAATAGGTGTAAGCAACATAATTAATTATATTCCTTCTCTTAATAATCTAAGAATACAAATTATGCTGATTGAATAAGTTAATATAATTGTAAACTAATTATACAATTAAAAAAAATAATTATATTTCTTGAATTTTTATTATTCAATGTGAAATTACTGATGAACAATATTTTACAAAACAAATGAAAAAGATAAAAAATACATGGAAACGTGTGGTCACCAGGAGTATGTGTGTTTGTATTTATAGAAAGAAAAATAGATTTACAGTCGCTACTTTAATAGTAATTATTTCGGTAAAATGTTGCGAATATGCGTTCGTAGTGCTATATGTTATACTTGTGAGTTTGCTAAAATATCTTCTTAACCGTGTCGTACTTGCGACTACCTGCATTTTTGGCATTTGATTACATGCTTAGCGTTGCACCAGGTGTACTTAACGGGTCTGCGAGAAATGACAAGTTATTTGCGTTATTATCATTTGTGTACTATCTATCAGTCTAATCATCTATTTCTATAGCTTTACTATATCGTTCTTGTATTTTCCTAAGCTTTTCCAGTTATACTAAATTGCGCTTGTGAGGTAGGTTGTACGGTGAGGCAGAAAGCATTGCATAACGTAACTAATGCATTTGCGCACTCGGATTAAAAATTATTTATTGATAACGTATTACTTACTAAACGCTATATTACGAGTTAAATCAATACGGTTGGCGTAGCAAATGTACACCCTGATCGTAATGAATGGCCTATTGCATAATGTGTTCACTAATAGAATCTGCCAAACGTTAAAATTGGAAACGAAATTGCTTATGCACACCAGTACGCAAATCTAAGCAACACGCCGCAGCGGCAACACCAATGTTAGGTGTGTCTGCCTTTACCGGGTGGAGTACATAAAACCCATGTACGCTGTATTCTCCATAGGGCAGCATTACAATTTACTTGATTGTCATGTTGTGTTACTACAATACATCTTTACAGCGAGTGCCGTCTTAGATTGTTCACTACGTCATCATTTTCGTTTTAAGCAGGTGTTGTGGTGTGTCTAGCGGCATTTCTGCAGCTGACAATGTTAGTTCATGTATGGCGTCTAAAACATTGTCGTCTCGAGTAGCGCCATAGTTTGGTAAGCAAAACGATACAAGACAAAAAGTTTACGGAGCATAGGATTAGAGACAAACCAAACCAAAATTACCAATGGTGTTCTCATATTTTTTGCTTTATAAAATGCATTTGATTGCTTTATTTATATCACCATTGGCTGACAACACAAAGGAAAGTGCATCGTCAGTGCTGAGATTGTACTTTGCAGATAAATAGTTTAGCGTTGTAATGTTAACACACCGTTATGGAGATGCACTCTACGGCATTAGCTCACCCAATCGACCAGGTAGTGCTAAACGTGGAATTGGGTAGTAAAATGGAGTTCGAGCGTTAATGATACCGAAAGAATCGCCAGGTATAAACTATTATTATGTTGATACTTTGGCATGATTAGCATCACTAGTATGTAAACACTCGTTACCACATACTTCTCGTTAGCAAGTATGAAGGTTTTACAGATTGCTACTTGTGTAATTGTTTGTAGTATTAAGATTATTATTCGGTCACTGTGAGGTTGATTCAAATTTATCTTTTCGTTTACTAATAGTGTGTTATTACTCAACACGAGTTTTAATGGTTCGATAAGTACACGATAAGGCAGTATGTCGTAAAGGACAACTATTCGCACCTACCAATTATATTCCAACAGTTAAAAAATTTAACAAATTTCTATATAACATGATTTTCTATGTATGCTAAAATGTTTTATAATAGTACAATATTCTATTACGCTTAAGGGAAGGCAAAAAAAAAACAATTTTCTAAGAAAAACAGTTAACAAAAATATTTTGAAATAGAACATAATAATGAGCAAAACAAATTACATTTAATAATCAGAAGAGGGCATTAACAACATTAGAAAAACACCAAAGCAAGTCTTTTATGCATCAGCATTAGTAAGAAATATATACTTCTTGATCAATTATTCTTGAATGCAAAATCACTTTGCTTATTTTGGAGATAAAAATAATTATATTTTTATAAGTAAACTTGAAGTTTTGTCGCTACTATTAATATCAAAAAAGTAATGAACATTATATTTATAATAATGTAATTGTCTTCCCTAATCATTTACATATAGCATCAAAAAAAAAGGTCTAAAAAAATAACAAAATTTAAACTAAATATGGTAAATCAATAAAGAAGTATCAGCAAAGTACAAATATTTAATTGACTATGTGTAAATTTTGCGGTAGTTACTAATAATGTACTGCTACACTTAGTTTGTTGCTAATAAACTTTTTTTGGAGTGAATTTGTCGTTTGAATTGTAAGAACAAATATGAGAAGAAA
This sequence comes from Blastocrithidia nonstop, assembly GCA_028554745.1. NCBI lineage: Eukaryota > Euglenozoa > Kinetoplastea > Trypanosomatida > Trypanosomatidae > Blastocrithidia > Blastocrithidia nonstop. The sequence goes on along the minus strand of JAQOTN010000018.1, from coordinate 142,278 downwards.
TTTATGTTTGTAATAAATCTTTACATTTTTCTTTTTATACACAATAATTATCTACCAATAAATAATTATTACTAGTTTTAAGAGAAACAAGAAGAATGAATCTACGCTAAATGAGAAAAAAAATATATTTTTTTCGAGGTTAAGTATATATTTGGTAAAATTACTTGAAACCTTTGTAGAATACCCTGATTGATCGTTCATCAATAACAAATTCATTACTTGATGCGTAATGAATAAGATCAAACCCTACTACTGCACAATTCTCCATTTTACGTTTTTTTGCTACATGTGTTGAGTGTGGAGGCAGAAATCGACGAAAAAAGTTTCTAAAATATGAGCTGTGTCCGACTACAATAACTTCACGAAGATCACTATTACTCTTACTGCCCGATGACGCAGGCAGCAAGGAGGAAGGTAAGAGCATATTACCTTTAACATCGCCAAAAAGATGTTTAACAAAAGTGTCCATTCGATCATACACATTAACACCAATTACTTTACCTCCTGCGTTTAAGTATGGGTCAAAGACGAGCGCAAGCTGATTAGGATTTACTATTGAACCTATTTTAACAGGAGCTAGCTTTCCTTTATCAGTAGATAACGTTTGTGCATCAATGTTTAGTGAACCTTACTGCAGTGACGAATCTACCACAATTTGCTCGTGAGTAATCTCTAATCGTGGAGATAGTCCTGTCAAGGCTGTTTACATTGCACGACGTAGATTGCTACACACTATAACCGACGTACTGACATCCATTGGAAAACTTGCCTTTGCTGCCCGTATGTATAATGACAAGTCATTTACCTATTTTTTACCTTTCTCACTTAGTGGCGAATCAATTATTACCGACTCAAAGGGACTTGTGAAGAAGAGTTACAATTAATTTAATAGCGCTTTGATAAACCTGATTGGTCACCCTAGGCCAAAGGTATTAACTACAGAGTTTCACGTTGATTGACCGTGTCGAATAAAATAAACACGAACGACTCGTCTACCTTTACGGTACGCGTCAACTGACTCTACACTTACAGGAATATAGTTACTTCCTTTAAACTGCTTGGGCAAGTCATTCGCCTTCAACATAAACAAAAGCCCATTAGCGTAATACGAAAATTTCACCGCGGCAATCTGATAAACCGGTGTTAGTACAATCGCAACGCCGAGAATTAGAGCGAAGACCATATAGAAAAACATGTGCAACTTCGATAGTTGTAAGTGTAACTATTCTTTTTTTTTTTTCTTTTTCCAGAAACAGAACAACGTCAAGGTTGTTCAAGTTACAAACGTTAACTTTATTATATGGTTTAATGGTTGTTATATATATGCTCTCTCAACAAGCAAAAAATAATAAAATGTAATATAAAAAATAGTTGCAGGCAACATAATGTAGATGTTTATATAAAGGTGAGTAAGCTGCATAAAAACAAGATTATTCATATTAATACTTATATAATTTTTTATAAATTACCTTTTTTATCAATAAAACTTTTTCAAGTTATTATGTAGTTATTATACGTATTACAAATATGTTCAAGGCATGCTCGTTACTTGGCATCATACAGAGAATGCAAACATATTTCAATATGTAGGAAAAGTGTGTTATAGATATTGGTTTTGCTGATTTAAAAAAGCAGGTAGCAATCACGGTAGAAACTGCATTTTAGTAACACATAAAACTATCAAAAATAAAATTTTCTCTCCTTATATTGTTGATTGTTTTCCTCTTGAAATAAATTGTGCATGTATGTGAGTGGAGATTAGCAAAACTCAAACGAAGTTCAGAATAGCACAATCATTGACAATTTGTCTGCATGGACAATATTGTAATCAATAAGTGGTGCTAAAGAAGATTGTTAATCACGAAGAATGAAAAAATAAATTATTTAATCAACAACAAAGCAGCAATGTAAATAATGTGATTGTTCTGTAAACAAACATTTGTAATGCTCATGTTCTTACTTACTTACTGAATCGCTTAACAAAAGTGCAAATACCAAACAACAAATAAGATTGAAGCAGAAAAGTTATATTGATGTAAAAATAATTTTAACATCACCGTGTGCAATACTAAATATAATAGAGCCTGAATGTATATCTTGTGTGTATAATATTTTTTTTAAGTAAAATATGATTGCAGTAAAAAATAAAATAATATAACAATAACTTACAACAATTTAACTTCTTTTTTACAAAAAAATATAATACCTTTTTTGAAAATAATAAGGTCAAACTACTTGTAATGATTGAAGTGTGTATTTTTATATCAACAAATATAAAAAAGTTAATTATGTGTGTGTTTGCGAAACACAGGCACAGTGAAAAGTAGAGAGCAAATACTGCAAATTGGTAAAAAAGGAAATAAACATATCATATGTTAACGAATTAATTTGGAAGAATAGGTGGTATGTGATGAGAACAATGTCACCCATTTAAGATCAATTTAATGTGAAATTAAATTAAAAAAATTTTTTTGTGTGTGAGAAAGAAAATGAAAGAAGGTATGTTAGCATTAAAAAAATCTGTGATAAAAGTGTATGAATAATACCATTAAAAAAAAATAATCTATAATGTTCATGCTTTAAAAAATTTAATAATAATATAAGTGTAAAATAAAATTTATGCAAAATAATATATATATTTATATAATTGTATTTTAGCAAGGTTTATAATAAATCTTACTTCAAACAAATATTATTATTTTATTTGGTTTATGCAAAGATAAATAAAATGCAATTATTATCTAGTTTATATATATATATATATATATATATATATGTGTGTTATTATTCTCCTACTTTTCATGCAGTTGATTGCCGTGCTTGTCGGTTATACTTATTTATAAGCGTTTCCATCAACTTTGCGGTAGGTGCATACATCCCAACAACTGGAATGACCTCACCGAGAAGAAGACAATCTTCGATTCAGTTTGACTGAGCTAGTTTTATTGTACTATCTCTGCATGTGACAATGTACGCAGCAATGAGCATGAGACTACACTTTTTATCCTATCTCGCGTAGATGATATGAGTAGGTTTACTATTACAAATACTTTCTAATGTATTGTCAACTTCAATAACTTTTGCACCATATTGCACTAATACTTATTTAAAATCTTGTGTCTGCAATGCTGGTGAAAGGATGACCGTCAAACCTGCAAACAACATTCGATCAAGCTTATTTTGTGAAAGCTGACACTTTAGTAATTCTAATCCTGCAGCTTTTCTTTGTGGATTCTTTGTCTCTCGCTCATCTTCTTGAGCACCACTATTATCATCCTCAACATCTTCATCATTATTATTATCATTGCCACCATCGTTATTATTACTTTTCTTGTACTTTTTACTATTCTTAATTCTGAGTACTTTGTCATTAACGCGTGTATTTTCATCATGTACGTAATTCTACGGTAAACATAACAACGCAACACGTGTAATTTATACTACAATATGTTGACGTTATGCAACCTAGAAAAACGGTGGTAATTCTTGATTTAGTGCAGCATCTCCGCCATTACGACCAGCTTCTGCGCTACCCTTCTGGCTCTTCTTTGGCTTTTATACTGGAAAAGAGGTAGGAATGGAGTAGTCTTTATAGTTGAGCTGGTAAAATGGGTGTTGATGATGTGGTAGATTGCTACCATGTGTGGTAGGTAGTGCAACTGCTGGTATAGAAGTTAGTTGACTGGTTGACAGAAGTATTTGTCGTGATTGCAGTAACGAGTCGAGCATTCATGTTATTGGTACAACGGGTATTGTTGTGTGTTTCTATATACATGATCGACACTTTTCACTGCGCTCATACCCTGGACGGTAAATGAGCAAATTAACCACAGCAGGGTCAAAGGTGCATTCGCAAACTGCACCGTGACGCTATGCCATTCGTCACTCTACCGCATGACTCGGGTGAACAAGATTACGAGCAATTACTCCGTTAAAGTGTATCGTGAAACCACTGAATATCTGTGGTACACCACGGCGATCAAGTGGACGAGCAAACAGACACATTTGACAATAGGTCGACTCGTTTGACTGCTCAAGTAAGCACATTTTACACGTTCAACCAGTATTTTGCATGGCCGTCGTATCGAGAGGATCACGTAATGTGCTATCAGTAGACACAGACATTTTTTAAATATTTTTTTTGAATCGTGCTCTATTTTGACAAAGATCAAGTGTTAAATACACAGCAAGATATAAACCGTGCAATAAAATTGTAGTGACGCTTACAGTCAACGGTATATATATATAATGCGTAGTATGTATAGCTTTAAAAAAATGTGAAAATAAAATTATGTGTGTAAAGCGAGAATTGATTGTGCTCTTCTAAAGTGATACGCAAGTCAACACTATGACTAAGACGCTTACACACAAAATAATAACTGTTCTCAAGTTATTAAGTTATTGCTGTACACAAACTAAATAGATCTTTACTAGTATCACAAAAACCTAATAAAAAAAACTATGCAACGAACCAGGAAAGAAAAACTTGACAAGAACTGACAAAGGTGGTACAAGAAAGCCATGTGTGATAAAAAAAGTGCAATAATATCAAGCACCAACTATAATTGTTTACATGTGAATATATTTATGTGTGTGTGTGAAGGACATAATATAGTATAGAGGTTAAAAAGTTTGGAAAAAAATAAATTACTAGAAAATTGTTGACATCTAAACAAAGGTAAAATAATTTACATGGTAGTTAGAGATTTATTCAATAGCAACTAGATGTACATCTAATTTTCTGTATTTATCATTGATAACTTTGTTATTTTTATTCCCTTGATTAAACAGAAGAGTTCAATGGTGGTAGTTGACGAGGTTTACCTTTGCGAGTCGTCATTTCACGTAATTGTTCAACATAGGTGTGTAACATGTTAGTCGATGTAGGAAATCAATGTAGTAGTCGTTTAGACATTGCCTCATTACTACTCTAAAACGAATTCGCATTGCAAGTATGTGTTTTGTTAAATTTACTTTGACGTCTACTCTCACGAGTGTAGGTGAGGCGTTTCTGAGATCGCTTTAGCGCTTCATCGTCTTCGCGCTCCTGCCGGCGTATTCCGATTTCTGTAATCCCATCAATCAATGAACGCTGTTTGCGGCGTAGTGCCTCTACTTTCAGACGATTTACGCGAATGTGTTACCGTTTTGCTTCAATATCACGCACCATAACTTACATCTCCTGATCGTGTGTGGACAGGAGTACTTTTTCTGCTGCTACATCGTAGTTGCGCTAATTAATTTCGCGCTACTACAACGTAGTCATCATAAATCGTGGTACACTTTGACCACAGACCATTTCAAGGTGTTTCAGTTACGTGTGATAGGTTTCAAACCGATAGGCCACACGAATATCAGAGAGGTGAGTTCGCAAAGGGTCATTACCTAACGAAGAAGACATGTAATACCGCTCACCAATTGCGCGTCGCTTGAAGGCGTCATCAAAACCACACTGCAGGACCGAATTACGAGCAAGCTCGCACAGATCGTTTGGGCTAAAACCTCACACTCGAGCAGCAATGCTATACTCCTCAATCAGTGGCTACTGGGTGTAATGAAACATCATTGGGTCATCGGTGCTGAGCGAGACGTTCAATCCACGACGGAAAAACTGCGGAAATGGGTTGCGAACAAATCGTAAAAACAGTGCATTATTACTTAGTGGTGAAACATGCAACCCTATTTGGGTGAGGTAGTACAAATACTGCATCACACTGTCATTGCGTAAGTTAATGCCATGGCAAATACCATTGGCACACAGATATGCACCAAAAAGATGCTCATCAGATCCAGACTATCCACAGTGGGGACGCAATGAGAAGGTAGAGAAGCCGCGTCGAGCGCGAAACTCATTCAGGGTGCGAATATTTGCGTACAGGTAATAAATGTAATAATTGTACGGTGGGTTTTCAATAGACGTCCAGGCCCATGGTGAGACAGGCTGAAAGGGTAAATCTAACGTAGCCTCGTTATCAACCGAGTCAAACCCACTCACGTGACTGAGGAAGTGATGCAAAACAGGATACCGTGACGGGTGAAGCGAAGCTTCTCATAATGGCTGAAAGATATTCTACAAGTACTGACCAAAGCTACCAATGACATTCTGTGCACGAAACACCTTGTATACACGCGGTACTTGAATAACTCACTTGTTGTGTTTGCTTGACATTCCATGTGTAATAAACCACGTCGCCAACTTATCTCACTCCTTCACGTTGATGCCGTAAACCGATAATCGATTTTAGGCATAGGTGTACGCGTCTCGTGCGTACTGCGTAAACACCTCACGAATCATTTATGCAAAATATCTGCCATTCATAAAATTATCCGTCTTCAGCAATAATGAACGCAACTAGCCACTCTCCAGTGGGTTATACTTATTGTTAAAATTGTCAAATCGCTCAAATAACGTGTGATCGGCTTGAACGTTTAGTTGGTCCACGGTAAGTTATTCGGTGATACCTACTTTAGCAAACAACTCACCTAGCGTCAAAATGGATTCTCCTTTCTGCATCGCAATATCGTCCCCACTCTCTCTAAACTTTTGCAAGATAAATTGCAAAATCTGTTTAGGTGTCATTCCAGCCGCCATGTGAATGTGCGTGTCTACTTTATTAGCCTGATAAAAATCACGATTGGCAGACTGCCGCTACACCGTCGTCCCGGCTTCATTGGCGTGATTGAGTGCCAAATGTAAGTTAAACTTGTAATCTAATATTTGCAATCGACTTCGGGCAAAGGCGCACACCTGCGGGTGAGCACAAATCGACTTGAGTTCATCAATGTGTGCGTGAAACTGCTCAATCGTCGGGAGTGAACGCGGTCAGGCGTGAATGGCGTTTTTGGCATAAGCGATAAACACCGCATCACTCGCCGCATAAACCCACTCATTTTCATCAAAGTGTACACGTTTACCAAAATTTGCACCTGTCATCATGTTCTTAGCATTATTGTTGTTATTATTGTTGTTTATCATCATCATCATCATCATCATCTTTTTTTTGTTAGAGGACGAATGTGATGTACTATCGCTACACGTATTACGTTATCATGGTCTGGGTGGTTGTCAGGTGTAGAGAGACCGCATCTTTAACGCACGTGCGATAAATGGTGCAGCCGTGGTGGTCATTGGATCCGTGTAGGGTCCACGAATAATCGTACGTGGGAAGCGCACCCGTGAGTCAAGAACGTTGTGGTACTAGACATGTTGCACACTGGTCAAGTAGTGTCACCGACTCAGACCTGCCGATTCCATCTCTGCTGCCGCAAGGTTGGTGTGGGCATGACGCCGTTTGCTTGTGTGCAACGTGGACATTTATTTTGTGTTCTTTTTGAAGTACAAATCACGCATAATCTACCGCTATGTCTATCAGATAGAACGACGAAACTACTAACGTGGCTGAGAAACTTGACGAGTGTACAGTCAACTACGTACATTCTTATTAAAATTGTTATTATTATTATTATTATTATTATTATTAATATTGTTATCATCATCATCATTATCAGCTTCTTCATTATAACCGTTAACACTGTGTGGTTTTCCCGACAAAACGTGTGTGTTAGAGTTACCAGTGAATTGTCTATCTATGTCGCCTCAATAAAACGATGACATGCTTACACTGTTTCAGGCTAATTCGGTCATGTCTAACGGACTTAATCGAAAAACATTCTGCGTGGTGGTGTACTACTACAATAACGCATCGTTATCACCGTCATGTACGATGGTGTTTTACTCGGTTGCCATCGCCACATAAAGGCACTCATGTAAAAACTGAGGCAATGGATGCTCAGACAAGGCACAGGCACCGTGTACATGATCGGTTAACGGGGAAAGAGTTAGACCAATGTGACTAAGTCCATACAAATACTGCAACACCGGGTAGTGTGCTAACTTTGTCGCTCGCAAAATAACATCCGCGATAAAGTAACCAGCCACTATATCGTCTTCTCCGTTAAAGTGATTGGCCAGTAGACGAAGTTGTCACGGAGGCATCTGATGCCGTACTCGCAAGGCATTGAGAAGGGTCAAGTTGACATAAATGTAATAATAGTAGTAGTGACTAAAATAAGGGTCATCTTGGTTATAACATGCAATCGTTTCAAGTGAAGGAGTTTCTGCATATTATGTAACTTATTAAAATATCTCGGTTTGTTATATTAATGATTTTGATAATGACAATTTGTTGTGTGTTATGTGTTGACCACGAGTGTTATTACCACTATTACTATTTACACTATAGCTGATATTGACTTTGTTGTTGCTCATGCTGCGAGAATGACGAGTACGATAATTTGCATCCCGTCTAGGCAATTGCTATGTTTCATTCTTTATCATTGCATACTCGTTACATGGGATGTCAATAATTAACCCACCAAGCATCTCAATCAGACATGCAAGCGAGGCATTGCCGGTGTACTGAGGAGAATTATAGGATAAACGTTCAAATTCACTTTACTATTTACTATCGTCGTGTTGTTGTGTGTGGCGAAATGAAATCATGTGAAGGGTTTCAGTAAAGAGTGGCATAAAAAGGCAATCCAACTGATCCTGAATCGACTAACAGGTATGCAGACCAGAATGTGTTAATGGTGGTGTAGAGGTCAGCTTCAGTTGCAAATATCAACGCATCTTGCACGTGTTATCGAGTGCACCGTGACACAAACTCGTAGCGATGTCTTCTAGTTACATGGTATCAACACCATAAAATGGAATGGCGTACTCATTTGCCACGCTACCATCACATGAAAGTGAGTTGACAGAGTTGCGTTCATTCGTTTGTACATAACGCTTGAACATCCGTAACGCTAACGATCCACGAATATTACAAAAAGTATACTGTAATTAACGAATTAACTACGCTGGCACATGTGTCTTTGACACGTTTGACATGTGTGCATTTACACTATTGTTACCGCTACCATTATTACTGTCGAAGTGCAATGTATCTGAGGCCAAATGTGTCTGTGAATGTGTGAAGGCTACATCGGAAGACGCCAACACGTCATCGGCGCACACCTCATTAACAAAGTCTGTCACACCATTCAAGTGTAACAACTCCGCAATTGTGGCTTCTGACCCATCGCTACAAATAATACACGTGTCTGGCTTATGTGTACACGTGTTTACAATATACTATCACGCAAATGTCCTATTGACACACTGATCAAATGAAACAAACGGATTGACACGACTTGCAGAGGCAAACACACCACCACACTTGCCAATATGTTGTTGCTCTTACAAATTACCATTACGCAAGAAGAACATTCGAGTACGTTATTGTATTATACCTAATCGATGCGCACAGGCCTAAACACACCGTAAATCATTCACTGCTATTTTGAGCTGTTGTATATCACGTATATACTCTTTTCATGATCGCAGAGGTGCATTTGAGAAGTTAGCGTCAGGACAACCGACATGATATAATCCATTTTCGCGTCGAATAGTAGCTCGGTACAAAAGTGCTGGATTAACATTTACCAACTTGTTAGACTACTAATTTATGTTACTAGACGCGTTGACTCGAAACACAAACATGTTTTCGTTTGCTCTACTATCTTAATTACTTGTTCTCTGACATGACGAAGAAGAAGAGCTATATTTGCTATTATCAAACGGTTGACATGTATGATATAACAACCGATTACGTGCAATAGATTCAATTAGGTCGTGTACCTGACTCAAGGCTACACCGCCATCATCACCATCAATGACTACGTTGTACATGTCTTGTCTAAAAAAAAGTAAACCTGGGAAAAGATTATTTGCTTGTTTATTATACTTATACTGTTAATTTGCTAATATTAATTAATAAGAAAATTAATTTAGCCTTACGAACGCGTAATAAAGTAATTTTTGTTGACAGTGTTGTACCTGGGAATGAAAAAAAAACCAAAGCTTAAATAATATGTTAGCCTACGTTTTATTGCCTCACTTATTAAGTAAGTAAAGGACACCAAAGACACGTTGTTTAATTTTGAAAAAGGACTTTAATATTTATGAACCACAGCACAAAAAAAATTTAAAGTGAAGACATTACCAAACGTCATAGATGTAAATAAATGATAAGTTACTAACATACAAAAATGTCATTATTATTTATCAGTAACACCATTGTGCAGAATTTTCAAAAGCTTGAAGTACAAGTAGATGTAGATGCACATAATATATGGAAACATGACAATTACAATGAATAAATACTATTGTTGTAAATACTCTCTGCATCTTCTTGTATTCACCTCTCCAATAATAGCTTGTTACATGTTCATACTCACGTGAATGTTGATTAGCATAAGTAAATAAGCAAAATATTAAAAAATAATACAGGATTATATAATTAATATATAAAGTACAAGAAAATGTGTTTTTCTTTCTTCCTAAATAGATGACACTCATTATAGGTAATAAAATTTACTCATAATGCTACGAAAAGTATCAAAGTTTTACAAAATTGTGTATATGTCGCAAAATGCTTGTTTATTGACATTTACTGATCACTTTAAAAAAAATAATAATATTCTTTACAAAACATAAAATGAAATGAAATTATTTTTTTGTTGTTTGCAGATGTTAAAAATAGGCAATGACAAGACAATATACTTATTTACCATATATATATGGTAGGTAAATATAAGATATTGTCAACTGAAAAAAAATAATAAACGTACAGCAACAAATTTGAGCGATGATGACATATTTATAAAATTTTGTGTCAAGTTAACGAATACGTTTAAATAATTGTAAAAGATAAATAAATAATTTTTTGTGTAATTATGTCACAATCATGCAAACAAGAAAATATGTATATATTTTTTTTAATAGAATATAATCTGTAAAACAAAAACGTGTTGTTATTACATTATGTTTTCACTATAGATATTTGCACGTCGTGCTACCAGCCTATTTGACACACGCCAGAAGCGACAAAACATGACAAACAATAAAAGTCCATGCAAGGTTCACAAAATTGCAGCGATGATAAGCAGAATGAACGAGATCAAATTCTTATTGCGATTAATTGTAATTACTCATCCACAACCACCATAACCATTTAAACCGATTGCCATTCAAGCATCAAATGCGATGCCAATAAACAATCCAAAAAGACCCACTAACTGACGAGGACGAGAGCTATACACAATTGCGCAGTAGACGTTGTAATACCAGCAAATTCAAGCCCCAGGCAAACCAAGTAAATACAAGAAAGACAAGCCAAAGTGCATCAAGTTTCCTCCTAAGATAAAGTTAACTAGTGCAGAAACAATATTGTATATTATCAAAGCTACAACTGTTAAGTACAAACCACACATAATGTACATAAAACGTTGATGTGGCACAGGCACTTGCACACGAATGTTATGGTAGATTATAGGTTTGACGCAGCAACACTATGGGGGGAAATTAGGTGGTGGCTACGATGACCTACTAACTTCACTTTGGCGCTTAATAAGTTCATTTCTGCGAGCAGCATTTTGACGCTACTTCTGCAGCACCATTTCCTCAGTAACAACGTCGCTTGACATCTTTTTTGTTTTCACTTTCTTTGACTTTTATTTGTACTTTTTACAGACACCTTTTTTTTATCTTTTTAAAATTGAGATACTAAAGCACATATCAAAAATAAAAGGATAATCAGAACAATTTCAGCAAATAAATGTAAACAGCTTATGTTATAGTAAGTTAAAGCTATTTTCTCTCTGTTGTGTACGTACTGCGGACATAACGATGCACTTTCATTTTGTATGTATGTGCGTATAGTTGTGTGTATATAAAGCGAATACGTTAGCGTTTAATAACATCAATTACTCATACACAATGTGTTATATAAAATGCGATTTACACAATATACACTTTTCTTATATGCTGTTCGTTAATCTTGTATTTGTCATCGCAAAAAACATTTACATTCTCAATATTAATTAACTTGTTATACTATTTCGAAGTGTGTTGCGCAATAAAAAAAAAATTATACCATAATCCTTGTCTTTGAAATAGACGTCATGGTTCCATGTCAAGTATGAAAGAATTGAAGAAAAAAAAATAATGACAAGCTAAAAACAAGACATATCTCAATGTTATTGAATTAGGAAAAATAGCTAATTACATGTTTGTAAAAAAAATTATGAAATGTATGTAGATATTACCTACCTGTTTATTATTATTTTTTATCTTCATGTTCTCTCATTAAGAAAACATTTTTTTCAGTGAGTTTGCCAATTTTTGTTTTTGTGCCTTGACAACATTCTTTGCTTCATTTAGTTTGTTCGCTATTTCAACATTATTTGCATCATTCTATAACGCGGCAGTAAAACTTGCAATTGCACCTTCTGCGTCATTGCCCTACAACAGCGCCACTCCACGACGAAATAGTGCCTTTGAGTTATGTGCATCCAATGTTAACACCTCTTATGCAGCTAATATGGCTTTGTTACATTACTTCTGCTTAAGAGCACACATACATAAATTGTTGTAACAAGCGATAAGTTTGTCATGTATTGATGTTCTCATCTTATCATCTTTATTTTTTCTGATCTATCGTTTACCTTTATGCAAGTTGTTATTTTTACCATCAGCAACCTCATCACTATAAGCATGTCGTAAATACCGAATGGCCTTCAGGTATTTGTCAGCAGCTTATTCGTACAAATTACGCTTAAACAACTAATTGCCTGCCTGTCTAACAGTTTCTCCTATATTTATCAGTTAGTCATCACTTAACGGTTGAGCACAGTCTTCGTAATAGTCAGGATATACATCTCCAAAGGTCAAATTGCCTAACTCACTATTGTTATTAGCCTCATTTTACGGCAACTGGTCACAAACACCACAATCGACAATAACGCATTGACGTAAAGGTTTGTCGTTTGCACCAGTTTACACGTGCTCAATAGCACGAACACTATTCATTCCACGAGACACCTTGCCAAAGACAACATGTCTACCAGTCAGATGAGGTGCAGGTGCGGTAGTGATAAAAAACTGAGAGCCGTTACTATTCGCCCCTGCGTTAGCCATCGCCAGTAACCCACTAGCATCACACGGCTTCACAAAGTTTTCATCGTCAAACTTATCACCGTAAATAGACACACCGCCAGTGCCATCGTGTTTCGTAAAGTCGCCACCTTGTATCATAAAACCTTCGATGACACGATGAAACGTGCAGTTCTTGTACGTCATTGCTACCTACACACCGTCCATTATCGTCGTTTTCATGTAGCTCGTATTGCTAACACTATTGCTTTCGTCTTATTTACTGTCATTATTGTTACTGTTTTTATTACTACGAATATTACTGCACAGCTGTCGAAAGTTTTCACACGTCTTCGGTGTCACGTCATCGAACATTTACATGTATATTCTCTCTTTTAATCTTTTTCCGCCAATAGCCACATCAAACCAACAAAATTTGGCTGGCATTTTGTTAATCACAAACAAAAAGGAAATGCCAATTACTAAAAATATCAATTACTTGATTACTTTATTAATTTACAAAACTTTTTTTACAATTGTAATGATGTATAGGCGTCTTACGATAATAAGGTAAATGTTTTACTTGAGAAAAGTAATTTTTTCAGAGTAAAAAAAAAAATAATATGTAAATTGAACCAAAGAAAATGTAATTTGTTATAATATTATTTACACATCACAATTTTTAAGTGAAACCAGGCTTATATAATTAAATGCGATTATTGTTAGTCTTACGTGAAACAACTTATTTGTTATTCAATTTTTAACAAAATAATACATTTGTGTCTATTAAAAAAATAACAAATTTTCTACTGCTTGATGATATTTTAATCAACATCTAATAGTAAAAGTTTAAGTAAAGCAATATATAAATGTTTTGACATAACGTCATGACGTGTATAGATAAATTGCAGTTATTGACGTCTCAACTGCTAATACATAACTCTTTTTCTATATTATTAACAATTATATATTGTTTGTGTATACAAGATAATTGTATTGCCAGTATTCATTACATCTTTCATGTGAACAAAAAAAAATATTACAACTCTATCTATTTTTATTTTAGTGTAACAGATCAACAAATAAAAAATAAATTAGCTATTTTCATTACTTCAGGTATAAGTATTTATCTACTAATCATATGAAATTGTGTATAACTTTTCTTAAAATAATTTTACATGTGCAATAAAGCGCGACATACTCGATGTACGTGTAATATTTGTTTTAGGCTAACAAAATTTTAAAATTTATTTGTAGTACGGATTATGCGTTACAAATATAACTTTTTAAGCTTTGGCTAATATTTTTAGAATATTTTTTTAAAAGAACTTCACGCTTGTTGCTCTTTAATACAATTGTTATTTGAGTGTTATTAATTCAATACTATACTGCATCAACAGAACGTATATGTAAAAGAGTGAATTTTACTATAATTATTAAAGTCAATAAACTAATTTTTCATTTTGATTACATTATTACTCTACTTTGATATTTGCTATTTGATTTTGTGCACAGAATATAACAGTGAAAAGTGTCATTTTACATTTTCTATTATTTTGATTCAGCATCAACAATATGGTGTATATGTCATACTTTTTGCATACAATAATTTATTCATTACCTTTTTAAATAGAATTTACTTCATTACAATAATATCAAATTTATAGAAATGTATAAAAAATTTCATAAACACAAATATTTACAAACATTTCTTTTCATTAAAATAAAATGTAAACATTTTTTTTCTCTCCAATCATTACAAAAAATAGTATTATACGCAATAAGGTACGGCGATGCTTCTGCAATCGAACAAGTACACAAGTGTATAAGTTAAGTTAGCTAACTTATAAGAAGAAAGCTATTAGTTTATTTTATTAATTTATAATTGTCAAATTAACCTAAAGTGATCTATGTAACACGCAAAAAAAATAAACTGGAGAGATACTTTATTTAAAATTGATTAAATAAAAAAAGTAAAATTATCAATAATGATCTAGACTGTTTACAGAAATAGCTTATAATTATTATTGAGCGTATAAAAATTTTTACTTTACATGTAATGTCCTTACACACCGTAATGATGCAAGCCATAACAGACGGCGGCTGCAATCATTGATACTGCAATTTCGCACGTTTGCTCAATAATAAAGATTTGAATGGGGCGTTGGCACGCAAAGTAACGATGAATGCATAGCATACCTGCTAATGCTGTGCACATTGCGGCACATTGATAATCAAAAAACGTTTTGCCATTAAACACTTTCACAAGAAGCAGAATTATAACCGATCGAAGTGACATACACAAAAACGTTATAATTGTGTTAAGCCATGACGGGTAATAGTTAATAATATGCTGAACCTTTCGAACTCCTTTATCTGCTGCAATGTAGTAATGATAAACATGACGCATCAAAAACTCAAACCAAAGCGCTGCCCAAACACATTGAGCTATAGCACTAGTGATCACATGGCATGGATCTATGCCTTTCAATTCACACAAAAGTTTGTACATTTTATTATCTTTGTGATAACAGTGACAGACAAGAAAACAAATATTTATATATATTATAATGAACTACTTTTTAGGTTGTTAAATAAAGTGTTTAACTCGACAAATAATGTAAGTCTAATGCTGGAACGGAAAGAACGTGTGTTTCTTTTAGTATTTAACTCTATATGTAGTAACTATATAACAGTGTATATGTTATATAATTTTGTGCTATAATTTTGAGTGTAATAGAATTTTAAGTTTTTTATTTACTAAGCTTTTCTTTGCAAAAGTATGGTGGTAAAGTCTTTAAGTAGATTGGTAAAATAATAAATATTGATAGTATTTTATTTGAATAAAACAATAATACAACAACATAGACTTCAGTTTACCATGGAAAAAAATTTTTTAAAATGTTATAATAGATTGCATTACAGAAAATTTTCAAATTATCAGCTTACGATAATGTTAATATTCGCCTACAGGTAAACAGTTAGTAAATTTGCGTTGTGTTTTATAAATAACCCAGTAATTATAAATTATTTACTAGCTGTATATTACTCTTCCATTAAGTTTGTCAAACTACACTCTATTAAATTTAGCAAATAATTTACTGCATAAACTATACATGATAATGTTTTAAAAGCTGACATACTTATTGTCCGTTTTACTATTTATTAACAACTTTGACATGTTTTTGCAGCAATATACGGTAATAATAAAAGTGTACATTATAGTTGATTGATGTGTTATAACGATAAATGACGATAATTGTTTTGCAGTAAATTTAAAAGCTAATGTATTTTTATAGTTCATTCACAAATTTATTTATTTTTTTTTTGATAAAAGCTCTGCCATTATAACTTTACTTAATCATTCCTAAGCCAAAAATACAAACCATGTTGGCATAACTCTGCTACATGTCTAACTATACTAACATGGTATATGATTTGGTATTGATACCTCCATCGTTCTTAGCAAATTTTGTAAGTGGCTGTAGAGTTGCTAGATAAACTATCAGTTTGCCGCTCTTTTTGTGTTGATTAGTTGACATGCTATGAATAATCTCTAAATTTGACTCTTTATCGATCATGATATATTTCCATTTACCCGATTATAATTACGACCTAATTGATTTTTTGACAAATTACATTTTCATTGGCTTCTGTAAGTTAATTACAAGTCGAACGAGACAGCGGTGTGGGTGTAAAGGCACATTGTTGTCAGTTCAGTACAAAGATATATTAGAGTCTTGCAAAAGTTAAATCGTGGAAAGAGCTGAATTTGAATTGAGCGATGTAGGCAAATCAGAATTACTCATCTAAAATATTATTTCGCAAGCAGTTTTCGCCGATTTTTCTTCTAATAATTTCAGACTTTTACTTTCACGGTTTGCACTTCTGTCTGCTTGGTAAGTTTAGTCAGTTCTGTCGATATATTATAACATGTACTAAATGCTGTCAAGCTTATATTATTATTTAAATATTTCAACAATCACAGACAAGTTAAATAATATCAAATACGGCGCTACTTTTACAGCATTCATGAACAACTAGTCACCCATATTATTAGCAGATATTATGCTTTACTATTTCGTAACCTATTCGCTTTCATCTGATTTCATTGTAGTGTTTAACAAACTGGGAGTTGCTTCTCTCTATCCAGTTTTAATTTTTTCTTACCACTTGTTATAATATTTTTTATTGGCATATAAAACATTACATTAAGAATATTGCCATGGAAGATTGTCTCCATTTTTTTCGTTTACGAAGTGCACATCCACGTCATTGGCAATAAACACATCGGGGTTGACACTGAAGGTAATTATTTCAGGCTGTGCAATATTAAATTGCACAGCTTCATTATTTATAACATCAACAATCTTTTAAACATCTAGCTTATCATCCGTGATCGCCTATAAAATGAAGCCTTTATCACTGAAAGCGTTAAACAAAATACCCTTTCCGATTCCATCGAAACCGATAATGTCTACAGTGGCCATTGCCAATTCGATGTCAACTTTGTGTAAATATATTTTTGATTTACAGCGTAATTAATAATTAGGTAAATAAATTAATTATGTGCTGTTTATATATGGTGAGCAAACATTCAAATAATAACTTCTGTTAATAGCTGCAATGAGAAAGTATTAAACTAAATTTAAAAAATAAATATATAGCACAATTAACTGATTTGGTTAAATTTGATCGTCAAGTTTCATTTGTTGACACGAATTTTTTTCTCAGTGATAGAGTGTAAAAGCAAAAAATAAAACTGTAAAGAACAATGAAGCGATAATCATAATAACTTATTAACAAATATAATATTATTATTGTAAGTAATGAAAGAAACAGAAAAAAAAAATTAATGTTTTTTTTACTAGTAAGGATTGTATAAATATTCACTTGGTGTCTTAAATTTGTTTATAGGTAAACAAATGGATAACAACTTTGATTTTACTTGTATGATACTACTTATTGTGAATACATGATATGTTTGTAAAATATCGTTTTTTTCTAACTCGCTCGATAAATCAGCAAGAAAACTACAACATTTTTGTCATATTACAAAAATTGTTAGGAGAACTACACTTTTATAATTTGATCAAAAATAAGAAGAGAAGTAAAAAAAAAAAAAATAACAAGCATAATTAAGTGCTTTCTATATTGCAACTATCCTACTTTATTCGAATAAAAAAAATTCCCTTTTATAATGTTGTAATCTGTATACAGATTTTTGATCAACAAATATATAACAAAATAAATCGTTATATAATTAGCTTTAAAAAATAAACGGGTACACTAAAATACCACTTGACTTATCGACAGTTCATACATACATGTGGAAAAAAATATATTGTCCGATAAATCTTCTATAAATTTTGATTGTCGCAATAATGTGTTTTGTGATTACGTCAAAGTGCAAATTATGTTATTGGATTATGAATAAGTCTGTATACTTGTAAGATTGTATGCAGTTGCATGTTTATACTGTAAAGTGCAACTATACGTTTCTTTGTATGGCAATCTGTCAGCAACAAATTTTATAAAGTAGAAATCATTTTTTTACGTTTTTTACGTTGACAGAAACAATTAATTTTTCTATCTAATGTTTCGAATAAAGGTTTATATTCGCTTTTATAATAGTATCAGCGTTAACATCAACAGATGTGAAAAGAAAAGTGTATTACAAGGTATACATATATAGTTGCACGTATATATTTTAGACGTAGTAAACTGCAATACAATAAGTTACAAAAAAAAAATATAAAATTTCCATAATAAGCGCAGTAGAGTATTTACACAAAAATAAATATAGAATATACAGTCCAAGTAAATAATTTTAACATATAATTAAATATAACTGATAACATTATATATTCTAACTTATAGTGCTTCTCATAGCATAATTAATTGTTATCACAATCAGGAGTAAAGAGCTGTGAAACCCTTAAACAAACTTTCATGTATACGGAAAAGTTTTGTTGTTCTTCGAAAGCCATTAGCACTATATATTTTTGCTTTAACAGTCATTAGCAAACTATTTTTTATTTCTATTTCAATTGAAATATATTTCTGCTAATACATATCTAAGTGGTGTCTACTTTTTTGATGAAAATTTGTAGTGAAATAATTGGTACACTTTGATTTCCAGTTTAATGTTACGTGCTAAAAAATGTAGACACACATAGACACATACACACATATATATGTATAATTACAAATATAATTAGGTATATATGTTTTCATAGTTATAAGTTTGAAAAGTAATGAAAATATATCGACTCGTAACTACTTGTGTACAGGAAAAGGATTGACGACAAAAACAATTAAATATAGTTATATATATAGTTATATATATATATTGATATCACAGAAAGCTAAAGAAGCTGTAATTTATTTTATGTTGTACTACAAATTTTCGAGAAATTATCAAAAATAAACAACACTAAATTTTGTAACCTTTTTTTAATTTTCAAATACATTTTATTCAAATAATTATCGAACGAAAGAGTGATATTAATTTACAAATGCAGAAAGTTATATACTAGCGTCTGTTCACACACAAAAAATTAAAAACATTATTTTTAATTAATATTTATAAAAAATGAGTAAATTTTTTTTTTTAATAGTGTTTGTCTGAAGTTATCTTACTATAAAAATTTCTTATATTCTTTATCTGTCATCAAACCTTTAGGCATTTCAGAGCATTTCACCTTGACAATCCAGCCGTCTGACTATGGTGATTTGTTGATTAAATCTGGTTTGTCCTTCAATGACTCATTAACAGCATTTACCGTCCCGTCTACAGGACTGTAAACATTACTAGTAGCCTTTACACTCTACACTTCTGCAACCACATTTTTGGCTGTTACCTTGTCACCAACTTGCGGCAAGGAAACAAATACTACATCTCCAAGATTTTGCTGAGCATAATTTGATACACCAATCGTTACCTCACCATCACCTTGTTTAATTCATTCATGACTATCGGTATAACCAAGTGTACTTGCCAATCGCCGCATGGCGGCAGCCATGAGCATCGAAGATGTAGCAAAGCGGCGCATAATATTAAAAATTAAAAATTTTTTTTACTTGAAGATATATATTTATTAATAATTATAGCTCTTTCGAACTAAAAGTAGTAATTTGCTCAATACTTTTTGATGTTGAATGCGTAAATACTTATCTTCTTAAAAAGTTAAGGTAAACTTGTAAAGAGATAGAAGGAAAACATATTTTAAAAAGAAAATAATGTGTGTCATAAGCATTTCTTACAAATAACAGCAGTTTGTATTCATTTAACTAAATTTTCATGTACATATACTTTTACACATTTCTTTTTTTTACAAGATGTTGCTTGTTTTGAACACTCCATTGACATTTTGTTCGTTGACCATCTTACAAGTGTGCATTTTTATAATTTACTATTAATCTAATAATCAATAAAAATTTTTAAAAAATAAAATTTTTAAAAGTTTTTACTATCCTTGAGTATAGCTATGGTTCTTGCTGAGTAAATGTGCAATTTGTTAATTTTTTGATGTAATCACTGAATATGTATAATGCATAAGATAAATGTAGTTACGACTTCATTTTCTAGACTATGATGTCCACTTACTAATGCAAACACATCAAACTGGCACTAAACACACATAAATTGTGAAACTAACAATTTTTTTAAATATTAATTAGCCCAAGAATGTGTTCAAAGTATAAAATAATATATAATGTAAAATTCAAACTAAAAGGTTCACATCTTTATTTTGTACATCTTCTGTCGAAATGCATAGTGACAATTAACTTTCTAACAGCATTGTTGTAAAAAACAAAAAAACAACTTTTTATATAAACCAAATTTTTATCTAGTTAAACATATTCTGTTATAGTTGCTTTCATCAGTCATGTCAAATGTTAACTCACATATGCAATCTATTTAGTTTGATTTAGTTCTTTTTGCTGCAACTTATATAAATTTTACTTGATAGTGTTTTTCTTCATTTTGTTAATGCTGTAAAATAAATATAATATTTATTATTATAATATGCTAAAACACAAATTACAAATAAAATTGAAATTATGAGTTTATTTAGACAAATTTTGTTAATTAATTTAATTAATTCGGTTGGGTTTTTTTATAAAGTTTCTACTTTTACAAATCTGTATGCACGTCAATTTCTGGGGTAATTTTGTCGTCCTATAACTATGACTGAGTTAGATTATGTTGCTACTGCCTCATCTTGTACGGTAATTTGTATTATTGTTCCAATTCATTATGTCACTATTATTTCTACTTTTGAGCAGAAGACGAATCGGTGACGTTAATTGCATAGTTCTTGTCTCTTGTGTTGAACGTATCTTATTTGGCATACTATAGTAGTTCGTTACCAATTGCAGTCAATTCGTTTAGCTTCTCTTTAAGTTATGATAATGCACAACTTTATTTACTACCATCGCCGATCTACAATCAATCTTTCGTCTACATCACACGCTCTGTTGCACGTTGTAATAATTCAGCAGGTGAAGCTGCTTTTACTACATCATTTTGCAAAATTCCATCATTTTTCATTCAGAAAATGTATGCCTATAAGTTATTTCGTGCTAACGCCTTCTACCGCTTTGCGTGTTCTTATGCCTCTATGCGTTACATTTTATGCTTCGACAATAACATTTACTAATCACTGACTTATCTGGGTGATAATCACGAAATTTACGCATAAACACGTGCTGACTTTGATTTAGGAATTATTTTTACATGTTTGTGAATACTACTCAGAATGTTATTGGCATCATTCTTCTAATAATGGTTATTATTACTACTACCAATACTACTACTATTAATATTGTCACTTTAGTCACTGCTGTTTTACTGCCTTGATTGGTTGTCATCTTTGTTCAAAATTTATTACTTATTACTTGAAGTAGTAGAGGAAGAAAAATTACTATTTTAGTTTTGTGACAATTCAGCATTACGGTTGTCATTATTGTTTGAAGATGCATTGCTGCTGTTTTTACTTCCATTATCACTCTTAGCTGCCGCTGTTACATTGTGTTCTCTGGATGTGTTGGAATTACCTTCACGTTAAATACTTGAAGCATTTTTTGGTTTGTATTACACAATTACGGTGTAATGCATGACAACGGAAGCACTGACTAGTTCTATTAGCCCTGTATCCGTTACTTTGACGTGAAGACGCACAACATGTGTCTTATTTGAACGATTATCCTCGAGCTCGAAAAAGCGCAAACGCGTTAACGCCTCATGTACTTGTGTCACCTTGATTACCGCAACTGGTGGCATATTGACTTTAGCTAACTTATCCACATGTTTGACAAAACCTGCATTTACGGTGTGCTACTTGGTGTATGACTGACTATCAATCATAGTAGAACTTTGATTAATATTATTATTACTATTGAGACTATCATTAGTATCCGTATGGTGGATAACATCATCAATGAAGTGCGCAGTATTAATGTCACCTGTAAACTGTCACGTGTTGTCAAAACTGTTACTGGTATAAACATAAATGTCAAAGTCATGCATGAACGCAAAAGTCAACGTTGTCGTCTTATGACCTGTCGCATCTTTGCTTCGGAATAAGCGTTTACGCAGTGTGGCATTGGGCATGTCGTGCGTCTCTTCCACCGATTTGGCCATGTAAAAAAATGCATCCGCATGAGTTGAATTATTCATCGCAAACGACTTGACATTGTAAAATGGCGAGTCTCTCACCGCAACATAGGCGGCACCTAGTGCACCTGCCTCATCCGAGTTGAGTGTGCGATCGACTGGTCGTCCAATGGCGGTTGCGATATCCTGCAACACACGTGGTGTTCGCGTCACACCACCCATCATCTCGAACGCCGTCACCTGCATTTTTTTCTCACGGGCCACATTTCACACCTGTGTTGCTATGTGGGTGAATTTGTCAAATACATGCTTGCATCGTGTCTCGTACTACACACGTGTTAGTTTGCCATGAAAATCTTTCCCGCTTGTAATGCCCTACACCACATAAAAAGCGTGCGAGTTGGCAGATAAAATTTATCGTGTCTTCTTTGCCGCTCGTAGTAATGAAAAATGTGCCTTCAGCGATTGCAGTGAAGTAGGTGTGTTTCTTGTATTAATATTACTATTAATATTATTTAATATTGGGTCAATGTGCAAGGAATTAACTGCTGCCTATTCTATCAGGTTCGCCACACACAAATCTAACGCTCGTCCACCAACGCTGTAATCGTCAAACACCGCGAGTGCGGTGAGCGTGCCAAAGTAATCACTGAGTACATTTCGCTGCTGTCGTTTGGCTCGCAGAGAGGAATTGGTGCCCTTTGTCGATGACAAGCGGGCGGGTGGGGTAAACTGGTACAATCCAGCCTCCACGTGAGATGCACCAATGTCAAAAATAATAATGTGCACCGTCTACGATTTAAATCCGCGATGGCGTACACCATAGTAAAAGGCAGCTGCCATGGTGTGTGGAATTAACGCAGACACCTGAACACCGGCCATCTCCGCTGCCTCTACAATAGCACGTCGGGTTCGCAACGGGGTGTGAAACGGAATGGTAACGACCATGTTGGATGGTGCAAGCACACCATCGTTAATGGCCATCTTGTTCAGGTGCTTTAGCACTAGCGCGTACAACTCCTATGCAGAGTACAAATCATTGTCTGTACTCATCAGTGTGGTATTGATTAAACTATTACTATTATTCCTATCCTTGTAATTGTTGTTATTGTTGTTATTATTAGTAGTATTTAATTTTTTATTATGATTTGTGTTCATTTGATTTGACACAAACTCTTCCAGTGGCACCAAAGCAGTACCACGTTACGATGTTACTACTCGGTATTTGTACGATAACGTTGTGAAGTGCTACTACGTAACGGAGTTATTTGAGTTTACGTGTAGACCGAGTAACTGATTTAACGCACAGGCATAATTTAACGGAAAGCGAGCGGCAATGTTCTGTGCATGATCTCCAATGTGCCAATCACCATGACGTTGGGCAATAAAATTTGCTGTTTTGCGCTGTGAGTATTCATTTAACACAATGTCCAGGTTTTGCGTGCCGTGTGGGCCAGCAACTTTGATGTACTATGTGCCAAAGTCAACTCCAAGAACGTGAGCGTCTACATGTGAAAAAGAGACTAGTGCGGCACACATTCACACGCAAAGGTGCAATAAAGCCAAATAATGTCTCATAGCTATTGCTGGCGTTATTCAAAGCTAGTAATAAATAAAAAAGTAGATTTATGTTATTATTAGTATTTTATAGAATAATAATAGTAACAACTGATGCTATATCTTAGTTAACTTTGTAACAAGAAAATATGATAGTATAATATAAAATTAGCTAAAGATTTGAAGTAAGCTGCAAAAAAAATCAGAGGTGTGTAAGTAATTTGTTTCAATAAAAAAGGGTGAAGAAAAAAATAGAAGTTTTATAACGTTATTGTTGTGATAAATAACAAAAAAGAAATAAATGTTTTGTTTTCATATACATTTGACCAGTGTTTAAAACTATTCAAGAAAAAAAAAAGAGGTTATTATGCTGAAACGCTGTCATATTTGTCAGAAAAAATAATACAAATATATAAAAGATTTTGCTGAGTAGTATCGTGATAATGAGAAAGTAAATAGGAATAAATAAATTATTTTGTGATTGCTTCAAAGATGATGGCTGTGGTTGTCTTCTTCCAAAGATTTGTTGTAAGAAAGAAAACAAATAGATTGTAAGTAAGTGTTTTACATGAAGCACAAAAAAATAAAAGTTCTCAATACTTTACCAATAAATAAAATTTGCAATATGTGAATTCACTGTAAATATAAATTTAGCATCATAAACGATACACTTAGCTAATATCTATAAGTAAATAGATAGAAAAACAAAACAAAAGTAATTGTTTTTCTTTTCAAAGTAAAAAAAAAAAAGAAAGTGATGTACAACTAGCAACGTCGTTACAATTTTTGTAAAAAAATAAAAATAAGCTGTTCTAACAATAATTTGTAGAACATAGCACATATCTATTATTTAGGTTTGACATATGGCACTACCCCACACAACTCTACAACTAATAATTGTCTTTTTTATTTCTTTATAATTGTCAGCACGAGTAATGATTAAAGAGCGTTCAGCTTGGTCGTAAACATAGCAGTAACACTATTTGAAACGTAAAATTAAATATGTGCACTTTATTGTTAGTACTCAACAATAATAACGCAAACAACAAATTGAGCTATTTTTAAAATAAAAATAAATAAAGTGATTTCATGTATTCTAGTAAACAAACAGATAATATATGTTTATTCTAGCGAATAAATATTATACCGTACTTATTTCATTGGAGAAAAGTGGTAAACCGTCAAAGTTAAATATTATATCTTATTGATTAATGCAAATAAAAAATTGATATATTCTAATTTGCAAAGAGAAAAAGAGAAAAAGAAGATGTTTACTGTATTGTTTTTGCTTATCTGTAAGTCTACTTATATATTTTTTAATTAGCGCATCGAGGTCCACGAGCAATTGGTTTCGCTGCCGTCATCACTTTTCGGCCTTTAGTTCGTGCGTCAACAATTCTCTTTCATACCGCTGTATAAATCATTTTAGCCTTTTTCTCACCAATGCTCGGGTGAGTGTCAAGTGTTCGACGAATAAACTACGCCTCAGGAATGTGCACGAGGGTGCGTCCATCACCTTCAATAAGTACAGCCTACGGCATCGTAATACTACCCTTAGAGATGGTTGTGAGAAATGACAGGGCCTGCTCTCGTGTAAAGCCGTTAGGATCATCGGGATCTGTCTCTATTACACGGGCAGGCGGGGTAATGGCGAGCAATGATGCATACCGAAGTGTATTTACCGTGTGTCGTGCATCACGCAACAGTGGTGACACACAGGCAATAACCACCGTCTTGGTCGGCCTCCGCACCGCAATCTCAAAGCAGTCACGTAACAGCAGCGTTAACGGAGAGCGACGGTATGGGATGTGCAGATGTTTCGAACTCCCAGACGCGAGTGCCCTAGCACGAATGCAATCTTTTAGTGTCATAAGCGAGGTGTTAATAAATTTTGTTTAGTTGTTACGCTACTTATCATGTGTGGCACTGTCCGCGGTGTTTTCGCTACCGGCCAAATCAACAATGAAAAGTTAACCCGGTTTGGCCCACTTTGTCTGCTTGGAGACTATACTTACACGGGCAATCATGTGTGTTCGCGAGGAGGTCTAGTTACGGCCAGTAGCCTTGGTCGTACGCAGACTTGCCGCCTCCTCAAAGGCGGCTAGCAACATATCGGAATCTTGACACTCAAGTGGCTACGTACCTAACATCTTCAGCTACCCACTAACATCTTACACTATTTGCACCTATGCTCCAGTTAGCAGATCAACGTTACGACGAGATTGTATTTATAGTACAGTCAACGTAATAGTATGCGTAGTAAAA
The DNA here is from genome assembly GCA_028554745.1 of Blastocrithidia nonstop. Classification (NCBI taxonomy): domain Eukaryota; phylum Euglenozoa; class Kinetoplastea; order Trypanosomatida; family Trypanosomatidae; genus Blastocrithidia; species Blastocrithidia nonstop. The sequence continues at coordinate 115,858 of JAQOTN010000018.1, read as the reverse complement.
AACGATGTCAAATCCTATGCCACAAACTAAAAGATCCCAGTTGTGGTGTACGTTTTACCACTACCAGTTTGTCCGTAGCAGATAATACACGTTGATGCGCCATCTACCGCAAAAGCTACGAGCGGGAAGCACGATTACACGTATACCCGTTACGTGTTATCAACTTCACCGACAAAGGCGCCGTCTAAGTTTACAACATACGGCTCCAGTGAAGTTTGACCAGCCAAGGATAACTTGGGTGACATCAACACCAAGTCACGAGCGCCATCTATTTTCTGTACCATGCCAATGTTATCGATATCCTCGTTATCAAACGGAATAATCGGACGAGCACGAACAAAGATGCGTGAGTCTTGTGATGAGAACAATTAATCAGCGGCTAAATTAGGTCGAAGCTTCTTGGCAACCGTTGCTGGAATTTTTGAGTTGTTTAGCAAGTGCTGAAAGTCATCCGCTTTTGCCTCTAACTCACTCACTAACGGCAAACTAGGAAGTGTTTGCATGATTATGATATATATTTTGTACCTATCACTGTTGCTGTTGTTATTAATCGTTGTTATTATAATAATCTACAACTTTACACAAATGTCAATTTTTAAATATGTTATAATAAATTTTTTTTCCTGTTGTTATTTACAATCTCAATGCAAGACTCTCTTTTTTAAGTATTATACTTCAAAGACTGTTAGTGTAAGTTGACAAATTAATAAAAAAATTATGTACGTAGATTTAATAGATATAATACATTGATCGACGTAAGTCATAATAAGGTATACAATATGTCTTGACACAAATTTGTTATTACTTACCAATATTAAAATTTGCTATACATCAGAGAGACATAAAAGGAAACAAGCATATATATGCAGGAATATATATGCACAACAGAAAAAAAAAAAAATTGCCTTCTTTTTTTGATTAACAATCTTTGTCGTAATATATGTCAACTATAATTTACATGCAAAAAACGCTTATTCATAAGCACAAAATCTTATTACATTTGTGTCAATTAATAAAACAATAATAACCTATGTACCTAAAAGAAAAACTCATTTTCAAAAAAGGTTTTACATACCAATAAATTTAGTTTTTTTATTAGTTTACATACAGCTTTGCTGCTTTGTGTAAATGATCAATTTGTCTTCACCAAGTGGCAAATTTTTTGACGTTTTCTACCATCTTCTCAGTGTTGTCGATGCGAGAAGAAAAAAATAGATTTGATAACCTGTTGTTAAAAGGTAATTGTGATTTGTAACATCAACAAAATAATACTTTGTCAAAACTGAAATAACATAGTTTTATAATTATATTTAGCGAAAATAACACATACAACTAGCTAATTAAAAAAAAATAAACCTGTAAACAAAAAAACTTTATTGTGAAAATATCAATTTTTTGACTTTATCATTACATACACGATTCATAAGTTGGTACCATGTACTTGATGTTAATATACGCATCTTCTCCACCATACTGCTCAAGTAAATTGAGTGTCTAGTTAATCAACTGACTTACATCACGCTGCTTGTGCTGTGCGAAGTCAATACGATCACCCATACTCCGTGTTTTATTCTTGAACAGATTAAAGACCGGTAGGAGTTGACGATAGTATGGAACGAGTGCCTCACCAATAAACTACCCACTAACAACTAGTTGTTGTATGACTTTCATCACATTAATCAAGATGAGAGGGTGTCTTGTGTCAAGTGCCGTTTTCAGTGGTATGATGAGTTGTGGAATGGTAGGCAAAATCTTAGCTCCACCATGTGCGAGCAGGTCTAAGCTGCCTTGTAACGCAACAAACGTAAACGGCTACTCTAATTCACGTATGCCGTCAAAGAAAATTGGTAGATAATGGTGATAATCTAACTTTGCCACATCCACCTTCCAGTGCAGCGTGCGTGTGGCGGCGTGCTGAATGGACAGTGGCAAGTCGCCTCTCTCGTAGTGTGTGCGGAACTCAGTTGGTGGAATTCTACGCTTGTCAAACGCACCGGCTTTGCCTGGCCCGGCTGGATCACCAAACAGACTAGTATTTGCCGCAGACACGCTATTACTTTTACCTTTGAATGTACTCGCACACATACCTCCAATACCTGAGTGTGCAATAAGTACCGCTGGCCGAGTTTTTGTATCATGTGCAAGTTGTTTTGAAGCAAGCGTGTTATCGCTACTACCACTGTCACCTTTCCAATTTTTATTGTTCTTATTGCTGCTATTCACTGCACCTTTTAATTGTATGACTTTTATGTTTTATGATTTTTTGCAATGCCAATTAGCTGGAAATGGTCCAAAAGGGCTTTCACTTAACGGTGGCAATATACTACGATCTTCTGCCAAACGCTCTCTCTAACCTACACCAAATGTTTTCACTTTAGCCATCTGAATATTATCTTCTTAAAGAAAAACTTGTTCTGATTGGATTTTATTGTATGAATTTGTGCTTTTAATGAAAAGCTTACTAAATAATGAGCTCACAAAAGGCAAACTGTGAAACCTTTTTTTATATAAAAAATTGAACTAAACATAGAAAGAAAATATTACGTACCAATTAAATACAAGATGAAGTATACAAATAAATGAGTGTTTCAGCAATATTTAAAGTATGGTGTACGTTAACGCACTACAATATGTGCAACTATTGAGTAGTATACATTCTCAATAAAATCGTCATTGGTGGATACAAGATTTCAATTACGAAATCGGTTTATAAAATGTGTATGTGTGAGTGTGCGAATATACAAAAATGTACAATCATAATAGATCTTTTCATCTTTATATTTACAGAAAATACAAGCAAAAACATAAATTGAGAAAATAAAATAAATAACCGAGAAACTGAAATTAAATAAAGCGTTTGTTGATAGTAGAATTTTTTTTGCATACTTATTTATCAATTTTACTCTGAAAGTGCTTGCAAATCATCTACTATATGACGTAACTCCTCCTGATACGATCCAGGTTCATTCAGTAACTACAGCGCATCACGTGTGCACTAGTCTAGCTACTAACGCATTTTCAACAACGCCAACTAGTCATATGCGTTTTTAGCGACGTAACAATTACTGTCAACTTCATTATTAACTTTTTTGTTAGTGCTCACAGTAATTACGTTGCCATTACTGCATTTGCTAACATCTTGATGTACACTCTAATTAGCATTTTTAACATTGGTATTGCTTGACCTCTCATCTGTGATAAGATTGCCTTGCAAATGCACCTAATTGTCTTTTTTGTTTAAAGTTTACATTTGTGAATGCAAAGATGAAAGGCGACGTTGCTGTTATTGTTATTGTAATTTATACTAGTGTACCTGTAAATTATTGTGCAGCTGTTTTACTTGACAAATTTCACGCTCAATTCATGGGCGAAGTTGTGCGTTAAGAACACGTAGCACACGAAGTGCGGCTAGTTTAGGCTGTGTGCCTAACACGCGAGAGTCTTGCCGCAACAGGGACTCAAATAATGTCAGAATAGTTGGCAGCATGTCTATCGTGAGCACCAACTTGCTTTCCACGATGGCGGTAAAAAAATCACACACAATACTTTATCAGCCATCACCGTGTAAACCTATCAAATATTGTAGCGCCTATTACGGTTACTAGGCTCATTCTTACCGAATCATCTTCAGCTGCTCAAGTCGCTCAATAAGCACTTTACACGTAGCATCACCTTCTCGAACTAACTAGACCTGTACGTCTTTCTTGTCACGATTAACAACTTTGTGATGGCTGCAAACATCACTAACATCTCTTTGTGCGCTCTTATTAGTTTGCAATGATGTGGAGGATTAATTTAAAATAATAGGTGATGTCAGTGTGGTTTTCTATTTTGATTACTTTGTGCTAACAGTATTACTGACTTTTGTACTTGTGTTATTGTTATTGTTATTGTTGATAATCGTTTAGTTTTTATTTTCTATTTTATTGCACGAGGGCAGCATTGATTACATGAGTTACGGCTCTATTGACAGTTTTTCGTGAGACACTTTAGGGGTAGTGGTGCCATTAGTTTATTTCGTGTCGTTTGCACTAGCTGTAACTTTTTCTCGTCTATACATTTTTTTACCATCAAGTACACTTTCATTTTCATTATTTAAGGCATCATTAGTAAAAAGACTAATGTTATTATTGAGCAATTGCTGATTTGTATTATTGTTATTATTTTCTGATGCATTTGCTAGAGGATGTAAGTTTCTATCACTTTCGTTTTTGATGTTATTACTTTGAGGTGTTTACTTTTGTTTATGCTGACTTGTTTGCTCGCAATCAACTACACGTCTGTGAATATTATTATCATTATCAACGTTAATATCCATATTAGTATTAGGAATGCCATTACCGTAATCAGCAAAATCATTTTCATAGTCGATCGACTACACCAAAGAATGTTACAGTGGCCAATGACCTGTGACTAATACCGCGTTATCACAGCAGCAACTTACTAAGATTTCATTTTTTTAGTTATTGTAACATAAATCATATACATTGTGTCAATCAGTGCAAATTTGCTCATGCTAAAAAGATTTCGAAATCGTGTAAAAATGCATGACACGCTACGAGGTCGTCAATAAACGATTCTGGCAAAAGCAAAGTGCACTAATAGCAGTGAGTTATGCAATGTAGCAGTGATGCAGCAGAACTGAGTGCTGTCAGTCTCAGATGCACAGGTGGCCATTATCACTACCCGTAGCCACAACTTCTCGTTATGGGTGAAACTAAACGCAGGTGATTGCTTATGTCAACTTTTAACGCTTACTCTACCCATTACCTCGAGCAGCACCATTTACACTGCCAACATTATTTTCCATATTATTTGTATCGCCATTCGGTGCACAAAGTGTACAAAACAGAACCCCTCTCATCATATCATAAATACGTACGTTACCATCCTCACTACCAGTCATCACTCACTTGCCGTTCCTCGCAAAGCAAACCGAAGTTAGCGCTGAGGTGGTGTCTCGGTGTACCTGTCGTCGCTTACCCTGAAGCAGATCTCACAGTATGAGACGACCATCTGCGGCAACGGACGCTAACACGTGGTGATGCTGCTCAATACGCAAATTACGAATAGCTCCTTTGTACCTGTGATCGAGGGTACGAATTTTAGTCTCCCAACTTACGTTCCAGATAATCAGCTAACCTCTGTCATTTCCACCAATAATACAAATCACATCGGTGATGTAAAATGTTAATGCGGTCACCGCACAAGCAGCAGAAGAAGAGTGCGATGATGTGTTCTCTCATGAAGATTGCAATGATACACTATCGAATGCATATACACGAATTACTCCATCACGAGCGCCTACTGCTATTATCGATTACTTATTATGAGTACAAATGCGAGCACACAGCACTTAAGCCGGCAACGGTCGCTTGTGCACGTTACGTAAATGCGGACGTATCACTGATGTGCTCATTTTTATACTCTCTTTTTTGTTGTTTAAGAAGATTTGTGCGCTAAATAATTTAGTAAAAAAAATTTATATTATTCAGAGAAAAATTCAATAATTAAATTTGAGTAGTATGGCACTTGAAAAAAATTAATACTTATGTACTATTTAATAATTATACGTACTTATATTACTAAAAAACATGAACAGTGTAAAAATTTCGATAATGATTGATGTAAATGAGCAGATTATCAAAAGGGAATACAGTAATATTAACATTATGTAATAATGGACTGAAAATATTAATTTGAATTATAGACAAAAAAAACCTGTCTACTGAATTTATTTTTTTTTCATAAATACCTACGAAAAAAATAAATCTATAATTCTGTGAGTATAAGTTGTTAGTGTTATAATGTATGAGATAAACTACATTATTAAAAACAATAAAAAGAGTTTAATACAGAAAAGATTAACAAACTCTTTTTTTTTAAAAATTTTTGCGAATTACTGAGATCATATTTAATACTTAAAATAATCACAACGATCTGTTGGTGTGACTTTCAAATACTGACATGCCTCTTCCTCGCTCTCGTTTCCGTGCAAGAGAGTATAGCATGTAGCACAGTACAGTGCCGGGTCATGTGGGGACAAAGGATCACCATAAAGAGCCAACGTCGACGGGAAAAGTTTACACATCTGACACCGCACCACTTTCTACCGGCGACGCATTACCCGATGTGGGAACTGATCACGCTCTGTGCGCGTGTGTCTGCCTGACAGCTAGGTTACCTTGTGCAGATAAAAATAATGATTACACTCACCCAAGTGACGCAAAACACCATATTCGCCTTGCTTTACACGTATCTCCGCAAATGTGGTTGTAGACGCACTTCGTACCGGACACTGACCAAACGCTGTGCTATGGTCCTATTACTGTATGTTTTACGAAGATTGTGTGTGAATTGGTTAATGAGTACGACAATTATTGCTATTTTTATGCAAAATATCATGAGATGTATGATCTTCCTTTGCAGTAGACTGATATTGACATTTTGATTCATTATTAACGACATTTGAGTTGATATGATCTACTTAATTTCTTTTGTCTGTATATTTACTTCTATCTTTGCTATTATCGTTATTTACGTTATTGTGTGCAATACTATTGATATTATTATTATTGTTATCAATATTATTGTTGCGGCTGTTACTGCCATCATTATCCACTTACTTCAATGAAACAGATGAGTGTACACGTTCCGTCAAAGTATTAAAACAGCGTATTACATGACTCAAATCCTCATACGCGCGTTAAGTGTGCTGACGATCGTCCACGTAGAAAGTGCCACCAATAAAAATAAATGAATTTGACAATGGTGTTTTTTGTATAACGGATGCGATTTGCTACCGTGATGATGCTTGATAATTACCATCATGATTATTATTATTATTATTATTATTGTTATGTGAATGAAAAGGAAGAGGAGGTGAAGATGATGGTGTAGTATTACTCATATTTGACTTCACGGCAGAGACTGATGAAAACGGTAGAGCAAGGTTGCATGTAAAGGCATCTAATAACGCTGAAATCGGCTCACACGACAACACAGCTCAGGCATCTTGCTCCTCCATCGAGTTGGGACCATAAAACACAAACTACCAACGATGAGAATGGTGTACACAAAAGTCATCACTTCCGTCAATTACTGTTTGCATAGAAGCAGAAGTAAGATAATTCTATGACATGGTGCGCGTGGCGAGTGACATTACTTATTGTGCTTCATCACTGTAGCTACGCAACTTCACACGGTTATTTGAAAAGGACGCTTGTATTTACTTTTATCGTTACTTGACAGGGTTGATGTCTACGAGGTAATGCAATGTTTGATCTTTACGCCCTACACGGTCGTACGCTTATGTGATTATAGGCAGTTGTCGACTAGTCTACGCGTGAATAACCGACAATACCTGCTAAGTTTTGGAGCGTAATGATCGCTTTGGTAGAGACAGCACCAGAGATGGGTGGGAGTCTTTATTTGACCTCTCATATAAGGTTGTCAACCGGTCTAATCGCTCCTTGCACTGGGACAGTTTACTTTCTTCGTCACCTAGGATGAAATAGAGCCCAACACCATTACCACGGTTGTATGGTGTAATTGGGAGATGTACACGTGTACCTACGGGCAATGGCTCATCACACGGTACATGTGCAAGTTATGGATTTAGGTCGAGCAAATCGTGAAGTGGTAAGTAAACTTTATGTGTGGCAATGTCAAGTAATGTGTTAAGACTATTCTAATTATAATTACCTCTATGTTGTCTACTATTTGTGCCTTTTTACACAGATTCACCCAGAATGTATGTAAATGGCTACACTCGCTGCCTAACTTAGTGCAGCGTTCGGTAATTTGACATAATATTTTCTTTATGTAATCAAATGGTAACGACTAAATTAAAAAAAATAATTATTATTTTCAGTGAAGTTCAAATGGTGAAACTATCTGAGAAAAATAAATTGTTTGATATTGAAAAGTATTAAAAGTTATCCTTATTTCCAATATATTAACTTTACGCAGTTTACATGATTAAATATAAAACTAGTGTTCACAAAAAATAGACGTCTATAAAGCGTTTACTTGTTCTTCATGATGATAAAAATAATTAGATAATAAGAAAATTTGATTATGTAACAACACTAAAATGATCGGATCTAGTAACAATAATAATATACCGTTATTACGCACGTAAAAGTAAATATACTAATAGAACAAAGAATTAATTACGTTTATAAGTACAATTATTCTTTCTGTGTGTAGTAGTAGTCTAAATAAACAATATGTATATACATGTAAATCATTTTATATAAAATCAAAATTCTATCTAATTGTGATGCGTGCACTAGGGCTTCTTGTAGTAAAACAAATAGCCGCAGAAAAAATATTTTATATAAATATAATTTTTATGGCAAATGATATCAGCTTTATTTTTGCCCCAGCTACATCGTAGGGAAAGTTGAAGAGAGCAACAAGTGTATATACTCTAAATGTGTTGTGAAGATCATACAAGCTAACAATAAAGGACAAAAAAAAAATACAATGTAGTGATGTAAATACAAAATCAGTAAGTTGACATAATCACAATATTACCTTAAAAAAAATTTTTTTTGGTAAATCAATTAAACATAACTTTTGTTTTGAAAAAAAAAATTAATTTGAGTTAACGATTTTATGGTGTTAGTCTGTACATATAATTATATTATAATTAATTTTTTGCTAATATTACTGTATTATAGTGTAAGTTTAATTTTTATCTTTGAAAGCTGAAATCAACTGTTACAGTGATAACCGAGTCGAGATGCGTATATTAGCATTTTCTGCACTTTGTAGGTAGTGGTCAACTAGCTGATGTCTAAAGTATTTATTATCTAGTATATGCATACGGCCGTGTGTACGAAAATGTCGGATTGCATCAATTGGTGAAATGTGCAAACGGTCAATCAAGTATGCCGCACACAACGTCACACTACGATTGACACCAGCGATGCAGTGAACAAAAACACGTTAATGACGTTGTTAAATCAGCTACGTTAGAATCTGCCTAAATAATTCATAATCTGTGTGCAAAATGAGATAATCATCTTGATCGTAGCAGGCCAACTAGATAACATTAAATTACTGTTTGAAAACAGCATCACTCACGTAATCACAGCTGCAACAATTGATGACATTTTTTATTTTTTTGCTCCGTAGCTACGCTAGCGTGTGTTCATCGGGAAAACCGCCAATGTACAGCTCGTCCTCAATTAGTGTGGTGATAGGATCGAGCATCGTGTATTTGTGCGCCTCATTGATCAGATCTAACTAATGATCAAGTGCGGCACGTAAAGATATTCGTTCTGGGTCTACCTGAGGAGTATACAGCAGCGAAGGCACAAGAGTTGGTAGATCATCCACATTTTGTTAAATAAAGCAGTGTGTCTATGTACGCTGCAAGTACGGTGTCTAGTACACTCCGATTGTGTCATCGTCATCGTTATTAGCATTCTACAAACTTAATTGTGGCTATCGAGGCAACACATACTCGTACGATGGCGATTTTGTCGTGTTGGTTTGCTGTACGTTTAACAGTACTGCATTTTTTGTAGCATGGGGCTATGCTCCGAGATCACAAAAGTTGCTTCATCTATTTCTTTCATTTTATTCTCAACCCTTCTATTGCTACGCTTCGTGTAATAAATGCTACTTCAATTACTGCTCTTTTTCTACCGGTAAGTTGTCTTATCTTTTTTATGCAATATAGTAGTTTTGTTGTCGCGAGTAAGGCTTATATTATTGCTATTCTTAATCAAGATTGCCTTGTCTAATACACAAAGGTAAATATTTGCTGGATGTAATGTCATCACTAGTGCTGCATGGCTGAAATGATGTGCTTTATCTACTTAAATTCGCAATAAAGGATGTGCATTAATTTTCTTAGTTTTACACAACATTATTATCGCAGTTATGTTATTAAGCGTTAGGTGTAGTGAATGTGTGAAAAGTATCATTGTGCTAAGTAATTTCGCTGATAACATTGTTTACTCTTTTTGCATGATTACATTTATTTAATAGATTGCCCTCGTTAATTGTTGCAAGCGCTGTCATTGTATTTTCTTCTTATTAAAAATGCCTATTGACAGTGAAATTTCTGTTCAACTTTGAGATTTATTGCTACTCTTGTCATGACGCTGATTGTTATTATTATTATTATTATTATTATCATTATTACTAATACTACTACTGTAACTACTACTACAAGTCTTTTTGATAATTATTACAATTCTGCATTTTTACTCCTCCTTTTCGTCCTAATTTTTGGTTGTGTTGAGAGCAACTTTGCTATTATTTTTAACTTGGCAATACTAACTGCCTTTGACATAAATACAGACACGAGGGAGAAGTAGTCAAGGAAGGTGATGAAGACGAAGATGAGGAGCAACGGCGAAACTTATCTGGTGGAGTGCAAGCTCTAGTAGTCTTTCACATTTTGATTTTTTTAGGGCAAGTGCTATTCACAATAATAATATTTGGTAAAGACAAATAAAATATCCTGAAATTAGCAAAAAACAGTATTAGGCAAAAAAAAACAGAGGATAAAAAATGTATGACCTTATGAATGGTGTAGAAAAGTTTTATATATTTTATTTTAAAAAAAATAATATTTACCTTTTCTCACACCTAGTGTCAACAGTTTTATATTATAACAATAATAAATTATAAATGACTTTTTGTCTTTCTATTTTAGTCAATTATAGTTGATTGTATTGACAATACAAAAAAACACATGAATATTTTCATAATTATTTAATATATTTTACAGTTTTTTAATTATGTTTTTATTCTTCAACTTAGTTTATACTGCAAAAAAAAATTTAATATTATTAATTGTATAGTTTCAATTATTCAATTAATTATAAGATATTTTTATAAAGACAACAATAATTGTAAAAGTTATAAATTTAATAGCTTTTACACACATAGATGTAAATGTGTACACCTCGCAAAATTATTAATCAATTAATTATTAGTGTATATAAATCTACTTACAAATTATTTTTTTTTTATCGCAGTTACACTTCATTGTTCAGCTCATGAAGCATGTAAATACGTGCTTTGCGACGATGCTTAGGACTCAGCTTTTTCATCGCCTTGTCGTTTTTAATAGTTTGCACTACCATGTTCTTTCGCTCATTCTCTGCCTTTCGCTGACGATTTGCCTTGCGTGACTATGTAGCACGTTGCTGCTATGATTTGATTTCGTTCTTTAAACGCTACGAAAGCGCTTTGATTCGCTACAGTCTAGCTTTTTCTTTCATCTTCTTTTATCATTTGCGTTATGACGATTTTTTCGCCTGAAGGGAGTCTAATTTACGTACAGGTTGACCACGAGGCTTCTGCAGTTTACGTTTCTACAAATTGGCCATTGCAAGCTATATACAAAGGAAATATATTCAATCTTTTTTTTTGAGTGGGTCTTGTGTTTTGATACTAATCACTCGCGAGCTTTACTCAATTTAGACTAATTCAATGAAACTTAAATATAAATATAAAATGCTAATCAATTGTTATTCTTATGATGTTTTAGTACTATTTTAGAAATAAATAAATACAATATAATAAAACAACATAAAATAAATAATTGATAAGCGTAGGAATCAACTAGTGAAAATAGTTACATAAAGTACACAAAGCAAATAGCACAAATTACTGATATCTACCTACAAACATAAATAATGTAGTTAGTGATTATCAAATTAGATATAAATATAGTATTTACATATGTAAAGTTAACGGCAATTTTGCATCATGTTAAAGTTACGCAGAATATAACGCATTTTGTCTATTGTCTTATGTTAAACAAAAATAAACACTAACTATATTATAAATTGTAAAATATTTTTAGTTATTTTTACTACACGATCATATTTACTTTATATCATATTAAAGCGAAAACAAACTTTTTTTTTTTTACAAATTAAAAATATACTCTTGACAATGTTAGAATAAAAGAAATCTAGTGAATATTTTATAATATAATGTTAACGCACTCCTCGTCCTGCGTTTTTGACTACTTTGCCGTTCATTTGTTGTAAATAATTTTTGTAAATGCGTCGTTGAAGTGTGCAAATCTACGGCTCAATAGAATCTACCACCTCGCTAACACGCTGAGGCATTGCCATCAGTTTCGTTATAAGTTGCTTATTGGGCTTGTCACGCTTACTATATAGCAAGTCAAGTAATTCGTATATTTATTCATGTAAGTTGAACAATTTGCGCACACTTGCCAAATTATTTCGCGTGGTAGTTTGTAATTGATCGAGTGCCTTTTCTACTTGTATGGTGTGCTGCTTGAATAAGTAACGGGTCGCTTTATAGGCAGAGGTCGATATCAACACACTTTCACTCTTGCTGTTGTTGTTGTTATTGTTGCTATTTTCTGAAATCGAGTTATCATTGACCGCACTGTTAAATTCATTTGACTTTGATGAGCTCTCTTCATTGCTTGTTGTTTCAGTTGAAATGCGTGCCTTTTCGTACTAATCGAGCAACTGAATACCATTGCTCACCATTGCATCGTGTAGTATGTTAATAGCAGCCTCATTCAGCCCAAGGCTTTTCAAGAAAGTCATGTTTTTGTTAGACTCAACACAGCGCTGAATGAAGTCAGGAAACGGCGGGAATGTATTTACCACGTCTTAGCGTGCGTGTGGTGGTAAAATGTTAAGTGCAATAAGCGTTCGCAGTAGTGCCTGCCGAGAGTTACGTCGCTCTACGTATTTGGGATCTTATGGTATGCCAAAGTGTTTCATGAAATGCTATACACGTTCCTTGTCAAAGCGAATTTGTCACAAAAGATGTGGTATTTTCTCATCGGTGAGAAACTTGCGTCAGATGACCAGTGGTATGATGACCAGAATCGATAGAAGACCAATGAGGACAAGTCCATCGTGCTCACGTGAAATCAGAAAGTGAGGAAGTGCAACTCCGACAGAAAACTACTGTGTGCCGCGCGTCTCCTCTTCGTACGCTTCACGGTCAACCAAGGCCTTGTACGCACGACGAATTTGTATGTACAAATCACGTGCCTACATGGTGCGATTTTGATCTGGGTGATAGAGTTTAGACAGCGCACGATATGCTTTTTTGATGTCACTTGTTGACGAAGAAGTGGGTATGCCTAAGATAGCGTATGGGTCAAATGTCAGTGTAGCGTACATGACGGATGACAAAAGTAGAAACCACAGTCACAAAATCAAGATACGTGGACGAAACATAAATTTGGCAAACTTGGGTAGCACACAGCGTAAGAAGAAAATCTTTTACTGCATGCATATCTTGAAGCCTGCTATGATCATATGCGGATCAGCTGCCACGGCAGCGATGAGGTGTGGAGTATAAATTAACGACTCCTTCATGTTAGCTAATGGATTCTACATTGTTAGACGTTGCTTTTTAGGTGCACGATAGTAAAGCACGGTTTGCCGAACGACGCCGATTATTCAAGGAATGTACAAAACGATTAGCAACACTGACGTGACTGCAAATGCAAACGAGATGAAGCTGTCGTTGCTGCCTCCTAATCCTGTCTCTGCCATGATGTTGCAGCAAATTTTTACAATGATAATTACAATTATGGGAAAGATTAATAAAATAAATGCTTCGGTTAAGCTAACAGTATATATGTATTCTAATAAATAGAGAGTACTGTCAAAATAAAGCTTTTTTACTTTTATAAGAATCGTATACTTTCTTTGTATTTATTTTTCAAATGTATAATCTTTCAAATATTTTTAATAGTAACACTTTGAAATTTTTTTATAAAAAGTATTACTTAAGTAAAGATATTACTGATTTGAAAAAATGAACTGACGTATACATTTTCCAATCACCACTATTTTATTTTATAAAACACACAAAATGAAATATGTACAGCGCTAACTTCAATATTATCACTATGTTTGCTTTTTTTTTTCATAGAGAAAGAGGAATGTTAACAACTTACATAATACGATAAATTGTAAAAAAAAGCAAAAGGTGCTCTCTGTTTGTGAGTAAATTCACCCAACTTACACATCACAAAACTAATAAACAACTATACAGGAAATATATGTATAAAAATAAAGTAAAATAGATTAATGCTAGTATTATCAATAGCTGTAATAATATAGAACACATAAAATAAAGTACATAACGTAATGCTAATTTACGTCTTATAAAATACTTGTGGAGGTGAATACTAATAAGTACCTAAAAGTGGAAGTTGATGTGTGAAGTCAGCTGCTACATAGTATGAAGGAGCTGGAAGCTGTCTATCAAGAATATTGTATGTTGCAAGTAAAGACGAAACAAGCGAGCCGTTGAATAGGTGAAAGATGCTGTCATGCTTGATATTTGCAGCAAGAGTATGGCGCTTTTCCTACAACAGTTTTAGCTCTTCTTACTGATTTCGAACAGCTTGACGTGAATTACGTTTCTATATCATCTACATTATTCGTATGCGTTGCTGATTTAGTTTGACACAAATTTAGTAATGTTACATTTTGTCAAAATCTTTGCGTGCTGCTTTAAATACATACCATGGTTATGGTTTTATTTTTGTCACTTACTTGATAAACAATTACGCTACATGAGGATCAAGATTTAGTTTGTTATCATTACTAGCACTATCTATAGTATTGGTAATTTTGCTTTTGTTAATAATGTTAGCAAGTCTACCATTGTACCTTTTGTGTGTATTAAGCAGTAAATGCTGCACTGCCACACCGCGAGGATGACGTGACGAGAGAAACTATTACAACGGAAGTTAGTGCGTTGATTACATATCGCAAAATAAGATAAATGGTCTATTCTTTTCATCTTCTTTGCAAATTACAACCGCAACTTCATCTCAGCTAGTTTTCATAGCAAATTTGCATCAAAAGCTATACATTTTATGCCTTCACGTAGGCAAAGCCATTCAGCGATTGCACACAAAGAGTACGTCACCTGTGCGTAAATCAAGGGATTATAAAGTGTTACTCAAATCTTTTTAAGAATGCGCATCTCACACTGCACGCGCGAACATGTCGCGCGATTAGACAACAATAAGACAAGCTGGCAAGATGCTGTACATGCATAGTTTACCCGCAAAGACAAATTTTGCTCACAAACGCATTGTTTACCAAATTTATTCTTGTAAATTTGTGATAAACAAGTGATGTTATAACAATCTGATTTACACGAAAATACGCAAAAGAAAAGAATTAATCAAAATTAATCAAATACAGAAATGAAAACGAAAATAATTTAAACTAATCATTTATATACTGATTTGCAAAGTAGACAACTAAAACAATAAAACTTGTTTTTCTATTATTAGTACATGATTATCAATATGCTTACAATAAATTTTTGTGATGATACCTATCTTCTCGATTTGAAACAAACTTAATTTATCAAGATGTATTTTTTTTTGAGATTATTTAACAACATTTATTAATGTTACGTTAAGTTTGTCTAGTTGTTTGACCCTATGTGCGTACTATAAGTGCTTCGCCTGCTTTTACAATATCGCCGACTTGACAGGTAAGCTCTGCATCGCTAGGCACATCGACAACTAACATTACCGCAGAGCCTCACTGAAACGACCCCACCATGTGACCTGCAGGTATTACAAGTGACTTGCTATATGATGTTCGAACGGCATACTATGGTGGATCAAGAAAGTTCGTACGGATTCGCTCATCGAACGATAAACTAATCTTACCCTGTAATGTGCTTCCTACAAGAGCTAATGCAAAGAAATTATTGTTATCTTTAATATTATGATTATCATCATCACTTCCACTGTTACTAGTATTTAATCTATTGTGAATATAAAAATTGTGATATTTCTGAATGTTATTTTGACTAGCATCATTAACAATTGAAATATTATTATAGTTATCATAACATCCGCTAATCGATAAGGAAAATATTCGATAAAGTCAATGATGTACATATCTGCGAATCGACAATAATGATGGTTGCGTGTTTTACATTGATTTTTTGAGAATATCTTTTCTATCAGTTTTACATAAGTTTTCTTTGTTGCTAATAGCATCGTTACTGTCCATACGGTTGCTATTAACGCTCACACTTTTATCATGTGTTGTACATCCGTGTACAATAACGCGTTCATTGTGAGTCAGCAAACCAGGGAAGTAGTGCATAGCTGCACCTGACACTGGCAAGAGTGTACCAGGTACATAAATACTTGACTCACAGCGAAATGTCTGTGGTGCAATCACGTGGTGATAATCACACAGTCGTAAACGAAACAAAACACCAACTCGACGTTTGCCCGTAGAAATTGCACATGACGGTGGTGTAGTTCGAAGAAGTGAGTGCAGACTATACGTACAGCCTTTTACCTGCACTAATATCTTGCTATCTGTAATGTTATCGTATACGGCTAACACCTAACCATCACATGGGGCAACGGTGTGGGCAGACTGGTCAACAGGTCGATAACACGGTTTTCATCGACGACTGTAGAATTATGCTACTGAGTTAAAGATGTCACACTCACATTAAGATAAGTCAATGTTATACCATCACACCAGCAGAGCAATGCATGCCTGATGCACAGAAAGTGGCACTATAAAAGATGATGATGATGATGATGATGAGGCAAGCACACCAGCAAGATAGGACAGTCGATTAGATGGCAACATTGTAAAGAAATCTAACGCAGTAGGTGAGCATAGACAACGGCCACGTGCATCGCCGTACTTTCGTGCTTATGCACCGGCACGATAATAATTTACACCAATATATAGTGCACCTCCAGCCAACACACCGGCAGATATAAAATGATAAAGCCAACGACGCAATGGACTTGACCAGTGTTTGTTACTATAATTTTTATAGTATTTGCGTGAAATTGATGTATACTTGAGCATTACTAACAACGTTTGTAATAGTCAGAGTAATGCAAATTATTTTTTACAATTATGTATGTAACCTACAGTTGATACTTGATAATAGTAAAAATAATAAATAAAATATTTTATAATGGTGAGTTCATAAATATATAAAGTATGCACAAAAAAAATTATTGTAGGTTATTCATTCCCCTCTTACTCTCAAAATTCGAATGTTCATTAAAATAAAGACCATGCAAAATAAATTAACTCACTACAATATTTTTTAAAAGTAGTTAGTTATTGATTTAATTTACATTTATGCACTCAACTTAATTTAAGAATTGCTGAAAAGAAAAAAAATATGTAGAACATGTTTTGTTTGTGTGCGTGATTATCACACGTTTAAGAATTTTATTACTTTTTAGTATTACGACTTTTGGTGTCTGATGTGTCACTACTGTCATCGTTGTCTGCTTTGTAAAACTACAGCAAATCGTCCTGGTCAAACACTACATTGGCAGTCTTTCATGCATCGGTAGTTTTGCTCTTGTGCTGTGAAGTGTGATTAGACAGTGCAGAACGTGTCATTTGTCATTGTGCCTTTGCACGTCTATTTGACTCTAACACATTGCCTTTAACTGTATTAGCACTTACTGAAGGGTGTAGGGGTATCTCACGCATCAACGGATTCTAACCCATACCATATTTCTTGCCTTTTCCTGATTCAGCTATTAGATTTTTGTCTATGTCGTTGTCATGTAAACGATTAAGAGCACTATTCAGGTCTACTTTGTAGCCTTTGTTTGCTGATAGTTTTGTCTGCTTGCATGCAATGTCATCGGTTAATGGACGAAAAAGGTGATTGAGATATGGAAACTGCACCAGTACACGTGCTTGCACATCATCGACCTTATAACTTGTACTGTTCTGAACAGTGTTGGCAAAATGTTCTTTGATCGCATTTATAGGATTTAAATTAAAAGTATTACTGCTTTTACTGCTCTTGACATGGTTGCTATCACCTTTTGCTGCACTTTCGTCTTTTCCAACATGATAATGCTAGTTGCCTAATGACGATGGTGATGATGAAGATGAATATTATAGTTGCGATGCTATAGGTTAAGGAAATTTGCACAGCTTTCTGAAAAATTGTCATCTCAGTAGTAATGGCTGTAGTAGTCCTACTACACTCATGCTAACAAAGTACAAGCACACACCTGATTGAAAACTAATAGCAATGGGTAAAATAGACACACATCCTATCCGTGCACCTCATACAATGCTCTTCATTCATGCACTATTCTTCAATGACTTGTTGATTGACAATTCAAAATTTAACAAGGTCAAGGCGCAGAATGTGATGGGTAAAATGTAAAGTGGATCAGGGAAGGTAAGTGCATAGCATCAATAAAACGATGAAGTGCCCACGCCTATGTTAACGTTTTGACAGAGCATTGACACACTTGTCAAGCTATATAACAAAATAGGTGTACCGTACAAAAAACTGAGTGTTTGCCACATGGACGTTTTGTGTTTGTGGTATATACGTTTACGCTACCTTTTCAGCATCATTGCCGCACGATGCACATCTAGTGTGCTTGATTATGGATTGTAATAAATTTAGCTGAACACTTCATGAGTTGGTTTTAATTAATTTAGAGCAACCTGCAATCGAGCTGAGGCACGATCGCTATATAACGAAAAAAGTAACGTTACCAGCCGTGTAACTGCCCCAGTGAGTAACAAAACTACTCACGCATCTACGCCGAGCGTTTATTGTACCGTAACAAACACCTGCTAGAATGTTTCTGTCATGCTTGAACTTAGATTACTCCCATTACTGCCACTGTCTACGGCATGTACAAACGTATTGCTTGACAAGTCACTAGTCATTTCATTGGTTACGTGCTACATGGGCCCTGCACTCATGCCAGCAGGTAAGTTATCTCGTGAATGAGAGGAAAGTCATTTTCAGCTGAAAACCTTGTTGAGTATATCGACATATGAGTGTGGTATGTCAACGCTTGATGACTAGTGCAATATGTTAGAACTTGACAATGATCTACGCTGCTGTTGCAATGAACTGCTGGATGACAATAACAACATTGATGACGACGACGACGATGATTGTGTTGCAAATCGTTTGTGTAAAATTGATTTACAATACAGATAAGAATAACTTTGCTGCAAATTTGCTTGCCGAAGTAGCATGCATGTTGGTGTAGACAGTGCACTTCGATAAAGTGTCAATTTTAGATGACTAAACATTATTTTATTTACTTTAGATGCTAAAATTAGCTTTATATATCTTTATAAAAATAGCTCTCTTACAAAGGCAATATTGTTGTGCAAAAAAATCAAAAGACAAAAGAAGACAAATTTGAAATCAAAATAGAATTGCGTACATGTTAACAAAAATTTGTACAAGTTAGCAAATGCTACTGTGTGCTTATTTTTTACAGTATTTCAAAGAGTTATGAAAACTTAATTAAATTTTTTTTTTCTTATTTTACTCTGTTTAAGTTTAATGAACATTGTTTGTATCATACTTTGTAATAGTTAGTGTGCTATTGAATAGATTATTAATAGATCGCTGCAGTGCTGCTGTTTTCAATTTTAATAAACCAATTTCACACTATGCGTGATCTGTCACTAAACAAATAGCGGCTTGCATCGCAGTAGTCATTACACACAACCGCCGATTATCTCAATTTACTAACATCATCTCTAACGCACTCTATTAAACGTCATCAGTCAATCGATTTTTAGCCAAATAACATGATCGATATGCGCGAAGCATGTTAGTGACAGCAGTAATTAACCGAGCACGTTCATCATTGGCTTTTTCTACGTCTTCACTATGTTCAGTTTAATTAGCTATGGTAATAACAGTGCCATCCGCTGCGAGAAGAAAGGCTAGTGAAACATTCTAGTCAACAGCAGATTACACGATTGCATTTAACTTAGCACCACTAATCATTTTTTCTGCAGCAACAACAAACCAATCAAAAACAGGTACAGAAATGTGGGTTTTTTTTAAAAAAATTATATTCGTAAAACAATCTTATACTACTTTTAATAAAATGTAACACGCTAAACTAATCTTCTTTTAAAATATCAAAAGAAATAAATTATTTAATAATATAGTTTCATGAAATTGTTTTGTTATATTATATACACTATTTATTATAATCTTAACAAATGTTACAGACTTTCACATGCTCCTACTTATCTGAGATTTACTTTTCTTTTTTAAACAACATAACCGTATTATCTGTTTCTATCGTTTTACTCAAAAAAGATTCAGTTTTAACCACTTGATAAAATAGTTTGATGCATTGCTTTTGTGATTACTTTTGATATTTACAAAACTACTTGTTTCATTATCTATAATCTCACTGTTATATAAAAAATATGTTTGATTGTAAAAATAATTTTTTCTTAAAAAATTTAAGATTTATTGTCAAAAGAAATGACAATTTGTATGTCAAACAACACACGTAAGGTATAGAACAATCATAACAATTCTTCAACACTGTAAAATAAATGAATTTGTAAAAAAAAAATAAATGTTATTTGTAATTAGTAAACCTACAATAATGCGTATTTCCACTCTTTTTGTTAAATAACAACGTAGCTATCAAAAAAAATAATAATATAGAGTTGTAAATACTAAGAAATTGTCAACTAACAAAGCAAGCGTAAAACAAACTATTTTCTATGGAAGACAAATCTGCATCCTTTTCACGTTAATGTCATTACTTTGTGTTATATTGATTAATTAATTTATTATTACATTTGAAAAGTTAATGAAGTAATTGTTGTTCGCAAACAATAAGTTTATCTAAAACTAAAGATATTAAGTCATCTACTTTTCCATGCAAAAGATCTATGAAACAAATTTATGTGTGTGTCTTCATACAGCTATGTGTGATCAAATATAAATTAATTGCAATTCATACTTTACTAACGATATCACTTGTAACTAAAAAAAATTTACAGTTATTAAAACAATGTGTCAATGTGCCGTTCTATTTAACGTAAACAGAAAAAGAATTCATGTAAAGTCTTTAGTTTCAATTTTGTATAACAGAGATGAGTTAACAATAAACATATCTGAGCAAAGTAAAACAACTTTAATGAAATGCTCATACAACACCATTTACTGTTAAAGAAAATATAATAAAGTGATAGTCGTTTTTAGTTTAATATTTATTAATTTTCTAATTCTTAATATTTTTTAATTAATTCTATGTTTATGCGTAAATTAATTTAGTACTTTTAATTATATACAAAATATAATGAGTTTTGCAATTACTATAACATTTGACTGTTTTGGTTTGTATTGTGCAATGAGCACTCTGATTTCACAAAGTCCGAAGTAATATCCCATACTCGCTCTTGATCTGCTGTACTGAGATGTTTGAATCCTTGTATTACCTTTGCACACACAGGCGATTTACACATACACGTAAATGGTGAGTTCATCACTCATTCCGTGGTATTGTAGTTGAATGTGATGAGTTCTCCAGCCTTTATTGGTTTGATGGTCACAAAGTCAAAGCCTTGTGAGTGTCTGTCATGATCGTCATTGCTGTCATTGGTATTTATGTTGTTAGTCGCATTCACAACAACACGTACGTTTGGATCACAGTGATGGGCAATGCACTCGGCCGCATCACCAAACAACAAATGTTGGTCTTTGCCGATACAGATCGTGTACATTGTAGGAAACGGCACAACGAGACCGGTGCAATGAAATAGTGTAACATGCGGTGGAATATCAGTGGTGGCAAAGGCAGTTTGGCCCATCATTCCATTAGGCATCACACGCAACAAACTTTGTGAACTTTTGACAACCCATCCATCATGCATCGCCGTAGCCCGCACGTCTGGTTCGCACAGGTACAAGTACTGCTGCTTTAGTGCTTAGGACATGTACTTGAAACCAGTGCACAACTGTGTAGCACAGTCCTTACGTGTATTGAGTGTTTACGTATTCTGCATGTTGTCATCATTAAAACTTGTATCTGGCAAAAGATAATTTGCAATGTCATAAATACAGAAATTCATGTTTATTCTCAATTTGTCACTCGTCATTAGCGTCTTGTACGCGATTAGACGGCCTTACACATAGACACAGTTGAACTGTATGGCATCATGCGGCACAATATACTTGCCTCCGATTACCATGTGATCTTTTTGTATTTCAAGAGGGAAAAATGATAGCAAAACAGTCCCACGTTGTACCGGGCATGTAGTCTGCAAATAAGACACATTGCACAAGGTTTAATTTTAGTTTGATGTAGTACACAATGTTGCTGGTAGCTCAAAAGCATGCACAGGCATCCAGTCCGAAAGAGAACAAATAGCTTAAGTCACACTGGGCAACAAAACTTGACGGTGAAGCATTGATAGGTGCTTAAAGCCACGAATCTGACCAGCACATAAAGGAGAATGACAGCTGCACTGAAAGGGAGTATTCATATCTCATTAAGTGGTGTTGTAGTTGAACGAAATGAGCTCATTGGCATCGATGTTACGTAGTGCTTTACAATACAGTGCATTCTGCTCTGGCAGTATGCAAACCTGCACGTTAGGATCGCAGCTGTGTGCGAGACACTGAGCACCGTCGGCAAACAACAAATGATGATGATCATCACCTAGCATGATGGTGTAGACGGTAGGAAACGGAAGGACAAGTCCAGTGACATGGAAAAAAGTAGAACCACATGCTATTGGTTGTGTGGCAAAGGTGGCTTGACCAAAGGCACCGTATTACTCTATCTTTACAAAAGGAGAAGAGCTCTTGTTATGATACCCATCTACAACGGCTTTGGCCCGCACCTATGGAGAGGTGCATAATATAATGGCATCTTTATCCGCATCACTTAACGCGGCGAATCCTTGTACTTGACCATCACATCCACCACACATGTATGCGTTATTTGAGTTTATGTTAATGTTCGTTGAACTGTTACATGGAGTGTTTTCATTACCTTTTGTCGAATTCACTTCACAGGCATGCTGTTACAAGCAATTGCACATAAATGGGTATTACAATCGATAAAAAAGCTCATTCATATTCACGGTGATTGCAGTAAATGCAGTCACGTTGCAACGTAGCACCAAACGATTTTCAATAACTGCTGCGGTTGGTTGGCATGAGTGATAAATGATCACTTCATTCGTGTTATTACTGTCATCTTTAACAGCATTGGCGTTATCTTTCGTGTTTTGTGTTAATTTAACGGCACCAGTGAAGTTGACAAATGATGTGTTGCATTACAATGTTAATGATGAAGTCTACGATATTCGTGATGGTAAATGTATAGCAGAAATTAATTATGCACTTTCAAGTTGTGTTGTAAGTGATTGAAAGGTTAATAACTTTTTTGGTGAAACTTCAACAGGATCGGTATCGGAGGTGTACAAAATCGTTCCTGCAGGTAAATCTATTTGTGTGACCAGCACTAATACCTCCGTCAATGGTGTATCTGCATTGTCATTACAGGTATTGACAACAACAGTTCTGGAATTATTAACATTACACTTGACATACAGTAGTTAGCATGCTTAGTACTTTGATTTGCAATTTTTGTACTCATTCTTCTCTTTTTCGTGTTGTTGATGTTGTTAACGAGGATTTGGTTTGCTCTGCATTGTTTGTACATGAGGGTATTCGCCATAGTGCTTATGTGCGTATATCGTGGAAAAATACAGCGACTTTACTGCCGGACTGCAATGGGGTAGTAAATGCTGCTGTTGCTACTTGTCAAGATACTTGAAACCTTTAATCACACCATAACAGCAGTAAACATTGCATGAGCAGTGAAATACATTAGCCATTTACCACTATGTACACAAATAGTTGTACGTTAATATTTCACCAGCCTCAATAGGACGTAGAGCAATGCCACGTATACTATTCGCATCTAACTCCAGACGCAAATTGGGCAGACAAGAGTGACGAATAAATTATGCGCCGCCAGTGAGGCGAAGATGTTTACCGCCTGGTACGGCAATGGTACTTTGGAGTGGGATGGGTAAAAGAACCCCGGTCGTGTCCACCACCACGGCACCAGCCAAGTGATCCATTGCCGCTACCGCCACTAAACTTTCACATCGACGTTGTGGATGGTGGTGAGTGTCACTTTTGTGCTGTTCACGCTCTGCATCGCGTTTAAACAAATTTGTGATATTACTTCCTTCAATCATTGTTGCACATCCGTTTGCCTGAGACGTACTGTCATGTTTGCTGTGCAATATAGCCTGATCCTGAGAGGCGTGGTAACACCGTACACAAATACCACTTTCTTTTCCATGAGGTACAAACCCATCCGCGATGGCACGTTGTCGAACATACTCATCCGCAAAACGGTACAGACGTTGCTTTTCGGTGTCACTCAACTTGGCAAATCCGCAGATAGTTTTGTGTGGCTTTGTGATCAGCACACAACATTCACTTCCACAGGTGCATTCAGTGATCTTTGTAGACTTGTTAGCTGGTACTGCCCTTGTGTTGTTGCCCTTGACGCAACTCTCCATTTTGCTGTTTTACACCTTGAAATTTTGTAAACAGTTATTGTCACAAGTGCTTTGCTTTAGTTCGCTGTCCGCTGCGTCATAAATAAATAAATTGAAGTTACAGCAAAGTTCTTCATCAACGTTAATACGACGTGCGGCGATAACCGTGTTGCTGATGACTGTTACATTAAAATCAATGTAATCACCATCATTACCATTCACACCAACTTTATTTTCAGGCTGTGCGTCATAGCTGTGATGAGTGATGATAATACTGTTGTAATTATTATTTTCCTTGTCTACATTAGTGGTATTGACTGCTGTATTAATGATAAGTTGTTAGCCTTCCACAAACGCATCGCCCATGTCAAACGCACAAATCACATCCCCTGCGTTATAATTAATCGTTGACTTCTTCATCATCATTATTATTAATTTTACAAAACTCTGTTGTCTTATAAGCAGTAATATGACTGCACAGTATTAATATATTCTAACTTTATTTATTTTTTTTATAAATTTTTTTAAAAAAACGGTTGTACTAATCTGTAAGACAAATTATATCGTGCCTTCTTACCAGAAAAATAAATTTATTTTTTATGTGCTTTTCTGGAAAAATGTCTATAATGCTTACGAAAATAACTCTTTTTTTTTTTTAAAGTGTAAATAAGTTCAGGTTTAACTTTGATGTAGAGCGTTAATTTTTTTTTTTTAAATGGAAAAAAAAGTAATTATATTTGAGTTGAGGTTTTTTCGTTGGTAGCATCGCATAAAAGTTAGCATCATCATTAGTAACGCATACGCTTATTACAAGAGTACATCAATACAAGAATTTTTATTTGAGTAGTATTGCAACACAGATATAATCAATTACGAAAAAAACAGCAGTTTTCGTAGTTATAACAATAAAAAGTGGTTAAAAGAAAATCATATCTAGTTCAAGTCTTTACTTTTACATTACGCGAAAAAAGATAATCATGATTGGTTTTTTTTTCTTTACAAACTTTACAAGCTTGCAATCTACTTTTGTGATGAAAGCAATCAGGCAATCAAGCGCTGACTTTTGTCTGCACACTTCTGTACTCATTCATTTACAGTCTCTACCACTTTTGTGGCTATTTGACTACGACGAAATGTGAGATGAATTACAGAAGACTAGCAAGGTTTGCTATACGGTAAAATTGTACGAAACGGATATTCTGGGTGTACGTACATTTGCACATACAGCAGGTTGAACTTACACACAGTCAACTGTTGCATTGCGTTTATGCATTTTTATTGATTGTTGTCATAACAAGTCACGTCAATATGTTATTGGAGGCCATCGAGCATTGAACATTAATCTTGAAGAGATAGTTGCAGTTGCGATGAGGTTAATCGAATCATCATGGATGCACCTATGAATTTTTATAAAGCTAAATGTGTATTTTATGGCTGCAAAAATGGCGACTACAACATCGATGATGATGATGATGATGATGACTTAAATAATCTTGCTGCTGGAAAGGACGACGTGGTAGATGATTTAGGTTGCCCGATGTTTTGTACATTGACGTTGCTATTATTATACTCCTAGCTTTCACCTCACCATGAGACAAGGTCACACAGTGTTTACATAATTACTGGCAATCGTTCGAGTTTTGAAGAACTTTATACCAAGTTTCTTTGAACTTTTGGGGCACTGATATAATTAAATTAATCATGCTCTTGATGATCTTCTTGTTGTTATTACATGTCCATGTTGTCATGTGCACTTGTAAAATTTTCATTGGCTTACATCATCTATAGTAATTAAGAAAAATCGATCTGTGTTCTTGTGTTGTTGTTTTCTTGCATAACAAATTCAATGTCTTTATCATTACTACCATCATCAGTGCAATTATAAATAGTACCTGATGCGTTCTACACTTACATTAGTTTTTGTACTTCAAGAGATTGCAAAATAGACTCGATCAACAGTCATCCATGCAAGATCACATTCAGTTGCTCTTGTGGTGTAACTGGAAGGTAATGATAAATTCATTATAGACCGCTACTTTATACATTTGTATTGCGCTAATTGTTCATTGATACAGTTTTTTTATTAATTACAAAAGCAACGAATTCTATTACATGCATCATTGATGTCTTTGACACGTCGGTTATAATCTAATTATTGACTTTATTGAAGTTTTGTAGCGCATCAATCACAAATGTAAACATTAATTGTATTTTTATTTTATCGTAGTAATCACTATTATTAATTTTTTTATCGATAATACCAATATTAATATATCTGATGTCAATTTAAATTTTTTCATGACATTGCGAGAACTTGCTCTCAGCAATTTTATCAAAAATTTGTCATAGTCTTTGTAAAATTTTTTTATACAACAACGCAAAGATAGGCATACAATGACTACGATGATTGCAATTTGTGCAATCGCTTGTTAAGAAAAGTGCCTGTTGTAATGCATGCAATCAGAGATAGTAATACAACAAAAATGGTAACGACGATGGCTATTGCAAAATGCGAAATACTGCATTGAGAAGTAACGCTACATCTTATTGATTAACTCTTGCACAACTTTCACACTTTGTCGAAAACTGGCACAATGCAAGTGTAACAACACGTTTACAAAGCGTATATAATAATAATAATTATTATTATTATTGATAAAAGTGTTAATGCTAAAGTCCATGTTAATTATATTAATCGACTTACTAGTTTTCATTTACTGATTTCTTGATTTACTCTTTTTGTTTGCCAGCAAAACCAATATTGCAATGGTGTTTGTCGTATAATTATTGATTACATACCTCATATTCTTGCAAAAACTATGTGATTGAAAATGATCGTCTTTGTCAATTCAAACACAGTAATTATGCACTAAATTATTTTCATTCTATTTTTTATAATAAGTTTTATGTTTATCTGGATGTTTGTTGCACTATAAGAAATGATACTGCAGAACGTAGCAATGTGATGTCGTCTACTTGTGTAATTAGTTTATTGATTATCGTACATTTACTCTTGCTAACTTCATCTTGCAAGTCTTCAGCAAATTACATTTCTGTTTATGCCTTGGAGAACCTATCCCTAATCTAACATTTACAGTTCAACATTTGATCAAATACATTCTTTATTATCTAGTCATCGTTGCGGCAATATCAGTAAGTCAAAAACGATAATGCAATATGCGGTGAGACACAACTCGACAATTGATGAGAAGAGTCTTATTACATTGTAAAACTCAAAAGTTACGTACGTTATCTGCTTGCGTTATTGTTGTTGTTGTTGTTGTTGTTGTTGTTGTTGTTGTTACTATTGTGATCAACACTATTATGAGACGTATTGTCAACATCAACGGTGTTATCACTTTCTATGTTGTCATTAGGTAATATTGTTATTGTTTTTTTTTATCTTGTCGTCATGTCCATGTGGCATGCAAGTGCTACTCGTTGCACGAGCGGTAGCAGCAATGTACGTGAAAGTACAGATATTCCCAATGTAGGAGCGTACAAACGTGTTACTCGGCTTAGATCGTTGATGTACAGTATGTCATCTAGCACATCCTCTAACACGTGACGAATAGATTATAACACTGATGAACTTGATGATTTGGCGATAGGTGATTAGCCATGGCGCAATGACGAGTTGGGATAAGGCAATGGCACCTCTTTACAGCTTTGCGCTATTGATGACACCTCACGTTAGCAATGTGTACGATCTATTTTGTTGCAACAACGACTTCTATCAGTAACACTACTGTCACTGTGAGAGTGACAAGGAGAATGATTTGAATGTTGTTATAAGCAGTGCATACTACTACACTTTCTTTTTTACACTAACTGCGCAATCTGCAAAAGTAATGCTCGTAATGAGTACGAGATCACCGTAAATATTTCATCTAGCGCATCGGAGGTGAGAAACGTGTGCACATGATCTACTGGTAATTGACAAATATTTACGACAATCTGCCGTGCCGCCGTACGCACCATCGCATCGGACGACTTCATTAACTTTATCGCCTTGTGTAGCAGCGGAAAGGTGCCGTTGTTTGCATCAAAGAAAAACTGAATGGTGTCGATGTTCAGCCGTAATGTCAGTGTCTTTAGGAAAGACACATACATGGAAAGCAACTCGTCATCCGTCTCATCTAATTCGATGGCAATCATTCGATTAATGTGATTGTTACTACACACCAGATAGACCGATGACGGTCGTTTTAAATTTTTTAACAAAATTGTAATACAGTGCAGCACCTGAAACTTAGCAGACGACGGCAGAAGCGCATTTGTGACAATTCGCTATAGTGTATTCATAAACTAACGGCCCATCACACGATCAAAGATCACCTCATTGTGACGATCTGCATACACCAAAACTTACGTCAACTCACGAATAGCATACAAACTACGTTCACTGGGGCCTACAATCTCATTTTATTCAATTTGTTATACCTCTCTACACAGTCGGTCTGCATTAGCCACAGAGAAACGTAACAGTGGTTGCACCATTTGTTTATTACTCGCTAATGTTACAGTATTAATCAAATAATGATAATAAAAAAAAGAATTTATTAATTAATAATCTGTATATTTGTAGTAATAAATGATTAATTCAATTTTTAGAAAAACAAGGAAATTGATTGTTAAATATTCTTTTTTTTTTTGCAGTGTTATTTTACTTATTAGCATGTAAACAATTTTGATTCTACAGGAGGTGCAACAAAGAAAAAGGCGACTTTGTCGGGAAAGAGAAAATTAAAAATATATCACATTTAGCATTCAAACAGGTTCAAAGAAAAGACAACTTAGCGCAGTAGTTATGTGCTACACACATCTTGTATTTGTGATGAAGAGACTTATTATGACTATCGTGACGCATCTTCATGTTGTGTATTATGTGTTTTCTACAAGCGCGATTGTAGAATGCGAAGTAGAAGTGATGTACGAGATCGAATGAAACGTGGTTTGCGTTGAGCAGCTAGCACACCGTCCACACCTGCAAACAGCAAACCAGGGTACTCGTTAAAGCCATGTAATGCAGAGTAACCGTCTACATAACACATTCCATATACTGGTGTAGGTGTCACAATAAAGTTAGCTAGTGTAAATGTGTCAGTCTTCTCATCATACTTGACCGCAGCCACGACATGGCCTAACGTGCTAACGAGTATGTATGAAATATAATGTACCTACAACAAATGAGACGAATTACGGCATCTGAGTGAGATGAGGTAGCGAGGTGGAGTCATTGCAAGCATTCCACGAGATAGTATATGTCCCGATACACCATTGACATGTCTGTATTATTGTTTGCTGCCAACATTGTCATTATTGTTGTTAGTATGTCAGAATTAAGGATTTGCATACCGACAGTAAGTATCTTGTGTTAATAGTTATTCATCGTTATTATACTTGTCAATATGAGAATATGTGTTTGTACTCTATTCACTACTCGCGATTATTGCATTGCTTGTATCACTGCCAATATTCTCCTTTTTGTGATGCGTATTGCTCGTGATATCATCAATAATATTATCATTAGGTTATGTTAATTCGGTGATATTAGAAGTGTTGCAATATTAAGGACTGTTAAAGCTTCTTTTATTGTCCTGTACAGTTAACTAATTATCACTATGTTCACTAACAATATCATTTGTATTATCAATTTCAGCATTGTTGCTGCTACTTCTTTTCTTTACTAGTTCTTTCGAGGTAGATACGGGCAAGCTAGCATGAAGTTTAGGACGCAAAAGTGTACGTAGTGAATTAATATCACGTACATTTGTCATGGATGGCACACGTCACGGTAATTCATTAACTTGCTGTACAGAAACACTACTGACATTCTTACCATTGTGGTGATTTGACATGTCGTTTGCCTCAACACTATTAACATCATCAATATGACTGCTGACATTTTCGCAGGTGACATGATCTTGACTCGTCTCGTCATCTTATTCTCTTTTTGTTTATAATTTTGCTTGTATCTTTGCTGAAGCTGACGTAAGGACCGGTAGTGAGACAAACTGTTGTACATCAGCAACACGCTGAAACCGTAGTGAACGAGGCTGCACCGCATTACTGTCACTCAAACCACGAGCAATGACTACTTGACCTACGCAATCTAAAATTATCAGACACAACTCACCATGGCACGTGAATTGGGAACACATGCAGCGTAAATCACACGGCCTATTGGTAGTAATAATACTATTAGTGTGTAATGCATTTCAACAAGTTTTGTTAGTGTTATTTGTGTCTTACGTACTTGAACGAGCAAGTGTTTGATTATTTTAGTTATCTGCTCAAAGGTATGAGCGTACAGTATTACCTAGCATGTTTGAAATCATTGCGGTAACGTTGATGTACATAAACGTCAAATCAGCAATAGGACCAGCAAGACGCTTGATTAACACTGGTGTAGGATTGTGGCTAGATACGAGGTAGATCTTGCCGTCTATTGTTCCTACTGCCGCCAATACAACTTCATTGTCGTGAACAGACAATGAACACCTTTGCATCTTATTTGCATAAGTGCAATCACTATAACTTTCTCTTCATTAATTCTCATTGTGCAAACATTTTGTACAATGACTGTAGACATTATTGGTTTTACTACTGTTGTTGTTGTTGTCGGCATCACTGCTATAACGAACATTAGTTTAATTACTTCTACTGTTGCTTGCATTAGCGTTTACTACTTCACAATTGCAGTTTATGTTACGTGTTACACCATTCACCTTGGCACACAACGTTGATTATGGAGCAACTGACAGTTTTGAAAGACTATTGACTGATAATAAGCAATTATGACGAAGTAGCTCATGCACATTTTAGTGTACAGCAAAGGAGCATATAATGCTATCAAGTGAACACAAAGATCGCACTCAGTATGCAACTACCTTTTCACCACAGTACTACTTGCTATGTGAGTTCGATTGTTGAAGTTGTTGTTTTTGCTGTTATTGTTGTTATCTTTATTGTAATCAGTGTGCCTTAAATACACTGAATGGTGTTACACTAGAACTGAAAGGCAGTGGCAGTAAAGTCGCGGACGGTGGGGTTACTGAAAATTGTATGTTATTATAATGATAAGCTTCATGTTAATTATTATTAGTATTATTATTATCACCATCAACAATATAATCACTATTTGTATTATTTTAATCATTGTTTCATTTTTTATTTCATGCACTATCTCTGTAGTAAAATTGTTCTCTTCTTTCTTGTGCACATTACTCTGTGAGTGTAGTATTGCCATTATTAACTCCTCGTACATTATCGACCATATCTGACACATTAATAACATGAGTTGCAACTGATTTCTCTAAAGTATTATCGTAACGTTAAGTTTTCAAATATGTCATGAGTTTACCATATTTAACTTACAAAATGAGAAATAACACATTACCGGAAAAGTAGGCAGAACTATTTTATACAAAGTTAGTAATTTGTGAGAGTGCGGGAAATACTTTCGTTTGACTACTTACTACATGTGCAATGGCAGAAGACGAGTCAGAGCCAATGTGGTTATTACCATCATTTTTCCCTACACCACAACCTGAATTATTTACAGAACACATGATAACATAACGCAATGTCTCTGTGCTTACCTAAAACGGTAACGTACACATTCGAGGATGACTAAATAGTCGTAGTGGATGACTTAACATATGTGAAATTGGGAAATGTTTCTATTCATATCACAGCAGTTTTCTATTTTCATATTACGATTGCAATGCTAGCACTTGATGAAGAGAAAATACGATTAGTGCAAGAAAAGGCTTTGAGAGTTTATCATAACATGCTACAATGACACATATACAGTCATTAATAAACTTGTTACTACTATCATTGCAGAATTAATTTATATAATTATTCTTGCCGCTGTCATTATCATTAATGATAGGTTCATGTGCACTATTCTGATTATTATTGGTATTTGCACCTACCACGTCTGTTTCGAGGGATGTATGATGTTTTGAACATAGAGATAATGCAGTCAAGCACTGTATTCGTGGTAGTGGCAACACTGACTTACTCGTGCTAGTCTCGCAAACGCGTTCTTGCAATGAAACATTCGTTTCCACAACTGAATTTGCGGCACGCTGGCCAACACTTCACACCTTGCGGCTAAATATGGCAGATTCGTTAGTGCAATAGGAGTTAAAATCTGCAAACTTGTTATTACAATTACCATGTTGATTTATATCATTACTATTTTAGTTGTTGAGTTTTTGTGTGGTGTTATATTGCGATTTCACTTTACTAGTATAATTGTGTATTAGTGAGCTAGGTGCTAGAAGATATACACTATTAGATGATGCACTAATTGTAACGTTAACTTTTCCAACAATTTCATGCTCTATTTCGATTGTGCTTACACAACCTAGCGCGTTAACGCCAGGCACATCAGTTTTCTCACCACATGTTCGCGGTAACATCTGAGATTCGTTTTAGTCAATAAATTATTTACAAGTTCCTTTACAAACAATTAATCGTGTAAATTTAATACCTATATAACTATATACTATAATTAGTGTGATCAGAATAGACAAGCAAAGAAATAGTGAAGTATAGTTTTTTGTAAATGTATATTATGTTGTGCAAGAAAATAATTAAAATAAAAATATAGAGCTGTACAATATTTTTACATGCTGTTCTCATGATATGCACAACGCTAGAAAAAAAAAAATTTTACAAAAAAAATTAATTCAATCAAATGTTGTTCTACTGAATTAAATAAAAAAGTAAAAAGAGAAAAAAAAGGTTAAAAATTTTTTCAGAATGATTTGTGTATTAGGTGGTATACACCAGAAAAAAAATAAATGTTAATCGTACAGCTTTTTGTGAAAGAAACAGATTGCAACGGATAAGCTAAAAAACAGAAAAATTTTTATTTTCTTCATCTATAAAGCTCAATTGTTATTACACAGACTTCTTGTTTGTCCGATGTAGAGATAGCTGCTACTCGATAAGTGCGTCCAGCTACCGTTTTAGCTCTGGACGAAAGCCCAAGTAAAATAATACCTATAGTCAAACAAAAAGCACAGCTGAGTGAATTGCTTGCAATGGATCACTCATAAAAGCAGGTTTATATTTCTAGAAAAAATGATGTGCGTTGATCTGAGCTATCCAACCAACAAGATTTAAGCATAACGTCAATAACAAATGTTGATTGAAAAAGTGTGTTGCAGTGTAATGCATCATAAAAATAACTGGTAAATACAACATTGCTGCAACTGGTTCCATAATGCAAAATGTCAAGGCATACAAGCATGCTGCAAAGTCAGCCAATGAAAGTCATGGTGTCAATTGCACAGAAGATATTAGGGCGAGTGTGGTACAAAAAATAATCGGTACAAATATGACATGAGTAAGTTGATTGCGTCATTCGTGGTGAAAGACGCCATAAAATACGTAACTCTTACGAACGTTAACGTAATTAGATAAATATGATAATAAAGCCATAAATGCACTTTCAATAAAATATAAAATATCCTTTTATCAATAGAAGTTGTAATACCGATTAAAGAGATTTACTTTTATAATTTTTTTAACTTCCTCTATATATATTAAAAAGGTTACGACAAATTAACGGAAATCAATTTATGGCATGACAATGAAAAGTGTGACATCGACTTAATCAAGTAAAAAAACCAGCGTGGTATATGAATTATAATAATATTATCTTTTTTAGTATCTTAATTTTATTTAATACAAATAAATGTTTTCTTGTTAATGAATGCTACTAAATCACGATAAATACGATCAACAAAAAAAAACAAAGTGATGGAGACATACAATCTTATTCTTGATCATGTTAACAACAAAAAGCTGGTTTTTTTAAAAAAATTATTGTTTTGTTACTTTGTATATACCTAAATATTTAATTAATTGATTTAGTTGTCATCTACGTCCGCGTGTCTGAGCTAAATTACATTAAAACCATTCAATTGAAGCGTCGAGGTGATCCGTGCAGGCATTTTACTCTATCGACGTGCCTACTGCGCAACAGCGTATTGTACATTTGTCAAACTTTGATTTCACCAACGTTTCAGACGATACATCAACTCCATGTGCAAGAAACTAGTAGATCGACGAAGTCGCTCCTATTATTCGTGTTTCAATCGTTGCTGCTCTAGCATTGATCGGCGAAGTTATGCGTAAGAGCTAGGCGCTGCAAACTATGGCAACAATGATGATGATGATGATGATGATATCGACGAAGACTATTACATAGTATTATCAAATGAATGTTGTAACTGTTTCTTCGCTAGCTCTATCTCGAGTTGTTGTTACTGACTAGCGTTTTTAAAGTTTCGAGTAATTACAAAGTACAAAAAAAATGCGGTAGCAGCACCAACAACGGCTGAAGCAGTAAACAGCTGCAAATGTTATGGATTAAAAAATGGTTTTGCTTTGACCTCGCCTGTAAGAAGTTATGGATTTTACGCCAAGTCTGGTACAAATTTATCAATAGGCTCATGAGACACCTTAACACGCTCCTACATTCGTATTATTATGTGTTCTGACGGAAATGTCTAATTACGTTATAACTACTATCTCATGGCAGTATTCGTATTCGTTGTATTACTCAGAACGTTTGTGTTAACGTCGTTTGTTATATCGTTAATCTTTCATGCTACAGGTGTAAGTAATATGGCCGATTTGTGCGTCAACGCCGAAGAACATAAACGACGCATTGGTAAACAATTGTAATATTGATACTAAAAATTATTATAAACTCCTTTCAAAAATGTTTTACTGTATTATAGCTTTCACTTGCCCTTTTTTATAATAAAAAAACACAGATTAATATTTCAATATTGTCAAGCAATGACAACCAAGCTAAAGATTGATAGTGACAAGATGAATGTGAAATGCACACATAAGCATAAATAATGGAAAATGTAAATTTAAATAATCCCAGAAAATAATACGTGAATTTTTTATAATTACATTCAAGTAAATTAATTAAAAAAAGTATTTGTTATTGGCGGTAGAGTAGTCAATCGTAAATAATTTCCAACATCATATTATACATGTCGGCAACATAGCATACTATTTAATAGAAAACACAATCAACTGTATTGTATAAATTCTAATAAACACTTCTGTAAGTAATGTATAGAAAAAAATTAAATAAGTGATATAAAATTATGTATAAGATAAGTGTATGTGCAAAACAAATGTGGATTATGTCTGTTGCACTTCCCATGGCCGACGACACATTGGACACAAGGCATTTTTATCTGCCTGTTCGCATCACTTAACAATACAGTGCATGTGATACGTATGAGAACACTGACCTATCAATATTGGACAGTCGTCTCCAGGAATTTTGCACGATGGACAGCACGCCTAGAATGGTCGTCTGCATATATCGCACGTGTCAGACTTGCAATCTCACTTTCATTATGCAACAAAATGAGCCTTCTTGATTCTAATGCTCATCTACTCTTACTATTGCTATTACTAGTGTCAATAATAAAAAATAATACCAGTGAAGTCAATTAAGAAAACAAAGTTATATGTGAACTATAGAAAAAAATAACTAAAAATATCGCTATAATTTACAGAAGAAAATTCATATATTATTAATAAAGTTGAACAAAAAATAAGAGGGGAAAAAAGGAAAATAGAAGAAACTGTTTACTTGAAGTGTTAAATGTGTATATTAGAATTTACTGAAGAACAATTGTAGTAACAAATGTAATTTTTATCACAATCAGTATGTAATTTTTGTTTGAAGTGGCTGTCAAATGCGATCTATTGAAGTGTTACTCTGTACGTGATGATTACATAAACGGATGTTAAAAAACAGGACATTATTATAATTTATAGACTATTCTCGTTAATCGACGTCATAATTGTTAATTTTCTTATTATTAGACGGTTACGTAATTATGATCGAATTGGCATTTCTGTTATCATCTTAAAAAGTGAAAATAAAGCCATACAAAATCACGCTTACCGTTTCAAGATAAACACAAGACTTTTTATTTTTTTTAAAG
Organism: Blastocrithidia nonstop; assembly: GCA_028554745.1. Lineage (NCBI taxonomy): Eukaryota > Euglenozoa > Kinetoplastea > Trypanosomatida > Trypanosomatidae > Blastocrithidia > Blastocrithidia nonstop. The sequence continues at coordinate 79,503 of JAQOTN010000018.1, read as the reverse complement.
AATAGTAATAATAATAATAATAATAATAATAAAATTAAATACTATTTCACACTAGATGAGCTTTCAATAATTTTTCTCTTTACACAAAAGAATATATTTATATATGTCTTTGACTAATAAGAATTGCTTACTCGATAACCTTTTTTCCTGCTTATTTGACCACTACAAATTTTTTTATAAGTTACATTTCACTTACAGAACGTAAATTTTTGTGCGTATAGCTTTCTCGTAATTTTTGCTTTTTTTCTTGTATTTCATGTACAATTATCATATTTTCCTCAAATTAAAAAAAACATTTTACCACTTTAAGCTAAAATCTGTATTACTTTACCGTTTGTACAAGTATAATAATTTTCAGTGAAAGGTAAAAGCTAATCTCTTTCTATTACTTAGTATTTTTGTCTTTATGACAGAAATATATTTTATTTTTTTAGCCTTTTTAAAATTGATTTTAGACTATCACGAAACTTTTTTCAAAAAATAAAAAAAACAATAGAAGAAGAAGAATATATTATTCTGTTTATTAATTACAAGAAAATTGTTGTGTTAAGATGATTTTTACAATTATATGTATTTTGTCCTTGGTTAATTACATTACTCATCAAGATCTTTCAAATCTGCAGGTGGCTTTGTGGCGTCAGTTTCTTCTTTGACTTCTTCAACTTTAATATCTTTGTGATCATGATGTGCTTCTTGTTGTTCGTTGTGTGCATGCTCACCAGCATCATCTTTCTTCTCTTCCGCGTCATGTTCTTCTTTACCTTCATCTTCATGATCTTGCTCATCGTCGGCATAATCAGATCCTGAAGAGCTTTCAGCACCATCTGCACCCTATTCGTCATCATCGTCAGAATCTGGCATGTCTGGCATATTAAATCCACCAGGTCCACCCATTCCACCCATGCCGCCAAGACCACCCATTCCACCCATACCACCCATGCCACCCATTCCACCCATGCCACCAAGCATGGAGGACATATCACCATACCCACCAAAGTCGTTAGGAGCTTTATCATCTTCATCATCTTCGTCTTTCCATAAATTTCAGTCTACAGACAACCATGTCTTGGTCTGCTTCACGGGCTACTACACCAATCGATTCCAGTAACCTTTTTCTTTCTTTATTGCACAAATCTACACCGATAAACCAAGTACCTTAAACGTTGACTTATTAGAATCAATTTCCTTGAACAGGTGTAACTCATCGTGGAATTCTTGTGCATCGGTACTTTGTGACAATATTCCTTTACCATTGTATGAGATTGCTTTGTCGGCAAAGTCTACATGGACGTCTGTTGCGGCGTGAACATCGATCGTGATGAATAGTCGGTCATCACGCTCTGCCCATTTAGTTGGAAGGTGCGACATTATACTTATTTGTACAAATACAAAAAATTGTTATTAATATTAATATTATTTAAATATAATTTGAATTATCAATTGCTTTGTAAATATAGTTTTTCTTTTTTGTATGTAATGTTATCTGTTTTTTTGTTTAGTATTTTTTCAAGATGTGACATTATGTTGGCAAAATATTATTTTTTGTAGTTACATTTGTAGTAGTAAATTACAGAAACAAATTTTGTGTATAACAATAAAAATAAATGTAAAAAACAATTGCAAAATTGGTAGTGCAAAAAAATATATAGTGTAGTATATAAAACACATAATTTGTAAATTATAACAGCTAAAATTTACATACATTTGTATGATGTACACCATTCTATAAATATATATATATACATATATATTATTTGCATCCAGTGATTTTTTCTTTTAGTTTAACCTGGATTTATTTCGAATGATAGATTGAGGCTACCTGAACGATGTGTAAACGTATTTGCATTATTATACTTTTTGTATAATCTTTTAGCATACAATATGTATGATTGCACTAAACATACAATTTACCTTACAATATTCAAAATTATTTAAAAAAATAACACTATTAAAATGCCCTTTGTCTTCGTGCATATTAGTGTAACGTTCTATTCAACAACATGGGACCAAAAATCTAAAGCAAAAAAAAATAATTTATTTATTTACTATCATTGGTTTTTTTTAAAAATATTTATTTGATTGCTATGCTATCTACTATTGAAATTAATCAGCTGTCGTGGGTAATTCACGAATGTACAAGATATTATTATTCCGAAGCAGCATTTCACCAAGCTACGTTCGTTCTTTTGCCTCCTCGACTGCATCACGCAATTGTAAGTTCATAAATGAATCACAACTAATTAACGTTCCGGTGTAGACAGGTCCTCATTTGCTTTTTACTGACACATTGTGTCCGACAAGACTAGTAAGAAAAGCTGCAGGAATGTTCGCTTACATGTTGTGTTTAACAAGTATAATGTTATTATTATTTTTGTCTATATTATTAACTAATTTGTTTTTAAAGCAAGTGTTTAATAGAGCTAAGTATAAGGCAATTACTAGGCTTAAGGAGTAAAAAATCAAATCAAAAATGGGAAATATACATTCAAACAATAATACATTTTTAAAAAATTAATACGATAAAAAATAATTTATGTTTATATTTTTTATAATGCAAAAGGTAAGCAGAGAAAGAGAAACATGTGCAGCAGTATTATATCATAAAGAAACTGAACAATGAAATGTTTTATTCAGAATTAATAAATATATGATTTCGTGTATATTCGCATTGTTTTAAATACTTGTCTTACATAGCAAAACGTGTAATCTTTTCAACAATACTACAACGATCAAGTTGGCGTCGCAGCTATGCAGCTGCAGCATTTTCTCTTCGTATTATAAGAAGTAGCTCGGTCAATTCCTACATGAGTTGTGCTTCGATTGCTTATACTGTAGGATCGCAAAATGTTAATGCGAATGTTTTCTGCAAATCAGAAGATCGTGCGTTGTCGCGCTGTGCAGTAGTTGTGCGTAGCCTATTCATTTACTACTGCAATTTTTGACAAAGTAATTATGAGTGTATATCACAATCATCCTAATCATAAGCATTATTAATAGTTTGCTTATTGTTATTATTAGTATCATCATTGTTATTATTACAATAAATATTTCTTTCGGTTAATTGACGTCAATTGTCTCTTGTTTGCTTCGTCAAGCACCAGCACACGTGTTTACTGATACTTTAGCATTAAATAATTTTTTTTGAGCGTGTGGGCAACATTTTCAACAAAAAGCACTAGGGATATTTACCTTCATCACGCTACCACTTTTACATATTTGATGTGTTACTACACGTTTAATTTTTTATTGCTGCGTTACCTTAGCTGTAAACATTGTGGTTGACATTACTACTGGTGAGCAAGGTTTATTTGTGAAAACGAGTATTACCATTAGCAACAAAACTCTTGCAATTGCAATTTTTTTATTCGTCATTACTACGATTATGACTGTTACGGCTATTGCCTGTACTAGTATTTGTAACGTATTCAAATCATCAATCATCACTATAGTTTGACCGTACTTGTTATTGTTAATATTATTGATCAAACAATGAGCGAACATGCTCACATCAGACGTTGTAACGGTTGTTCGCTTAGGTAGTGTCTTATGAAGTAAAATTAGTAGACATAATATCTATAGATGTGAAGGTTTAATAATCAAATGTTGTGTGAACAATATATATATATATATATATATAATTTGTAGTTCTACTAGTAAAAACACCTTCTATAGATAAAAGTAAGTAATTAAAACTATAGCTAGTTTATTATATTTTTATTCTATTTGCAAAAAAACAAAATTTAGTATTTGCTGTGGTACAGTAAATATTATTAAAAAAGATGTTAAATGTTTGTCAAAATAGATATTATTATTCTTTTTAGATTTACATAATCGACTGACGTCTCTTCTTGATGTTATACAACAACAACAATAAACAATAATATTATAACATACCTATTATTTACCAAAGAAAACTATGTTATTACACGATTTGATAAATAAATAAATAGTTCAAATACATTTTTTAAAAAAAAGTTTTAATCATCAAAACAATTTATATATTAACGATTTTTTGTCATGGCTCACAAACTTGTTATCAACCAAAAAATTGGCCAGTCAAAGAAAGAAACGTTTTTTTTAAGACACTGTTCATATATTTTGCTACACAATTCACATTTTTATCCTAAATGACTTTTATTTTGATGTTATAGTTATTTCGTAGATTTCAACTCTCTTTTGTTCTCAAAAAATGTTTTGCATGTTGAGTATATTTGTTTCTCAGAGAAAGCTGTAAGTCACGCACAATATAAAAATTAAATGTAAATAAGTAATTTACTTGGCACAAATCACAACGTATATTTGATCAACAGCAGCAAGCATCATTTCTTTTGCTAATGTTTTTTGACAAGATAAATTAAAATCTATTCATGTATAAGTATAACTGTAGACTGTTGTATTTTTCGTTTGTAGTGCTTATTGCATAATTTATAAAATTTATTTTTACACCTATTTTCTTAATATTATATTCTGATTAAAAAATTTATTATTTTCTCTTTTGATTAAATTTGATATGGCAATAAAAAAATATAGAGTAAGTAGATTATAAGTTATTTTTTTTGGTATGTATATTGGCTTGTGTACAAACAATTTTGCTTCATAACACTCTTTATTCTTAACACCACTGATTTGCTAGGCCATGCATCATAAAACGCATTTATGTATAAGTTGTGCCTATAGTCTATACTAGTGCAATAAGTGATAATAAAAAGCACTTTAGTGAATTTTTGAGTTGATAGCAATAATATTGACACTGTTGATGATAATATTTGTTGACGACAATATAATGAGGATAGAGATGAATGTAAATTGAGTTATAAAGAGATAAAACATACTAGTAAAGTAAAACAATTTCAGTTGTTTTTTTTCAGAATTTTCTTTGCAGTTGTACAATTCTATTCCTAACATAATAATTTTGATTAGCATAATATTTATCTCTTGTACATTTTTTACTGTCTACTACAATATCCACCATGTACAAAAAAAAGGCAAAACATTGATATATTATTTAGCTTTTGATTAACAGTAAACAAATAAATAAAAATATATAATCTGATCAACAACAATATATTTTTTGGAAAGTAAAGTTAGTATTTTACCTTACTATCTCCTTAATGACCACTTGTGCCCATTCCCAATGCGGTTTTGTACGAGTCATATATCCACCACTGTAAACCGGTAAGTGTACCGATCATCAAAATACGTGTGCCAAGCCCTTTTGTACAGATATTCTTGTAGCCCATTTCCTTTGCGATTTGTCCGTAGCTCTTGCCAGCGTAGGCTGCTTTGCCACGAGCAGAAACAAGTGTATCTGCTGGGTGAGAGACAATGGCGCAGATGATACCTGCAAGATAACCTGATGCAAATGTGATGCTTAGCTGCATTGCTTTACTATACTGGTCACGAGGTTTCTCATTGAAGACGTATTTGTAAAATAAGCGAACAATACGCTCAAAGAAGTAAAATTTAGCCATCGTGTATGGAATTTGACGGCACCAAAGTGGAGTAAGTGATTTGAACGGGAAGCCTGTAGCCGGGTCTGCTCGCATTGTACTTATTGCTGGAAGCAAACGAGTAGGAAATGTACCTTTTGGTGAAGTTTGTATCTTCACTTTAGCCATCTCAAACGGGCAGAGACCAATATCAGCAAAGAACTCAGCAGAGGCAGATCCAGCAAGCCAGATGAGACCACCCCAATTTTTAGTAATGTCCTAACCAGCAAGATTGGAGTAGGTGTCCTTGAAAAACTCATACAGGCCAAACTTACCTGCACCTTGTAACGAGTAACCGAAGAAAGTTGGTAGCCATCCTTTACACAGACCACGAGAACCTAAACCTTGTTCACGAGCAATTAGTTTGATTCCTTGGCCTAAAGACTTGAACTTTTCGGGACTTACTTGCATATTACACTTCACAACGTCAAGTGGGCAAACGGCTGTGTGTGTTGTGCCACACGCAAGAATACCACCACCAATACACTTCGTGTAATACGACAAGTCATGTGGAGCTGCAGGGTTGAGGTAACGCGCATCCCACTTACGCGGATTCTCAAATGCGGATGTCATTGTATGTGTTTATACTATTGATCAAACAAAATTGATTTATTGAAAATGTGTATGTAATTCTTAGTATTATTCGGTTAACGCTTTATCTGACTAGCTTTCCTTTCAGTTAATTGCTGATTTTTTAAAATATAACAAATTATGTTTGACTTGACTTATTTATTAATTATCTGAAAAGATTACTCGATTTACTCTCTTTGTTTTTTTTTTTACGATCAATGTTATTATGTAAATGCAAATATAAAAAAATAAAAGAGAAACAAATTGTTTAGTAAAGACAAGAGTAATAATGATTGATAAAAATTACAAATTATATTAAACATTAACTAAAAGAAATGTGCATATTTCTTTTTGGTGTGTGGTGTACAACATGTACGGGATAGTAAAAGTATTGAGATGGCATAGGCTATTTCTGTTTTATTGAAAAAAAAAAAGGCGAAGTTTAAAATTGAACAGGATTTTTTCAGCTGGTATGCTTTTGTGACGAGAAAAAAGATAGAAAAATCAATAACAATTGCTTCGCAATAAATGTTTGTGTTGCGTTTATGATTAAGGTGGAAAGGGGAAAAAAATGTTTACAAAAACATAAAATGTGATAGTAAGTAAATATATATATAGAGGTGAAAAGAGTGTTATTAAAAAGATATGATGAATACCTTGTAAAAATAACAAACAAACATTATAAAGAAAAGTCGCTTTGAAATTTGTAATTGCTATCTTACTTTACTTCTTCCAACAAAAAGAAAGAAATATAATTTATCTAATTTACTTGTCGTACAAATAAGGCAAAAGTGCTAACAGTTCCACTAAATGCAAAGTATAACCATTTTTTGGTTTTTTTGGCACATCTCTTTGCCATTTGCATTAATTTTTGAACTGGTTATAGTTAATTCGAGGCGTGTTCTCGACAAAGCTGTGTGTAGGGTGTAGTTTACGCCATTCCGCTGATTCCATTTCAAGAATAGCACCATAGGTGCTCATATCAGCGTCTTCGTACTACTCTACAAGTGACCCTTCAAAGCCATCGGGACGAAAATGTTGCACACTAAAGTACGAAAGTACTATTGTTCCTACGATAAGCACGAGGCATGATGCAATCATTATCATACTACCTGACATTGACATGACAATAAGGTACAGCGAAAATGCGGCTGGGATGCCGGCTCAGAAAAATGCAGCGCACATTCCACCAGGCACAACAAATGGACGCTACAATAGTGGCTGTCGTCATCGCAGACGCATAAATGATGCTAAAATGGCTAGTAGACGTAACGAATAAAAAACCTGATCAACACCAACAAGAGTGCGAAAAGATAAACACACCGCCAAGATGCATGTGAGGGTGGTGTTAAATAAAATGGCATGAACTGGTGTGTTGTACGTAAACGAATAAGCTGCAATTCAGGATGAGAATACTCGTGGAAATGCATTCAGCGTGCCCATCCCAGCTAACGAGCGTGACGTGGTTGCCAAAAGTGTGGTCATGAGACCTAACGTGGAGATGGCGCCACCGATCATCACCACCGCCTCCATAGGCAAACCACCCACCGCTTTACCAACCATCACCCAGTAACCATCACCCCATTCATCAAATGGCACCTTTCGTAACGCCTTCGCACTTGCTCCAGAGAGAATAGGAGGAATATACGTGGCAAGAGCGGCACCAATCATCAAGATGAGAGCGCGAATAAAAGTAGGATTGACATTTTGTACCTACTCAATGACATTACCGGCAGAGTCAAAGCCAGAGAAGTTTCATGCCACTACTGGTAGAAAAAGTGATCAATTAATTTAATGAGGTATATAGCTAATGCGTTCTCAATCAAACCCGTATGGAAGTTGTAAGACAAACATGAGAAAAAACGGCATGATGGTCAAGATCATTATCACTACACTAAAATTGCCCACAAGTTGCATGCCTACAATATTCACCACCGCGCATAATCATAGAAACGCTATTTTGATTGCTGCCTTGTCTAGCCCACCTAAGCGGAAAAAAGTGGCACAATAATCAGCAAACACAGCAGGGTACAGACTATTATCAATGGTGTTAAGAATAGATGTTCACATTACCGTCACAAACGTTACTCATGACGGGAAGGAGCAATTTACTCACATAATCGGACCAGCGTTAGACGGAATAGCACATGACAACTATGCTACACACATTGATACAGGAATGCCCCACACAAACGGTATAAGACACAAAAATATAATCGACAGCAGTGGACCTCCAGCACTTACAGAATCTTCTAAACCATAACCACCGCTAATGCTTGCGGTGTAAATGACTCCGAGAAGGGTGAGTGTTGTGAGCACTGCCTTTGGTCTGGCTTCAGACACCTTTGGCCCACGAAAGCGGACTGTAGGAGATTGACTACGTGTGGCGACGCGGTGTATATCAATTATGGCTCCTCTTCCATGACGCAGTGCCTGTACTTCTGACAACTCTATTGACATTGGCATTGAAATTTTATTTCTATTGTTATTTATACTTTGTGCTTTATATGGGAGGAAAAAAAACTTACGCTTCTACTAACGCTTTCAGCTCTGTATATGTCAATGTATATGTGTGATATTATATTGATGGTTTTAACTAGTTTTGTCAATCGGAGAGGAAACAGATAACTAAGTTTTTATAATACTTATCTTGTATAAAAGCTATACTTGATAATTAAAGACAAGTGTCAATATATACCTACGTAAATCAAGGAAGCAGTCTAAGAACTTTTTGTAGAAAAAAACAACAAATTATTACTGACAAATATTATAATTTAAAAAAAAAATCAATAAAACTATTTTGGAAAATAATAATTACTAAAAGAATTGTACAATGACAGCGTAAATTCTACATAAAGTTAGACATCAGTCAAAACTTTATATATATAAATAATCAACGTATAATGCAATAACAGTAAGTAAATTATAAAATTCAACAAGATTGTTTGTTCTTGTTATAACCAATATCAAGAGCAAAATGTGAGAAGTAAAAAAGAAGATAAAAAAAAGAAAGAAAATTACTTTGCAACACAAAAGTAATATATACTGTCATTACAGGCACATATTAAAGTGCTTGTATACCTGAAAAATAATAATATATATATTGTCAAAAGCAACAAAACACACATAGCAAAAAATGTAAAATAAGCAACTGCAACCAATTATATGTAGATATCGTCGGTAATAAACATATGAAGAAAGTAAGAAAAGTAAACAAACAGATTTTCTTGAGGTAAATGTCAATATTTATAATTCTTTGCACATTACAATCTACGTAAATGGCAATATTCTGATTAAATTATTTTACTAGCAAATTGATTATGGTGATTTTGTACTTCACCAAATTTTTTGTTTACCTCGTAAAAGTAAAATAATTCTAATGACAGTAAAAATGTTAACGACGACGAAGATGATGATGATGATTATTATTATCATAATGATAAACATAATTTGAAAGTATGAGGAGCATAGCATAATCAGTTAAAAAAATAACTTCACAAATAATAAGTTTTCAGAAATAAATTTATTTCTGAACAGTTAAATAATTATATTACCTAGAAATATATATATATATGCAATTGTAAAAGTGTTGTTATCATGCTGTTTACGCACCGCGAAATTGTGCAAACATTCTTTCAAGATCATCTTTCTCTTCTTCCTGCTTTTGCTGCTGTGCACCGTTTTCGTTAATAGGAGCAGCAGTGTTGATACGCATCTCCTCGTTCAAATACTGCTTAATGTCTAGGTCGTTTGCATCTGCAATTTGCATCATAAGATGATCGACATCGGACTGAGGTACAGTAGACGCAGATGCATTTCCTATCGCATTTACCATCGTTGTTGACGTGACATCAAGCGTGTCAAATTGTTTTTCAAAGCGGTCCATGAACTAACTTATTTTTTGTATATCCATACTAGCAAGCACTTTGTCCATTCCTCTCACCGTCTGGCCCATGCATTTCGTGACCATCTTCATCTTGATAGCACTGTCTAATCTTGACACCACCGCATCAAGTCTAGCAGATAAACGTAAATTAGCCAGTGATTAGTTCTTCTTTCGAATACTATTTTCACTGAATATGCGAGCACCATCCATGTTTTTCTTCTACATAGCATGCAGGGCTTTTTACATTTATTTCTTTTGATCTTTTTCACAACGTGAGGCAAGTCGGGCAAGTTGTTTCGATGTCATCTTCAGCTGAAATTGAATATCAGATAACTTTTGTAACGACATTGCTTACAATATTTGTAACAAACTTAATAAGCTAAACAAACAAGTATATTGCTCTCACTTGTTTTTGTATAACAATATAAACAAACTTAATAAACTCTTGTAAATACTAATAAATATATGATTATTAATAAAAATATAATTAGTATAAAAATTTAATAAGAAAATTACACAAAAGTATGACATCAACTTGTATTGCCTTCTCAAATTTATGCTCGTTTTGCAAATTCAATGAAAATATTCAACATGCCTCGCTGTATATTCTGAAAAAATTATAATAATTTTTGTGATTTTTGTACTCTGTGCCTTTACACAAGTAATGCAATATTTTTACATTTAACATTCAAAAAAAATAAAAATCTGTTTTTTATATTAGATAATAAGTTTTTTTGTATTTATGCAGTTATTGTTATTATTAGATTACCCATTACCCGTGAATGTTGTCATTTTATGAAAATTGTGTGGCATTTTAACACTTTGCATTATTGACAACCTTTGTGTAATGTAAAGTAAACTTAGACAGTAATGAAAACTATTAAAGAGAGAAAAAGTTAATTTACATATTAGATTACACCTTCTTGATAACAAATTCTAACGTTTGTGTAAAATCATATTGTACAGTTTAATTGCAACTACATGATGTTTATTATACAGATGCCTGTTATAAATGACAATACTCTGCAGTATGTAAGCAAGTGGCAAAAAATAGGAGAAGAAAAGGAAAGAAAAACATGTACATGTGATATCTTTAAATCAATAAACTAGGCAGTAACTATTTTGCCTTTTGCAAAATGCGATCGTGAATTAATACAAATCACTAACAAACACTAACCCTTGTTATCACTTATATACATGAAATAATTATGAAATTTTTTTTTTCATGAAATGACGAAAAAAACTCAAGAATGAGCTGCAATTATTTATTTGACAAAAGAAAGCTAACAAACAAGAAGAGAGAAAGCTGATAATTGAAAATGAAAACAAAGTGAAAATATTATTCTCTTTTATATCGTGTGTGTGAGTGTCTGTATAACTCTTTACTCCTTTTTTGAAGATGTGTCATGGTTATCGTTATCACTTGTGCTTATCTAATTCTAATCTTCAAACGTAACCTCAAAACGAGTGCATCAATACTAAATCTCCTCTACAACAGGGTGCCGTGGACCGTACAGTTTTTGAGAAGCTAGTCGAGAACGGCGAAGATGTTCACTGGCCTGTGTTAGGTCGTCTACTCAGAGTAAAAACAATCCGAGTACAAATTCAGCACGAGTAGGACTAGGGTGAGTAATTTGAAAGCGCTCCTACTGAATTTGATGAATGCCATATAACATTTTTGATGCATCGGTCAAGTTATCTGCTCCGAACTAGCGTGTCGATGCATATCCTGGTTCAACTCTCATTTACTAATCATCAGCATACTTTTGCATATTTTCCTTTTCCGCCTTTTCAATCAATGCGTCATCAAGAACACTAGTGAGATACGTAAATCATATCTACTTGACACAGTCGTACAGAGCCATAGCACTCTACACATTCGCCTTTGCAGCAAACACATTGCCTAGGTCAAAGTAACTAAAAGTAGTCAATATATGCTATGGTCCATGTAGACAACTTAAATAATATGTGGTATATGTGAGATGATTTACTGCGGCGTCAAGTTTATTATCTGCAGCATAAAGTAAACCAAAGGCTTGATGTAATTCCGCTTTCATTGCCACACTCACCTTCTCTTGATGTTTCAGTACAATGTAATGTGCTAGTGAGAGCATGTCCTATGCTTAACCAAAACGCTGCAGAAACTGTCTTGCACGTGAAAGATGCAAATAGCTAGGCACCAGTTCGAGAGTATTGGCACCGTAAAACTGCTCACGAAGTTTTAGCACCACCATTCCAGCCGCTTCAGCGCCACTAGCATCACCAGAGACGAGTAGACGATGACACTAACGCTGACCACGATCTAACAATGTCGTAATAACACCGTGAATACGCTACGAGTGTGCTTTGCGAGCAGCAACAGAGCTAAAATCTATCTGCGGTGTATCCTTGTATATTAATAATTATTGAAAACGTTTCTACAAATTGGCCCACGTGACTGTTGACAAATCGCACGGGTCATTTGCTGAGGCAGTGATGTGCTTACTTGTCATCGAACGAATATTCGATCTTTGTGTTGTATATTTCGATTTTGTTGATGACATTTGTAATGACAAATTTTTTTCAGATGAACTTGTTTTGTTAATGTTAATTCCTATCTCACAAATACACTATTTTGCGTTCTGTAAATTGATATTTCAGTTTAGTATTTTGATTGATGATATACTTGTCAGCTTACAAAGTAAATCACCAACAACAAAAAAAAACAAGAAAAAAATCTATACTAATTGTTAAGAAAAAAAGCAAAGCCAGGTAGTAATGTAAAAACAAAAATATATATATAAATATATTTTTGTTTGGAAGAGTACATTAGCATATCCACATTGTACCGCAAGTAATTAATTTTTAAAAAATATTTTCTGCTTACTTCTGATTGAGCACTACATAACATTAATGCTCAAAATTTGATGAATTAAAAAAAAGTGAAAGTGTTTACTTATATATGTTTTACTACTACTACAGTTATACTAACACAGGCACTTATAAATTTTTCACTTACCTAATATTAAAATTTAGTTAGTAATTGTAAACTTTACACCATTATCAGAAAATATTTTAATTTTTTTTTCAGATAAGAAAAAGGAAGAGTTATTGATATATAACCTGTAACTAATTACCTATTTTTTACTCAAAATAATTATGGTAAGAGCTTATAACACTGTCAAAACGTACAGAGCGTTTCGTTTGTGAGCATGCATTCAATAGTTATTTCCTCGCATTGTCTTTCGAACAACTTAATGTTACATCATCATAAGACAACAATACAATTAGCTAAAATTATAGCAATTAGTTTATCATCACTTGTACTTGTTTTTCCTATAACAAACAATTTTCTTATTACAATAATAAATATATTTATATATATATATTTGTATATATTCTCCTTAAAAGAAAGATTAATAGAGTTTAACGCATAAAAGTTCACGTTGTTAAAATAACGCACAGATTTTTTACTCATTAAACTGTTATTAATGTACTGGAATTTTTCAAACATTATATTTTTTGACAAAAAAATATTATTATTATTTTTTATATATCAATTTTTAATTTTCACACCTTTATTAATTATTTATCACTCACAATAAACAAACAATACTTATTATCATTATCTTAATAAATTAATTATTTTAAAATATTTGCTTATCAGTGAATAACAGTTTTCACTTTTTTTTTATATATATCTTTATTTTTACATTTTTTTTTGAACGAAAATTTTAGTGTTATGTAGTTAAGTTTATGATAAATTAGCTTTATTAATAAATTGATTTTCTAACCAATAAATGCAATTGCTTTTTTGAGCTCATACATTAACACGCTTATTAATCGTCGTCGCTGTCTAGTTTCACACTTTGATTACGCATGGCCAGCGATGGTGCAGGGCGGCCGAACTGTGGGGCACCTCCACCACGTCCTCCACGGTTTCCACCGCGAAATCCACCCCCGCGTCCTCCTCGGTCGTTGCCTCGGTTACCACCAAACCCACCACCACCACCACCACGACTCCCACCACGAAATCCATCATTACCACCACGTCCACCAAAGCCACCACCGCGTCCTCCACGATCGCCACCGCGGTTGTGGCCAAAGTTACCGCCACGTCCACCTCGGTTGGCACCAAACTGATTGTTGTTATTACCACTGCCTCCAGCAGCACCACCTCGAAAACCACCGCGGTTGTTGCCTCGGTCATAGTGACGTACTTGCTGTGAAGCCTACTCAGTTTATGCTTTACCTGCATCTTTACTTGACTATTGCTTCTTATCAGTAACATCCTTTGTAACGTCGATACGGCTTGCCTTCTTCTACGGCTGCTCGCTCTAATTATCTTCACTGTCATCATCACTGTCGGCAACAGCAGGACGTTTCAACGTTGGTTTACGAACAGGCTCATCATCATCGGAAGAGCTACTGCTTTATGGAACAGGTGCCTTTTTGGCAACTGGCTTACGAACAGGCTCATCATCATCGGAAGAGCTACTGCTTTATGGAACAGGTGCCTTTTTGGCAACTGGTTTACGAACAGGCTCATCATCATCGGAAGAGCTACTGCTTTATGGAACAGGTGCCTTTTTGGCAACTGGCTTACGAACAGGCTCATCATCATCAGAGGAGCTACTGCTTTCTGCAACAGGTGCCTTTTTGGCAACTGGTTTACGAACAGGCTCATCATCATCGGAAGAGCTACTGCTTTCTGGAACAGGTGCCTTTTTGGCAACTGGCTTACGAACAGGCTCATCATCATCGGAAGAGCTACTGCTTTATGGAACAGGTGCCTTTTTGGCAACTGGCTTACGAACAGGCTCATCATCATCGGAAGAGCTACTGCTTTCTGGAAGGCACAGGTGCCTTTTTGGCAACTGGCTTACGAACAGGCTCATCATCATCAGAGGAGCTACTGCTTTCTGCAACAGGTGCCTTTTTGGCAACTGGTTTACGAACAGGCTCATCATCATCGGAAGAGCTACTGCTTTCTGGAACAGGTGCCTTTTTGGCAACTGGCTTACGAACAGGCTCATCATCATCGGAAGAGCTACTGCTTTCTGGAACAGGTGCCAAAAAGCACCACTGCCGGATTAGATGCTTTTAATGCTGCAGCAGTGTTTGTGTATTTGCATTGCTGTAAATACAAATATATATGAGCTTACAGCTAATCTTTAGGTAACCGTAATTGCGACATTTTTGTATTTATTATCTTCTTTTTACTACTTTTTCACTCCTAAAGCTGAATTATATATAACTTTTTTGTGCGGTACTGCGAGAAAAATAAATAATCTCCTTTAGCTTTGCTTTTGAAAAAAAAAAGTTTTAACAAGAAAACAATAACAATAAATATAAAATCAAAGTTTTAGCGCATTTATAATACTATCATACCAATAGTGTATACATCGACAAAAGAAATATATTGAAAAAAAACAGATAAAAGTAAAACGTATTGCATAGCAACAACTTACACTGTGAAATACAATTGTTAATATACAGTGAAATATCGTAGCTGTGCAACAAAAAAAAAAATATAGTAGGGTACGATGAATTACTGCTGTCTGTTATACTTTTCATTGCACATGAAGAGGGAAAAAAGAAGCAAGTATAGCATTAAACAATTGATGTAAGTAAACATTTTACTTTGCATAATGCCTAACTCGCTTATCATAGCGTAAGTGTTTTAGTTTACGTTCATGTCGTGAGGTTGAAGCACCTGGTTTGACAGAATGAGGGGTGTGCACTTTATTAAAAATAGTTTCCTCTAATCGTCCGACGTAGTAAGGTTTATTTGTAGTGCCACACTAACGACATGATTACCCTTGGTATACTTATTGTGTGGTACGTGTTACCCAGACAGTGTTTGACTTTCATCTATTAGCACATATCTTACAGCGAAAAAGTCCAGTTCTGCGGGCGAGCGGAGGTGGAGAAAATGCAATATGTCTGGGTCGTAGCAGTCACGTTAATGTTTGATGAAACATAAATACTATTGACTATTATTATTTTATTTAATGAAAATATATGTGAAAATACTTTAATCAATAATTATAATTTTTTTACAACTGATGCACGTAGGGATTTGTTGTGTTTCAGTGTACTTGTTCGAAAAGCGAAAATACAATAGACCAAAAAAAAATAAGTTAAAACAAAGTATTGGAATAGTAATATATAAAATAAACAGATCAACATCGTAGTAGAAAGTAATACTATGCGTATTTATGTAAACAAATTAAGCTACGAAATATAATAATCGTTCGTTACATATTGTAAAAATGAGATTATTTTCATAATTCTGTTAATAAGAAAGTGAGAATAGAGAGCAGTCTATGGTAGAAGTCATTAATGACAATTTCTATAAACTTTTTTTTAAATAAGAAGCTTTCATCACAAACTTTTACGTCTAGTGTAGATAATAAATATATATATATATGTATACTAACAATAAATAAATAAACAAACGTTTAATAAAAAGCATTAATATAGAAAAAAGAAAATAAAGCAATAGAATTTATAATTATTTCAGTGATATTATAAAAATTAGTAATTCAAGAGCACAATTACTGCCTGCTCCAAAAAAAATAATAATTGTAATATTTACGTGAAAATAACAATTGATTAACATGTTAGCAACGCCGCGTTCACGCATTCGTACAGTCACGTAAACTATAATACTTGAGCATAATTCCGAAGTTTGATTAGCTCCTCATGAATAGATTGTCCCTTTAGAACCAATTTGCCGCAGCAATTATCACACATTCAATTAGCACTCATCTCTTTACACTTATTACAGACAAAGTCCTGCTCTTGATGCTGCACGATGAGCTGATTGACATGACGTACAAGATGAGCCTATACAGCAGAGGCAGCTATGGGTGTGTGACACTAGGAGCAGTTGAATGATCACATTAGACCTTGACGAATGGACGACGATGAGGAAGAGGAAGTCATGCTACGGTGCTGCTATTGTTGCTGTTGTTGTCTGGCTGTTGCTACTCCTAAGAATAAATCAAGAACTATGGTGTGCGTACAAAAGGGGCAAATGATGCGTTGCAAACGGCAGTCTACATTGTCAGAAAATTTGTAATCAGCCTGTGGTGAGAAGGGGCTAATACCACACAAACGCATACAGTTATTGCGTATTTTACCTACTGCGCCATTGGCAGAGATAAAGGACAAGACATGGCACAAATACTTTACATACGCCAACGCAACAGCCCCACTTGACGGGTAAGTGACACCATAGTTATTAGCACCGTTACTATTTGCAACGGGTATCGTAAACGTTGACGAGTTAGACAGTGTTGAGGGTACTGCTAGTGTTGACTCACTATGTTGACCTTCCAAAACTCATTCACGTGTGTCTAAGATGTATTGTACTTCTCTCATTATGATTTATTGCAAATCTGTCTCAAAGGCGTGCTGTGTAGAACGAATCAAGCGTTGACTAATTTGATCATTACGTGTGGCCAGTGTTACACTAACATCAGCACGTACCTACGCACAAACGTTACAAAGTAAGTCAAAGAGCAAACACATCACTTCCTGCACACGTGTCTGAAACAACTGCATGACCTGTGATGGTAGCATGTTTTGAGATGTAAATAGGCACTGATAGCGTAAGTAATTACCATGACGAAGTAGAGCCCATTCATTCTATAGTAACTCACTTTGCGTAAGCGTTATCGCACTGTTTGCCTCCAAACACAACCCAGCATGATTGTGTCGGTCCACAATCACCATGGGGCATCAATAGTAGGCTGGGGTAAAAGACAGCAGCAACAGCATCGGATCGTCCTGTAAGGAGCTGATAATAAATTGCACAAAACTCACCGCGTCATGTAGGCTGTACTTTGGTGTAAGAATGATCATTGACTGCTCATTAACTTTCACCGTACGACCACCAAGTTTGGCAATACGCATTAGTATTCCCGTTAACGCACGGTGTGATAAGTTGCTTAACATCTACACCAGTCGAGGTTCGTAGCAGGTAGAGACCGGGTCATGGACTCAGCGGGCAACGTGATTGAGCAGATGATCTGCCGTAGCATCTTACACGGCTTGACTCAGAATGTTAGCCACCAAGTCACGCAAGATGTTAAAGTGCGATGAGACACCACGATCACACAATCACTACACACTCGGGTCATCGCCTTACTGGATTGTTTGAGAAAACAAGATTGCCACGATGGCTAACCGGCTCAGGTGCATTTCCACACACCATGAACTAAACCCACCAGCTATCGCCACATCCTGAGATCGAGTCTACATACTCTCACAAACCACCGAGGGCAGTGCGCTGTCTCACAGTACGTGTTTGTGTTGGTGTAGTGCCCTGTTGTACAGCACATCCATGACATGTACACAGCTGTCTTATTACAAATTACACAGCGGAATAGCAGCAAGACGGCTCAGCATGACCTTCTCATACACCCACACCTGACACGCGTAATACCGCTGCAACAATCGCTTTCCGATCTGTCGGCTTCACCGAAAGGGATCAGCAAACAACTGAGCATCCTCGTTTGCACCTAATGTACGAAGATACGGTAGTGTCCGTGGTAGTGCTCTGCGTGCAATGAGTTTGTTTAGAGCCTACTTGCTGTGAATAACCGCCAGTAAAGGCAGCATCGAGGATGTGGAGGTGTTATCGCAGATACTGTTGATGGTGCGGTACATAATTCGCTCCGCCTGCGATAATGAGAAAACTACCTACTCATGTACCGTCAATGGTAGTAACTAAGACATGGGCAGCTGACACGACAAGGCGGCATCTTCATTGAGACTGTTTCAATTCAACGAAGGTGTGGTGGAAGTAGAAGTATTCGACGAAGTAGAAGTTCGAGGCTGAACAAAGATGACAAAGGCACGTTGTGCGGCAGAGTTTATGAGTGCAATGACACTTCTACTGTCTGCAGAAACGTGAAACACAAAAAGCATTCGTCGTGTAATGAGACGTCTGGTCTAGGACAAATTACTAGACTACAATTATGCACTGTTAATAATGTTGTTATTCTTATTTCTGCTGATGATGTTGTTATTGTGAATCTATTTTAAATTTGTTATTGAAGACGACAATGACAGTGATGTTGCTAGCGAATTACTTGACACGGTATCAGGATTAACAGCCATGGTATTTATTGAAGTAGTTTGCAATGATGCTGAGGAGAATGATGACAATAAGAAAAGAGAATTGCAGTAGTTTCGTGTATTGGTGCTTTCCAACTCCTACAGCTCAAAGATATCACGCTCTCGTGCAGTGCGCTTGTGAAGATTACGCAGGCGGGTGTGTTCTTTTACCACCGCACTACAGCCAACCTGATCAATAAAGGTGTCAACTCGACGTCGGTGCGTTTCATACAGGGCATATACGTATTAGGATATGGTGAGTGTGTTTAACGTTTGCTCACCTTACACACCGGAACAAATTTAGACCTCAAATAACACACCCTGTACATGCCGTCCACGTGGGAGTGTTCAATTACCGCGCAGTGGCATCGCATGTGACATGGCCTTTCTAAATTGCGCTATTTCATTATTATTATTATTATCATCATTGATAATACCTTCAGTATTCTTATTTTTGTTAATACTACTGCTACCCTCTATACAATTTGAAAAAGTCATGACGACCGGGTGAACGTCAACAATCATACGCCGAGGTACACGAACACGAAACGTGAAGAGTGACTTGTTCAACATCGTAATCACAGTCACCAAATCTGAACTATCCATAGGTTATTCACGAAGTTCAAGAATGTGTCATGGACAGGAAATAGCTTGAGCTTGAATATCTACAAAGTGACTACGTATTCCTGTTTTATCAAGGTTAACACCTACAGTATTCACATTATTACTGCTATTGCTGTTGTTGTTATTATTACTAACATGTACATATGGAGCAGAGTGTAGCCCTAGTGATAATGTCTATATTGATGAAGAAGATAATAAATGAGTTTAATGTGGCATTAGTCCATCAGATTCACTTGATTTCAATTGTTGACCAAAAAATTTTGAGTTTTGGTTTGTTGAATTTATTGATACTGCGGCTGTCCTCAGTTATCGACGTAGATGAGCTCGATGAATTCAACTCTACCGCTCCTCATTCAACCATTTGGCAAACCCGTGTGAGTTGAAAAAGGCATTGTCAATTTGTTTTTTACTTTTTGCAGCAAAGTAAGTTGTTTTCAGCTCCGTTACCTCATTTTGCAGTTTTACTTCTTCATCACGACGATACCGCTCCATTTACCCATTTATCTATTACTACTTCTACTACTACTTTTATTCTTATTCTTATTCTTAATTTTCGTCTTCATCAACGATCCTTTTTGCTTCATTTTAGTTGTCGCTTATTTACACCAAGTTAATATTAGATAAACTAACATTATTTGATTTTACGTTGCTAGTTTACAATATTTCCTCGTCATTATTATGATTAAGATGCTTTTATGATCCGTGAATTATTACATTATTATTTGTATCAACAGACGAAAATGTTTTGCTTTAGAACTAAACATTTTTGTTATTATCATCAAACAATAATACTCTATTACTTGTGCTACTTGTATTTGACTATGTTGGCAGTGATGCTGCTGCTTTTCTAGTTGTGTTTATCAAAGTAGTGTGTGTTGCATTGCCCAAATCCTAAACATCCATCATTGCATTCACATGTTTGTTTAATTCTCTTGACTTACTGTCACTGTAGAGGTAACTTTGCTGAATTTTTTTCTGTACTGAGTATGGTGTGGTATTTTACTTGTCAGAGAGTGACACGTTAGCCAATCGCATCGGAGTGTTCAAGTGACTATTGAGTGTAACACTGCTTGACCTGAGTCTGTCACTGTAACGCTTTGTCGTCTCATCGGCTGCGTTAACGTGTGAGGTGGTAAACATGCTTGTTAAAGTTTGCTGTCGGTAGCGTGAACTCTGCTGCTGAACTTTACGCTACAGTCAATCCGGGTGTGGAACGCGAGGTACCGGGTTGGGTAGTAACTGCAATGCTGCAGGGATGGTGATAATTTTTTGCACACACGCCGCAAAACGAGCCGTGTAGTATTATCAATCTAACAGTGAAGCCACTTATGCATCTACGCTTAGTGTGGCATCTCCAGTTCACTTTCGCAGGAAATGTGCCCGTAGCACCGTATCGGCGCGAAAGATGGCGATTGGAATAGCACGCTACGTAACAGGGCGACCAACGGGTAAGCGAGAAATAACAAAATGACAGGCCAGTCCTTTATCTTTCACCATCTGTGGACCAAGGAATTAGGCAATACGTTTTGCTGTGGTAATCGCCAGTGATTTCTGATTTTATGGATACTATGACAACTTACGCGACAAACTACTGCTTTACGTAATTTTTTACAATATCTACTCGTCATCGTAGCCTTCTCCTTTGCTGTAAAGCATGTCTAACGCTGTGTTGGCCACTTATGCGGCGGATTCGTAGGATTAGGTCAGTGTAGTACCATTCAGGAATCGCTGGAAGACTTGAGATTGAAAATCTTTAATGAGCATCAACTCACCACGTCGTTTTAGCTCAAAACCTTTGAGTTCAGCCAACTTGCCATCGGGCAAAAAAACAGCGTAGCGTTTCTTAATACCTTTTCCTTCTTCACGACTGGCCGGTAATAACATCGCCGCATAGGGGCCATCTACCTCAAAGTAAATCGAACACTCACTTCGTCGAGTGTAGACTCCTGGCTGAGTGAGTTGTTGGTATTGATGATTGGTGTAACGATCATGCACCATCTTGTTTAACACCACACACGGATATGACACTTGTACTTTGGGCTTGTCCGCATTACGAGTCATAAACGTAAAATTTTACGGAAACGTGCACGGCAAGCAGCACCAGATACCATCCGTGTCTAACTCTAGTGTAATACCAATTTGCTGAACCAGTGCACGTGCCATTTGAATCAGTGAGGCACCCAAGTAGGTTACGATGCCAGCCATCTCCATACTCGATCACCGGCTACCTCGTCGCATAACATACCCGTAAAAGGAGTTTAAGATACACTTATGAGCCAGCTGAAGTGATTCCATCTGCACACATCTACTCTGGCACAGTTTGATCTACTATGGAGAAGTGGCATTGCTTAATTTTTTCTTCCATGTTTTGAGCGCGGCCTTGTACTCGTATCGCCTATCACGAAAGAGACGAACCGTATCTACGTAAAACGAGTTTTCACGCTGACAGACGACGTTGGTTCGAACGATTTCACGCGATTCATGCACTTTGCCATAGGCACGTCGACTGTACTACGATAGCCGACGCTTCAGCATGTTAAACTGTGTGTTATCATTTAATCGATGATACGCTTGCAATCCATTACCTTCGTTGCCTTCTTCCTCATCATCCTCATCTTCATCAGCATTATGTTCATCATCATCCATAGCAATATCATTATTACTATTATTATTATTATTATTATTATTATTATGTGTGTGTTAACCTCTACGTCGTGTCGTGCCAACAGCAGGGTATTTTCGTTTGCTATTATTACCATTACTACTACTTCTAATTAATGCATGTGAGGCCTCACGTTATTGTGCCTTTGTTGCTCTTCGATAGCCATTATAGCCATTACTATTATTATTATTACTTTCTTCATTATTGTCCTCACGACGCAAATAGCTAGCTGCACTATTATTTTTATTACTACTATTGTTATTAGTATTATATCCTTTTCGCTCATACGCCGTTCCTTCCAACACGTTACCTTTACGTGTGCCATAGGCTTTTTTATGCACTGCTGCCAAGTTAGCCTGGGTAATGACAGAGGCTGCAAAGGATTCATTCTACAATTGAGCCTTGACACGCTGAAACTCATACTTGGTGGAGGTAAACAATTAGGCACGTCACATTCAGGACATGGCACGTTTGCACTGATTTTCGTTGTTGGGTGAGTTAAAGCAACACCCTGCGCACACCTCTGGCCGCGCAATCGCGTACGGCTGTAGACGATTAGTTAGAATGATATTCGGGTACATGGCCCCGACATCTAAGTGGTATATGAGCGGCTTCTCAAACTGACGTGGACAGTCGCGTAGGGATTACAATTTTTGTTGAATTACACGTTTCACCTCATCATAGTTGACAATGTCTCTTTCCACGCTCAGGTTATTTTCTACTTGTATGGTAAAGTGTAGTGTGTCATCCAAGTCATCAATCAGGCTTTGGTAGGTGTTCGCGTTCATGTCAAAGTCCATGGGCAGGTCCGAGCGATAGACACCACTCTTCAGTGCCTCGACTCGTCCACCAATATACGTCTATGTGTCAATAAGATGTCCATCGTGAAAGCGTTCACGAATATATTATTTTTTATTCGGAAAGACAACATTATTGGCTTATGCCTGCACCATCAAAAGCGACTCACACAGTCCACCAGATCCTTTACGCAGAACATCATCCGGAGCCATTGGTATAATCGTGGCGAGCGAGTAAATGAACGGGTGAACGTACTTGAGGTACAAGTATCAGGTAGAAACGGCATCAGATACCGAGTAAGAGGCCATTCGTTGCGGTTCATTCTGTGCCAACGGTAACATTTCCTCTGGGTCTACCTCAATAGGATCATAACCTAACTTATGACGCGTGACCGCCTTCAAGCCTTGACTACCTTGAGGTAAGTACGAATCACGTTTGACTCAGTAAAAGCAGTCCAAGTGGGGCACACGTGGGTTGAGAAAGGCGCCATCGGCATTTTGAGAAAACCCAATCTCACGTCGCATGTTCATCCCACGCACAATCGCACGTGCGTGCAAGAAAGGAAAATCGAAGTAATCACCATTATACGTGACGTAGACATTGGGCTCGTACTTGCGCATTTCATCAAAAAAGCGACGCAGTGTGTGAGTTTCGTCTGGTTCGTTAAAGGTACTAAAAACGCCTTCGTACTATGGCCGAGGTGAGTACTCGAAGGAGCTAATGTTCGCACCTACAATTTCGCGGTTGACAATTAAGTAGCCTCTGCCATCAAGCATGTATGAGATCATGTACACCTGATCCACCTACGGCTGAGGAAAACGTAGTGGTGCTTTGGTCGTCTCAATATCAAATGCCACCACACGCGGCATCGCTGGTGGGTATGCGCTATCCTCATACCGCTCCACACTCACCACACTCTCCTCCACCAAGACTTTATACCATGACCCACAAAACACTTTTAAATCAATAGCAACACGCATGTAGTATTTTACATCATACTCACGAATGTCCTGCACCCAATCCATTCAACGCACACTACTCGTACGATGCACTGTGCTGTTAAAATCACTATTATCATATCGATCTAAACTATTACCACCAATAACACAATCATCACCTATGGTGTTATGTATACCATTATAATCATCAAATCCCCTTGCCATTACCTCACTCAACGAACCAGCAAAGGTATTGGACGTGTCATGGTTATCTGATAATGTGGCGTTACGCTTCACCATCTTCTCAACGCGCGAGCGCACCGCTGTCAGGTCAGACACGTTATGAAAGTCTACCTTCAAATACATTCGTTTGCGGCCGCTGAGGTGATTGACGAGGTCAAGATCTTCTTTTTACAAGGGTGTAATTTGATGAATAAGTGTTGATCCAAACATTGACATTAATCCTAGTTCCACTTCACGCTCATGCCCTTCGACTGGCTGAATGAGAAAATACGGCTTGTAATGCAGATAGACATGAAACCGATCACCATTTTCATCTTGAAAGAGTAACACCAATGCAGCACGATTCACACTAACTTCATCTACACCTTACAAACGATTAGTATTATTACTAGCTGACATATTAGGCTCACCATTGTCGTTGTTATTACTATCATTACCATTATCCTTACCACTCATGTCCGTTGTCGGATAATAATTATACAGCCATCCAGTCTTCGCACCACTTTACAAACGTTATGACGATAACATCGTTTATGATGTTTTCTTTTCAATAATATAAAGTTGATAATATTATGATGATTAACGCAATTAAAAAACGCAATTTCACAAATACCTATTAATTATAAGTTGAATTTTCCTGTATGTTTTCGTTATTACAAAGAAAAAAAATTTCACGAATGTTTACAATTTATGTAAACATTAGCAAAAAACAATAATAATAACAATAATATATATATATATATATATATATATATATATGTACAAATAAGTATTGACACATTCATGAAAATTTAAGAATGATAAAAATATATATACACACGTTAGCAACGCGAAGGGCTTTGCGTTATATCGCTTTTGTACGAAGACTATTTATTTTTATTTACATTTTCTGTAAGTAAAAATAAATTACGTTCAAGTAATAAAGTGTTTCACGTATAATTAATAAATAAACAGTGTTAATGATAAGTAATAGAGGTAGAAAAAAGTGATAAGAATTATTGTTTTTCCAAGATACACACAACTATATATATTTCCATTAGAACTGTGAGCAATATATATATATATATATATATATATACAACAAACCAATCGTTCTTGATTTACTTCAATGTTTTGTTGAAGTAAAGTCTTTTGACTAAACACAAATAGTTATAAAATTTCTTTATTTGATTTGAGAATGAGAGTTTCAGTTTAGAAAAAACGTACAACAAATGATGTAGTATATATTTATATAACTTTGTTGGGAGTAGAGCATAAGTATTTGCTACATTTAGTAAAATTTTTCTAAAATGTTTGCTAGGTAATACTCAACTCAATTTCTTTGTCAAATAATATTGAATGAATAATATAAAAATACAGAACTAAAAAAGAAAAAAATAATAGTATCAATAATAAATTTTTTATTTGCTATAAGCTAATAGAAAAAAATAAAAATACGGCATGTGAATTATAACTTATACTCAAAATATGTTAATAACAAAGTAGCATGTTTTGTCTCAAACGTTTTGCTGTTGTTATTGTTAGTTTGTTTGTTTTTACTTTTCTGATTTGAAACTAAGTACAAAGGAGAAAGGTAATTTTTGTGGAAATAAAATATAATTATATTATTTTTTCTACGTTTGTGTAACGTGATTACAGCCTGCGCAGAACAAAGCAGCTTAAATAAAACAAATGAAAGACAATGTCAAGTTGCACGATATCACCTTCAAGAGGTCGGCGCATGACCACAAGCGTGGTGTAAACGAGTAAAATAAATGTTATCTTTTCTGTAAAGTGCAGCAGATTACTGAGTGTCTGATGTTTCCTATTTAGTTCACCAAGAGTATAATGTGCATTTTGCCTCATTGTATTCGCATGTAAAGCTATCCTATTGTCATGAAGATCATTATTATTATTATGAGGATGATGAGGCTTTTGATGATGGTCATGTCCGTTTTGCTCATCAACCTATTGCTTTGTATTACCAAATTTATTATTTTGGTTTTCATCACTACTGTTTTTACTACAGTATGAGTGATGGCCGTTACCATTAATCTTAAGTGACGTTGTATGATTTGTTTCATTTGGCCTTGCAATATTATTTCTTTCATTTTCGATAAAATTAGTTTTGCTGTTAGTGTTAATATCATCGTTGTGGCAAGATTTTGTTTTTTCTTGAACCTGCCTCTCTTCTCTACAACTTTCGTACGTAATGCTATTTTTACTATTAGCTTTGAGATTGGTGTTTGTATTGATGCTTATTGTAGTTTACACTTCTTTCTTACGTTTGCCAAGCTCACGAATAGCGTAATTGTGTTGAGTTACATAATAGCATGTTAGATACAGCGTCGCCAGCGACAACTGAATGAGAAGAAAAATGACAGATTCGTACAGTGTCACCGCCTGCCGTTGATGATCTCAAAAGGCGTAATCAGCGTCTTGTTAGTGCAGTTGTACTTGATTACGTATGGTCAATATTAACCCTTCAAAGTGAGCACACGCTAAACTGCCTAACGAGAGCAGTGTACACGGCCACTGAAAGTTGTACCCAGGTGCCGTTTACACGGGTACAATGCTAAGTAGACCGTGAGCCCAGCATGTGGCAAATACATGTAAATAACTGAGTGGTCATGGTGATGCGAATGATGAGGTTCAAATCATGGGTGTCAAAAACAGTACAAATGGTGTCAATCACATCATCGTTAATCACACCATACCCCATTTAGGTCAATATACTATGAGTGGCTTTGTAATGTTACAATGAAAGGCGTAGGCGATAGTACGAATAACACGAAACCCTGCGTAAATGATTGTCATCAGCAACGCCGCTACACAAAACCCAACGTATAAAGACATTACCTTGCATAGCAGTGTGGGACCTTCATTGATGGTTTGCATTCAAATTCATGAATACCGACATGTACGTGCATCTGGTCATACTCCGTAAAAGATCAAAAGTGTTATTTTCTCCTTTCAGCTCATTCACTTTTAGGCTTACTCTAACGTAAATGACTGCAATTATGGTGAGGTGCAAACAGATAGCGCATAACTTACTCACGCAGAACTCATTAACTCAAACAACACGGCATAAATGGTAACTCGGGTAAACGGGTGTAAATTGTACAGTCATTGAAGCAAACGTCATGTGCTGTGTTGTGCATTTCACAGTGATGTGTTGACGTAGAAGTGCTACTCTGGTACGCCAGTCAGCAACAGCAGACAAAAAAAGTAAACAATATAGGATCCACCCAATTTACCGATCTACGAGTTGGCAGAGAAAAAGGCAAGAAGTTGTTCTGGTTATTTCATCACTAATAACATTATTCGTGCTGGTGATCAAATAGGTAGACGCGCAAGACGCTCAAAGTCGTGTAGCGTGATGAGTGATTTACCTTCCTATACTATACCACTTACGTTATCGTTTCATGGCTATTCTTCATGTAACGATTAGCGCATGTTGTTGATGGTGTAGACAATGTACGTTTCATTTCAGTTTCATGGAAAAGTGCGGTGTGGCTGTCAGCTGTAGTGAAACGTATCTACGGACGAGTCAAATGGGCCAAAAAAATACTGAAGTTGCTACAGTGGTTCATCATAAGCTACTTCGTTATTACCACGCATCGCTAAATAGAACGAGTGCAAAGACCCACACAACGTCACTGGAAACGTGTGCTGTCTGTCAGACAATGGAAACTACAAGTCATTCTTGTCATTCGAACGTGTAGTATTTATAACAATATTATCTTCCTTCATATTATCATGCTTCACTGTGCTATCAGCTTTATCTTTTGCACGTCTGGTGTTGCGTACTGCCCGTGTTCGCACCGATAACTTTCGTTACTGCATCGTACTGTCAACCCCGTCAACTAGTACAAATCGTTTGTGCTTCTCCACTCGTACGGCGTTGCCCATATACATGGGGCCCAGGTGTAGTGCTCTTCGTTCATGTACAAATGAGCGTGGGTCAATGCGGTCGTACTGCACAAAGGAGTAATGCTAGTGTTGTGTCAATGTATTACGTGTGCTTGAGTTAGTTACAGCAGCGTTTGCCTTGACAAGAAAACAAAACTGAGGTCATATTTTCGTGCCAGTGTTAAATTTTTGACTAAGTTACGTTGCATTTCAGGAAACATGGAAGCTGACAGCAGTACGCAGAGTTTGCCCCTCATGTGGTTTGCCATCTTTACGTAAAAAGGGCAAATGTAACTTTGATACCGCTTTAGCCTCGACATGCGTTTCATTCATTTACACAAATTCGTCGTTGCGATTTGTGTAATAGAAATGCAGTGATGGCGTGTAAAGTTATTACGGGTCATATGTGCTTACTCCGAGAAAGATGTCCAATGGTACACTTCCATCGTAATAAATAAACTTATCATTTGCCTTTGTAGTTGCAAAACCATTCATACTTTCATTTCAGTAGTTATCAGCATTAACGTTACTAGACTAAGTTTGTTTGTCATTGGAAGTTACATTCACTAACGCGTTCCAGTCGATTGCGTAAGATCGATTACTACACACATTCACTCAATCATCTGAATTAGGCTTGCTGTGATATACTAATATACTACTTTTAGTAGTAATACTACCATGTATATCTTCTTTTCATTATAATCTTCTTGCAAACTAAAAGGCTGCATTCTGATGTGCTTGTCGCTATTACGGCAAAGTTTATGTTATAGAGGCAAACAGACGATCACGATGAAGCTATGGTAGTTAGCGCTCAAAGGCGAAATGTGCATTGGCGTCAGGCAGCAACGCCGCATCAACGAGGGAGTTGGCACTCGTTTACAGGAACTGAGATCCATAGACCATCCCGCGGTGGTCCATCGGCAACCCACACCCACGTAGCGCCTACGTTGAGATGTCACGATGCGCGGCATGCTGAGAGAAATGTAAACGTGTATGATGCGTCTTATTCATAAAGCACTACAAATTAAATACATCTTGTTATCTTTACTACATATATTTTGCACCGGATTTTGTTTGTTACGCTGTAAATGTTGATGAAGTACATTATGTCGTGTTTGCAGAGTAGCGTCGAGGTGTTGAGCGATGCAAATAACTTGCCGTGGACGGAATCACATCATCTAATGCCCCACCATTAATAGAAAGCTTGGTGATCGATGACATTCGTGCCGATAACACTTCATCTTTCATGCCATACAATCAATCGATTAGTGAAATAGGTGAGGCGTTGTATTACAACTATGAGTAAGTTTTTTATGAAGCAACCGTCATGTTACTTTCCATTAACTAATCGTTGTCATTAGTGCTATGAAACAGTACCGCACGGGCAATAATTGAGTAAAGTTTGCTGCTCAGATCATTAAAGAGCAGAGGTGGGTAGTGCAGAGGAGTACCAACGTACACCAAGCCTTACACTAACTGTGGTGAGAGTAGTGCAGCAAGGAGACTAATTGCACCACCAAGTGACTCGCCTCAAATTCATAAACCATTCTCTCTCACACGCAACACCTCTGCCCGTACACGATCGTGTGTGCTGAAACGCGATAACAGTTATTGACCCAGCAGACATGTCTACTCGTTACTCTTTAAAAAACGATGATTACAGATACTGTTGATGTACTCTGTTTATACTAACGTAAGAGGATATACTTTGGGCACTTTTTACGTATTTCTACGCGTTTATTCACCATGTATATTATATATACCATCTAGATGATATTATTATTATTGTTATCTGAACTAATATTACTACTATTAATACATTGATGGTTTATACTGAAGACAGTCATCTCGATAAAACATTTTATTTCTACTGTTAATTTTATCATGTACACTTTTCTCTCCAGCAACATCATCATTTGCACTAGATATTACATTCGTGTAGGTTTACACAAAGTTATGCATTAGCACATGTAGCGAGTGATTGACATAACGGGCTTACTTGATTGTTACAGTGCCACTCTGCGTGTTTGATTACTACAAGAAATCAACAGAAAATAACTACAACCCTAACAGAGGCATCTCGTTGTGCACCACATCATGCTCTACACGACGCTGAACAGAAGATGCAATAACAGAACCATCAGTCGGTCATACACTATTTGGCATGCTGTCATAACACTCATTGTTTTTTTGCGTGAATTTGTCATTATTTTTATTATTGACATTATCATTAACATTCCTATATCTATCCATGTTTGATTCGAGATCTGTCATCATTTATGGCCCTGCTGCGTTTGCTGCTGCTAATTTTTATAGTTACTCATACACGCCAATCTTTACACGTTGCCGATAGCCATGAAGCGCCTTCACGCGCTGACGTACATTAGCCTCGTAAATAAAACGAGCCAGTGATCGGGCACAAAAGAACGACCCACCGTTACCATGAATGTAAATCAATGGAACGCGAATATGTTCCTTATCGTGTCGCTATACCGCATACCCATCTGCAATTCAGTCGTAAATTCGTCATAGTTTGTAGTATGGCTCTGACGTACAGCACAGGTCACTCGTATCAACCTATGTAAACTGTGGGTAAAGTACCGGGTTGATGGCTAGCGATTGCGTTCGGTTAACTTGAAACACTCACAAATAGGCGCCTATAACAAATAAGGTGAATACGCAAATATAAAACGCATTTGTTACTAGTGCAGCTGCTATTCGTCTGCGACTTCATGTAGAATTGAAAAACATTGTTTTAATCATTACAAGTACAACTTACGTAATGTTATTTTGTCAGAAAGAGGTCTGAACCAGCTTAAAAACTTGAAGTAATAAAGATAAAGAATAGATAGATATATTAACGGAAAAGGAAATGTGTAAATATAATCAAAATACTTAATAGCCAAAAAAATTTAAATAAAATTATATTTACTCTTTTTTCTCTCCCGAGTGAAGCAGAAAAAAAATAGAAGTAACAGAAAACAAAAAACTAATTACTTTATTGCTATTCTCTATAAAACTTTTTTTGGGGTGATTTTATCGTAAAAAGAAAGAAAATCACAAGTAGAATAACAAGAAACATAAAGCTTTATATTAACATTAATTGTTCAGTTAGAAACGTTTTGCATTGACAAATAATTGATGATAAGCTAGTGCAAATGTATGCATATGCTCTTGTTGTTTTTTTGAGTAATTACGTCTTTTCTAAGGAAACAAATGTCAAACTACCTCACAATTAGCTAACAAATAACAAGCAATTATATAATATAGCTACGGAGAATGAGAAAATGAGGAAAATAAGTGCGATATATACGATAACATTACTTACTAAAAGTTTGGAAAAACAACAACTTCTTAATTGTTTAATGTGTATATATGTTAAAATTGATTGTATGTGTAAACAGTAGCAATTACAAATAGGGAAAAAAAATAACTCACAAAAGTATAAATAATATAATGAAACTGTTATTTTACATTTGCGTGAAATGACTTTTTTTTTGCTAATTGATTATGGCATGTATTAAGTTTTTTAATAACTTCGTGAAGATGAAGCAATGTACACCTTGCCTCCCGTCTTCTTTGCCTCTTCTTCTAATATGCTTGTTTGCTTTATTTTAAGGTAAATCAACGCAACCAGTGTAAGAATTTCCTCATCTACTGCTCAAAACATCAACCATAGTGTAAATAACAATACTCAGTAATGCAGAAGTAACTATTTCACTCGTTCACTAAACTACAATGGTGGTTTAGGCTTTTGCAAACGAATAACGTATTTTGTATCACTATCTGTCAAATCAAGTTTGGGATTAGCTACTTCCATAAAACTTGGCTCACCTTCTTCTGCTTTCGGTTTTATCGTGACGGTTTTTCACAGTTTTTACGATGCATCTTCGCTTTGCTAAAAGTTGCCAACTTATTTTACAACTGGCAAGTTAAAAATGTGATCTATCTACTTTTGTGTTTATATCTACGATAAATGTAGACCTAGCACAAATCAGCGACGGCCTGCAGTGGGCAAGAAGCGATATGGCCCATACAAACGTCGCTCTAACAAAAGTAAATCACGTATTAATTTTTCACATTACGGGGTGGTGATGTTTGATTATAACATATAATCACGTGCGCACTTTGTGATGAAAGTGTCACGACGAACATCAAAATTGTAGTGATTGAGTACAAAACGTACATTCTAACCTTGTAACTCATTGGAGTTTAGCAAACGCTCATAAAATCCCACACCCATAATACCTTCATGTACTTGCAAACGTTTACTGGCGTCTGTGAGCGTTTTCTTGTACAATAGAGCGCGTAGCTGATCCACAGTAGATGATAATAACAAAACCGTATTACGTCGTTAATGAAATGTATTTTATTTAGCCAATTTCTCAAGAAAGCTACTCATGTCAATTTGCTCAAAAATAGCCTAACGTTATTTTATAGCGTTTCGAGCAACTTATAATTACTTTTGCGTAAAGTATACAGCACCTTTCTGTGTAGCGTGTGGTACAAGTGCTGAAAAAAGGTGAATTTGACGAAGTAGCGATCGGCGAAGCATCGCAAAAAACAAATTTATTCCTAAACAATTTAGTTTAATGTAAATAATAACAGTAGTAATGGTACTAAAATTTTTAAAAATACAAGTAATTGTAAATACCCCGTAAAAATAAAGAAAAGAAAAAGTATGGCAAGGCTAGATTGGCATATCACATAGCATTTTAGGCGTGTATGTATTACAAGAAAACGTTAACTTACTAAAACATGAAACAATAAATATCAGCATAAATTTAATCTTTATAAGCAAATGAGTTACTGTACAAATGATTTTATTTATCATTTAACATATATTAATGTTCTTATCACACATTATTATTGACAAAGATTGTCTACATCATAGATAAAAAGGTTATTAGCAAGTATACAAAAACGTTTTTAGGCATTACAGAAATTTATTGTATAATTTAAGTTGATACTAGACAAGGGAGATTATACATGAATAACATTATCTTTATGAAATATTAGTAATATAAAATATAATGATAAAAAATTGTGGGGTTTTTTTTTTTTGCGATGTTAATTATCTAACGCAAACAAGTAGCGGTTGTGAAATTCAACCCCCAAAAGCTGCTACGCCTTTTTTGCGTAATTGTACTACTTTAGATCGTTCTGTGTGCTTGGCTATGATGATTTGTTTGCATCTGTGTTAGTTGCATTCTTTTCTTTTCTATTACTATTATTATTATTGTTATTTGTCTATGCGCGAACGTTGCTAAGTTCTTTATCATTATTACTATTATTATTATTGACTGTTTTAGTCTACAAAGGTTGCAAGGACAACTTGTTACGAATGTGAGTGCATAAGGCTGTCAATACATCTTCCGACATACTCTCAAGTAGTGTGTCGATTGAGTCTCCTTGTCTAATGCGTTTTTATAATCGCATCAACATAACTGGGAGCTGCTACTTGGGCATCTTGTCAATCTATGAGACTAACGTAGGTGGTAGATTACCAGCCTGAATGGCAGACAAGTCTGCCACGTAGCTCTTTCGTTAATTCATTACCGCAGTTTATTATGACTCAATACGAGCACGACGCCGCTTCTCTTATTATCATTTACGCTGTTGCTACTAACGCTGTTGAAGTTTTTCTTCTTCTTCCTCCTACGCCGCATCACGTGCTACGTTGGTGCGTGACACTGTTGTGTCGGTCTCATCTGGTATTTGTACTTTTAGTTGCACCTTCAAACGTGATTATTTCTTGATAAATTTGGCCTTTGCTACTTCCTGTTGAACTGGGTAGTCAAACACAACAGACAAAAACGGTTCAAGTGATGTAACAGGTGCAATATCTTTACTATCAACATTATTACTTTTATTACTTCTATTATTAATTTCACTTTCGTCGTTGTTATCTTCATCAACGTAGAAGCATTACAGTTTTTTTGACGAGAGACGAACATCAACTTCTGCGATGGAGCTAATGTTCGGAATGTACAATTACACAGTGTACATTGCCGGCACATTTTAACGAAAGTAGATATTACTTGCTGGTCTTTTATGCGAATGCCAGTCATACATTCCTTCCTCACGCACATGCAGTACACAGGGCGACTTGCTTGTCATCGACTTGTTGTCTTCTGATGATTATTTTTATTCCGTAATGTGACGGCTATCAGTGTTGTTACTGTGGTCATTATTAGCGTTATTACTAATACTAGTAGTATTAGTAGTACTAATAGTACCGTTTGTACTCTCTTCTAATTATTCTATCAGCTTGCCCGTTTTTAGTGTACCCTGAATACGTGTTGGTGCGGTAGGTGCGTTGTTGGATTGTGGTAAATTAATTTCATTTTGTAATGCATTTGCTGCTTTCGGCTGAGTAGATATGCGAATACGTTGTGGTTACAGTGTACCTTTCACCTTGAAGTTCAAATTACGAAACTCGTCAATGTTAAGGGTAGGTTATGACTTTTGCTTGATTCATTGCATGCACAGTGCAGCTACAAACCGACGAAACTAGGCGTCTTTACTACACCGTTACAGTGTACGTGGATTTACAATAACGTCGTACACTTTGCACGGTCTACCTGCTTTGTCCTTGTCCGGTTTTGCCTGCCCGCAGCTAAGTGGTACACGAAATTGCACCTCACCATTATCTACGGCGGGACTGGTCATGCAATCGACTTTAGAAGACATAGGCATTGGTTAGGCAATGCGCTCATGCTGGCAAATATTCACAAACACCTTGCCACCACCAGCCACAGCACACTTAATGCAGAAACCAGGTGTGGGCAAAATGTACATTCACTGTCCATCTTCATCACTGTGAACTTGCTATAAATCTTTTTGTGCAGCACGCATACTTTACTATTGTAATTTGTGTTGTAAGTTACGCAGTCATTCCTCTCGTTTAGGGTCATCATTTTTGGGAATACTTTTTAATAGCTCAGATGCATTCTACGTCACGTTGCTCTTTTTTCCTACTTACGACTTGGACTTTTGCGTTTTTGTGCTATCTGCTACTGCTGTTGAATTTGTTGTTGCTGTTTTACTTTAGCTATCGTCGTCACCACTATGCAGCACAGCTCGCTGAAATATTTCCATAAACTAACGATTTTGCAGCAAAGCTTGCGCAGCTGCATTAATCTTAGTTTCAGATGTCATGTTCTTTCTTTCTTTGTGTGTGTCTGTTTATATCTTTTACTTTGATATGCGAGCTTGTAAAAAAATTGTTGTGTATCACTTGATCGAGATGTATTCACGTGATTGATTTGCAATACATTACGAAATTTTTAAAAAATTGTCCAAGAAAAAAAAAGTGTGAGCAAAATAACAAAAAATTGGAATAGGTGATGAATATAGATAGGGGAAAAAATTTTGTTGCAAATTTGTTTGCAGCTATTGACATTTTATAATATTTGTAAGTTTTTTGTGTTTTGTTTGTTTGCACGTTTTGTCTGTGTTTACTTTGTTCAACAACAAATATTGTAATTCTGACCGGTGTACAGTAAAAAAAATAATTATATCATATCTTGCATTTGCGATAAATTATTAAAATATATAAGTAGTAGTAAGTATATAATTGTATGGTCGTTGGTAAATGTATAATTTGATACATATTATTAATTTTTATATATACTGTGAAGTACAAACTAGTATAAGTACAAATATCTACAAATTGTAAACACATTTCAGTGTATTTGCAACAATTATGTTTGCGTATTAGTCTGCTTCAATAGTAAAGTCGATGAAATAATAATGTTACATGTTCACATAATAAAAAAAAAACCAGCTGATACTTATTATACAAATTGCAAAAACAAGTAAGTTATAATAAGCAAAATAAATATAATAAAGAATAAACTAGTAACATCTTACAGTACACTTTCTTATTATTGAGTATTCGTGTTTTAACACAAATATAACTCTGTAAACTAGTACGGATAAGCTAATAATTATTATATTATTGATACTATATAGAAATAAAACACAATAACAAAATAGATGAAATTGTATAAGTTTATTTTAAAATAAACGTATATAGGTAAAAAAGCCTTATTTTATAAGAAAAAAATCAGCAGTGTATGTATTTGTTAGTGTATAGATATATTAAAGATACAACACACACAAAAAAAGGGGAAAATTACTATTGATGAGTTTAGAACGTCAAAATAAAATAAAATAAAAAAGTTAATGCGGTAAGTTTCAGTTGACAAACTAATTGTGAAAAGTTGCACTACATACTACTCAGTTCGTAACTTCTTTGCTTTAAACGTGTTCACTAGTCATTATTACTTTTTATTTGACTTAATACTCTGCAGTTACATATGAGTTTAACTTGTCAATCAGTTATCACTGTTCAGCGGTGAATGCAACGCGCTACTGTCGCATCTACTATGCATAGTTAACGGCACTTTATAAGGTGCCTGTTAGTGATGAGAGTAATTTAAACTATCTCTAAAAGTTGGTACAACTACTCTTAGTTTAGACCTAATGGTGCGTCGTTTGAGTTGACGTAAACAATGGTACTGTGTTTGCATTACTTATAATTTTGCTCGTGGTTGCTTTTGTTTTAGTTGTGCTATCTGGAAGTGCAATGGATTTTGCTTGAGGAGGTGATGACACGCTTTGAATGCTTTTTTGCTTCGTTTACTGTGTCACTTTAGCCAAATTGATTGCGTTACTTTTTGATTGTGAACTTTCATCATCAGTGTTACCTGTCCCTGACGTTGGTGATTGCAGCAGTGAGTTAGGTGAAATAAGACTTGCGAAAATGGTCGTTGGCAAAGTGCTGGATGCACTGTACGAAAGCGAAGATGCCAACTTGTGATTATGTTGATGATGATGATGAAGATGATAACGGCGACTAGATTAGTTTTTAGGTGTATCAATATTACACTCATTACACAAACTATTGTTTAGTTTCGCACTCTTGTCATCGTTTACAACATTATTATTAACAATATCATGATCCTTTGTATCATGATGTTCTCTATGATGTCTAGGTAATTCTTATTATTGTTCCTATTTTCGCTGCACTAGTACGTTGTAATTTTTTTCATTTTGCGGTTTTGTTGTGCTATTGCTATCAGCTTTATGAAGAGATGATCAATGCAACTGCAAACGTTACATCTATAAATTGCCAGCAACTTGCTCCTATTTTATGTATGATGATTTATTTTTAGTTTTCTCGTGTACGTAATTTTGTGCTTTCTCATCTCTCGTCTTGGTGCTTTTCAGTATTTGTCCAGTGTGCGACAAATCCGGCAGACTACGTTTTCACGGCACAGCGTCTTGCTTGCCCACCGTGTACGCGTGCATACTCGAATCCTGCTCATTTGTTTTTCGCATACCATCTCACGAAATTGCTCGCTGTCGTGCATTGTGTGCTGCATCCCGTTGACTTGCCAGGAAACGACTCGTCCGCCGCAAGCGTGGATCGGTTAATGAAATGACGTGACGTAGACTTGGGTGACTACCGTTGACACTAGAATCTGCCAATTCGTTACTTATAGAGTGTGAAGTAGTACGTGTGACAGAGGGCATAACACACACCTGAGACCCACTTACACTCTTAGCCTAATGGCAAACTCCATCTGAGGATGGAAATAGGTTGAACATTGAACTTGATGTGGCACTGAAGGCGTTGCTAATGTTAACGTTTTATGACACATTTTTACCTGAAGCCACCTCAATACTCTGCGACGAAGGCTGTGGCTGGCCATGCAACTCGCGCGGAATTAGCCCAGCCACAAGACGATGATGCAGCAACTGATCAATTTGGTCAATTGACGCATCAGCAGTATCACGTAAAGTAGATTAAATTTAAAGTATTTTACATGGCACATCCATTTTACTGGGTAATGTTTGTACGGCTTGCTTTCCACTAATCGCACATGTACTTCTATAACTTTGTTCACGTTTAACCTTTAAATTTTTGTCCTTATCTTCATTACTTTTCTACTAATCTATTTTGGCAATTTTTACACCAAATAACGATTTTAAGGCAAGTATTGTGCTAGACTTTTTTGTATCACTATCCTTATCTTTCCTGCTCTTCTTCTTTGTCTTACGCACAGAAGATTCACGCGATGGCTACGTGTACTATGCACTCAACCTAGGTGGTGTGTGCAAGCTCGACTACTACTACTGCTACTACTACTGTTTTGAGTTATTCTATTTTTGTGATGCAAGTTTTTACTGCAACTACTACTACTACTTCTTCGTTGTTTCACTTTCCTACATTTCATTCATTTTATTTGTTTGATGCAATGATGACAACAAAGGGTGTGATGTTGTGACGAGCTGTGGTAAAGAGCTACTTTTATTGTTATAACGATTATTGTTGACGCTGATTCTATTGCTGTCATTTGTGTTATATCGCTTTGTAAAAGATGTTGAACGTGTGAATTATTTTTACTGTTATTATTATTCTGGCTGTACTTATTAAGTTTTTTATTTATGTAGTTGAGTTGATGTTGTTGTAGCAATTTACATTTACTTTGTTGAGGTATGAGCAGATGATAGTGGTTTGGTCTGATCGTGTAATTACTATTACTTACTACTGAGTGTATTACGATTATGAAATGAATGCTTTCACTTAAATTTCATTGGCAGCGAGCTAAGATTGCAGGTACACTGAGTTATCAAAGAAAAAATGCTATTGAAATAAGAAGTAGAGTGTCTGTGATCACAGAAAGGAAATGTAAAGAATAATACAGCAACTGTACACAAAATAGTTTTAATGTACAAGGATGAATGTCTAAAAAAGAAAAAAAAATAATTTTAAAAAGATAGAGTAGTATGATTAATTAGTAGTATACCTGTTAAATGCGCAAGAGAAACTAGCCTTTAAGAGAATATATAGATGTATAGAAAAAAGATGTGTTGTTATAGTCTGCCTGTATAACACAAAAGAAGATAAGAATAAAAAAGAAAATGTACAGCAATTAAACAAATAGTAATTACATTTTTTTTGTTATTGAAATACAATACACAAAATTTAGTAAAAAAAATAAAATTTGATATAGTTGTTTTTGGGTGTTTGGATTCAATTTACACACATAAAACCCATCAGGTTTTTATGTTATCATTGAATTTAGTAATAATAATTTCTTGTGGTTTTTTTTTTGGTATTAACTTTATGTAGCAAAGTTGTACATTTTACGCAGATCTACTGGATTAGGTGCACCGTGATAGCATGTTTTACTATTTAACATCGCGTTTGCAGGAAATAATAACAACTATCGCAAGAAGTGATCTAGTGATGGGGCAATGTAGTGTGGCGAGTGTGAAATACACTTTTCAAGTCATTCATGCTACTCGTCGCTGCAACTCAACGTTCGACGAGCTACCATGGCCTGTCCTATTCCAGTCATCACATGGACACTGGTTCACAACCCGCCTGCCGCGTTGGCGCCAATAATATCCGTCTCAATGTTGTCACCGATCATAAAGATGGACTGCAAATTGCTATCGGGCCAACCAAACACGTTGCAAATTCTACGCAGTCGTTCTTATGCAAAGCTAAACGCAATACGTCGAGGCTTACCATACATGGTAATCTCTAGATTATTGCCTGTTACACTCTAATAAACTGACGTAATCATCTACTTGAACGCACCTTGACCCAAACGCGGTAGCAGTGCCCTTGTAGACCAAAGCAAGTCATCTGCCGCTACAAAGTATGGCACGGTTTGTGTTCGACTAACATAACGTCCTACTTGCCCATTTGGCGAGGTGAGTATGTCAAGCATTACCTGAATATCACTAAACACGTCATCTGGATCGTTGAATTGGAAAATGGCTGCAATTTCAGGATATGGCATGCTGTGTGGTGGCATCACCTGTAAATGATTTCACTTTTTATACGGTACAAGCTATGGGTGTTGAGATTGATAATCAAGAATAGAAATTGCATTGTGAAAACCGTATTGTTTAGCAATAGAAAGACAACATGGTGGACCTACAATGAGCACTGGTTTGTCTGCATACAGTGGTGCCATTAATCGCATCGGACTATGAGCCAGTACTACCTGCTACGGTAAAATAGGGCACGATAACAACTAAGAGAGTTACTGCGCTTTGGCTGCCTCACTGAGTGGCCCGCCATTGGATAAGAACATGAAAGGTATTTTCAGTGTGTGAAGAAGTTGCACTGCCGTGTCTGCGCCTGGGATAAGCTATTTACTACGGTACAACACGCCATCCAGGTCAATCACCACACCAGTAGTGCCATGCAATGGTCATTGTGGGTTGCCAGATGAGGGTAGTGGCACAAAGCTGGTGTACTTGTACGGTAATTTATTCTACATATCACGCGACAAAAGCTACAACGTTTACGGGGAGTATGTAGAAAGCGCTATTTATGACATACTTGGTGAGTTAACGGAGCAGATTTCATCGATGTAATTCTTATTGCTGTTGTTGTTGTTATTGTTGTTGATGTTACTTGATAAATTTGCTGTTGTACTCATATGAGAGCAACATGACGACGACGATGACGACAAAGCATGAGAAGAAGAAGAAGAAGAAGAACAAGTCGAATGCTAACGAGTTCTACTTTATATTTACGCATTGACTTGTTTGTGTAGTTGTATTTGCTGCTACAACGTAGTTGCGTATTCGCCTCATGCCGCTATTCCCGTGGTGTCAAAGTATTTTCGTGGTGTAGCGCTATATGGTAGAAACTTCCGTTCTTATTACATGACTTACGCATTGTGCTTTGCTATATCAGCGGCACGCTGTTCAATCTACACAGGTGGCATAGACGCTACGGAGTTTAACTACTGATATTCCTCTCAACGTTTTTACTCTTTGCGTTTACGCGTTAGTGGGTTACTACTTTGCATTAGCCCTGCGAAAAACTCATCTGCAGATTTACCGTCTTTCTCTCACGGCGGTACAAAGCGTTTGCCTAGCTGCAACGTACACTGAAAACACAACGATAAGTATTGACAAGAAGTACGCATGTGTGCCTGGTATAACAGAAAGAAGGAATAATATGTGGAAAAAAAAGAGAATCTGCTAGTGAAAATGTATTAAATAAACAGGTAAACTTAAAAAATACGGCAGAAAAGTAAATGAACTAATGTCTGATTTGTGATCTTGCTGAAAAGCAAGCAAAAAAT
Organism: Blastocrithidia nonstop; assembly: GCA_028554745.1. Taxonomy (NCBI): domain Eukaryota; phylum Euglenozoa; class Kinetoplastea; order Trypanosomatida; family Trypanosomatidae; genus Blastocrithidia; species Blastocrithidia nonstop. Next base: position 38,167 of record JAQOTN010000018.1, on the reverse strand, counting down.
AAAAAGTTGTAAATTTGATGTAAAGTAAAATTTATAAGTTTCACATCATATAAGTATTGACGTACAGACTATTTATTGCGACTTTTCTACAAGAGTAAACTATTTTCATTTCATAGTACGTTTCAACTATTCTATTAATATAATATATAGTTGTCTTTTTCTTCAGGATAATAATATGCTTTTATAAAACAATAATAAAAATATTTGTTACTTATAATTTTTATTTGCATTGTGATGTATTTATTGCTGTAGAATATGTGCTGTCATTGTAATGATTAATCACAACATCCTATGGCAGTTTTGCCTTTGAGCGAATACTCTACTTTACAACAATCATAGCGTTGTCTACCTGGATGAGAAAGACAAGTAGGACAATGTACAACCCGCTCATCGTCATGTTTGACAAGGTGAAATATTGCAATAACGCCGGTGAGCTTAGTTGTTGTGCCAGTGCAAATACTATTTGCACGACTTAGGAAGTGGACTAAGAAAATCTAGACGGTGCTCCGTCTAGATTGAAAAGACGTGCACCTAATAAAATTTTTATTACATCACAAGTAGATAACGTAAAGATGAGAACAAATGATACTATTGTCAATGAGCCAATGATTATACCGAATATGCTGCAGATTTTACCTAGGACAGACATGTTTTGTTAATTTGTAATTGTGTTCTAAATTAGAAATGTCTGTGTGTGTAAACTTCTAAGATGACGATTACATTATCAATAACAAAATTTAGAAAATGAAAAGAAAAATAAACACATGTCGCTGTCAAAAGTACACCATAATTGCTTATGTAGCTGTGAACTACTTATTAACTCAAACACATTATAAATGACATTAAAAAAGCAAATTATGTTTCTCAGTGCCGTATCTCACAAAATTATTTAGAAATAATTTAAAATACACGTTATAAGAAGAAGAAGAAAAAAGGAAACGATAAGAAAAAAAATACAAAGCAACAATTAATACAAAACTGGGGATAAGGTATTTAGTATCACCGGTGATGATGATAACGAGCAAAAAAAAGTTTTACTTTGTAAGGTATGTTGTTGCAATATAAACAAAAGATATTTTGCGGTAAAACTTTTTAAATAAGACGTTTTGCCTTCAAGTGTTGATGAAAACCTTGAATGTAATCTTGTGTTCGTCTTGCAACTTCTCGTTCTTCCTCGTCTTTGGCCTTTGCACCTAGCCATTCAGTCATATCCGTGCCACGTGCTTCTCCTTGCAACAAACCGCGTTCAATCTCTATTTGACGAACTTCATTACGTGACTACGATACCGCCTTTGCTCTACGCTTTCAGAATTGCTCGTGATAATAGTTTGCCTCATGCTACAGCCGCAGTGGATCTTTCTTACGGAGAGTTTCAATATCCGATAACAAATCGCGTGTTCGTTGGTCCAGTAGATTTTCTCCTAACTGGGCTTGAGCGGCGGTCTGGGCCTTGGCAATTCGATAACGCGCAAACATTTGTGTAGCAATAAAAATGAAAATGGCTCCCGCAAATCACTTGTGAGTCTAGGTGGTAAATCAGAATCATGACGAGATATGATTGATAGGGTGAATGTACACCGCCTTTGTAGTATTTGTGAAAACGATAAAGTTGCGATTTGCAACATCGTTGGCTTTGCCTAGAGCATTATGCATCTCAGCTTCATTTTTCTCTTCTCCCAATGATGACGATGAGGAGGATGACTAAGATTATGATGCTGCTGCTGCTGTGGCTGAAGATGCAAAATGAGCGGCTTGATAACGTATACTGTTGCAATAGAAGTAAGGAATAAGTCATGCATGGTTCGCATTATGTGCATACATAGACTTTGATAAATGTCTCATCATCGTATTTATTTATATTAACTGGATTGATAAAAAGCAAAAAAAAGATAGTGCTGGCAATCTTTGATAGAAAAAAATTGTTACTGGACGCACTTGTATTTATTTCTTGACTATTGGTAAATAAATAAATTATTTGTTACTGATACTATTGTTTACTAATAACTATACTATTACTTTATTATGTTGTAAAAAATTAGTTGTTTTTGTTGTAAATATTCAATATCTTATAATGGACTTATATTTAAGATTTATTGTGTAAATTTAACAAAATCAAAAGTTGATAATAAATTAGCATGTTCGCATGTATACGATTCTATTATGTTTTATCTAAAACATTTCAGAGTCGGTATAGGTAATTTGTCATAGAAAAAGAAATTAATTATGCATGCTGAAAAGAATTTTCATGAGCAAAATCACACATATTTTTTTTTGGCATAACAATATTGTAAACTGATGACAAAAAAAAAAGTTGATAAATAAATGTCGTTGTATTGCAAAATGTTACAAACACGTTATAAAATATAAATATTTATGTCTATCAATTAGAAGTTATATATTGTTTGTCTTCAAATTCTTTGAAGTATAGTAAATTAATTTCAAGTAATGTTGTTATATATATATATATTGTAAAAGAGTGCTTTCTTACTTTATCATGTACATTTTAAGCACCATAGTAACGATGCAGATGAGCAGACAAACGTTTATAAGTAGTAATCACGATGTCTGTCAAAGTCCATTGTCAACTTGCAAACCCTACAAAATAGTTACTTGAGCACAAATGTCATCATCACCGTCAGGATAAAGTAATTGTCAAAATTATGGAGGCAACGACACATTGGTGCATATATTCTGTTTATTAGATGCACTTAATTTAATAGTATATGTATCTGACTGTATCTATGATTACATGGATATCTTTATGTTTGAATTCTATTGTTCAATTTATTTCAGCCTGTTATTTTTATGTGTACTTGCAATCGTCGTCCTACGCAATACTGACTTATCAAGAGAATCTTTGCTAGATATATTGGCAGCAGATATGGCAGCTGCAGTAATTTTGAGTGCAAACATTTGACGTATGTCATGTTTAGCCTTAGCACTATCAGTAGTATTTATGTTTACCACTTATGGTACGTGTACCGTCACATCTATTGTGAAGTTACAACTAATAGAGCTACGAGAAATTGTTTTGATATTTGTAGTGCTACTACTGTTATTAATGTTAGTATTATAAAAACAGTTTATGCTACTGTTTGTAATGGCCTACTAGCTGACATCGATAATATGTTTGAATCGGTCCACACGCGTCAATAGGCATGGTGGCTTGGTGCTGAAAAGCGTTTCACGTGATGCTTATTATGCGTTAGAAATTTTATCATCAAACTAATGTGCTTTACTGTTACTAACATTTTTATAATAGTATTTGTAACTACCATTTGGAAGTAAAGTCGTCTGAAATGATGAGTCGGTGTAGTGTATTTGTGATAGTAAATATTGGCTTAATTGCCGCTAACAACTAGGCGCAAACGATGACGGTACTCAAATGGAATCTACGTTTTCAGTTTATTTCACACTCTATTTGTGACTTTTTCGTTATAAATTTTTGTCGTAATTCACCTTTACATTTTTTATATTCATATTATTGTCATTATGGACAATAATCTTGTCAGCTTTTGTATAATTTGGCATTGTTTCCTTCACAATTGCTTGTAAATTATATGGTACAAAGGGCGATGTCATCCTTGCGTTCTTCATGTTAGGCATGGGCACAGTTGTGATCTTATTTATACTTTGTTTTCTTTTCGTGTTAAGTGTGGCAGAATAACAAAATAAATCGCTTGATGTGCCTATGTAGACAACAAGTCGAACTGCAGATATTGTGTTTGACTATAGTGATAACTGTAACACTCCTGTGGTGGTGAATATTGTTGATGATACTTGATGCCATTACGCAAATGGCACCAAGCGAGTATTACAGTTTTACGTTGCAGTCAAATTAGTGCTGTGATCAATGTTAAGACAATCATTATTGTCTTTATTAATAACATTTCGTTAATTTATTTTCAGCATACACGTGTCTTTATCATCGTTTATGCTAATTTCTTACTTCATTGTTTGCCAAGGCATCATCATATTGTTAACATTAATTGATCAATCGGCAGCATTTACACTATTTGAAGCAAGCACTAACATAACAGCCGACATGAATAAAAACCATGATGGAAACAATGATACACAGAGGAGCATGATGTGCATGTTACACAAAATAGAAAAGCTAAAAACTGCAATGTTTAATCACTGTAAGAAAGAAAAAAAATTATAACAACGCTACCTCCTAATTTAAAATAAAAGAACATTAAGATTTTTTTGCAAAAACAAACAGAAATGATTATTGGTATAGATTTGAGAATATACTCATAGTTTTACTATAGAAAGTAAACTTATCTTTCTTGATAAACATCTCATCTGTAGAAAATATTCACATATCGATACCGATGTGGTCGGCATGTAAATCTGCACATGAAATTACCGTTATATGCATTGAATAACTCAATCAGTATTTAAATTCATCAACATTACAATCACTATTTATGTTATAATAAGCAGAAGATTATAAGCAAACGTTTACCATACAAATAATTATATAGCAGAAGATATATGAACGCTAATGTTATTGCGTGTGTCTACGTTGCAATAATAACAAAGGTATTATTAGTGATTAAAGCTTACAAATAAATAAGCACAGTAATAAAAAACAAAAGTTTGTATTCAGTGAAAAAAAACTTTTAGTATTATTGTATACAGATATATATATATATATATATATATATATATATATATATATTTCTTTGTATGCATTAGTAGAATTGTTATAATTGCATTTTATAAATCACATAAAGTAAAATATATATAGATAATATTACTATAAAGCCACTATTTCGATCTTTGCGTAAACAAACGTGCTCCTCGATCAAAGTTTAATAAGAAAAATTTTTTATGCAATACCATATTTCTATAAACATTTTCCTCAACGGAACAATATCAAACTCGCTTCTCTTTTGTTGTATGTACGTTAATAAGTTATTACAACACGGTGGATAGTTAAGTATATTATAATTAAAAAGTTAAAGTAGTTTTTATAAATGTTCACAATAATTATAATGCTAACAGCGTCAGTCAAATTTAATTTATTTTAATGCTACAATAAAAAGAGCTGACATATTTATATTATATAATTAGGTGTACACAACAAAACAAATGAGCTGAAACATATTAACGTTATTGTATAGATTAAGTAATGTATATGAAAAAGAAAAACATATTTCTGTATTGAAAGCAGAATTGAAGTCAAAACAACTATCGTTAATGTATAACATTCGTCTTTTATTCTGAAATAAATTTGTGTATTCAAACTTCAGATAAGTATATGTTAAATATTTTATGTTAATCTGTACTAATAAGGATTAAATGAAGTGAAACAAGTTAGTATACCCTTTGATTATATATAAAATGACTGTTTACATATTTTGTAAGTAAAACATTAAGGTGTGAAATGTTTGTTATATTTGTTGTTGATTTTTTTATTACAAGTGTGCACTTGTGTAATGATGTGATTTATTGGCATATGTATTTTGCATAACAGACATGTTGTGATGTTGCATTTGTTGCACTTATGCTTTGAGTCTGTCAAGTTAACTTTGCGGCTTTTATATTATGCATTACTCGTTGTCCGTACGTATTGCATTTACCATTTGCGGAGAATAAACAACAGTTATTTTTTAGTACGGTTACTTCTCATTTTTATCATTAACACATACTTTGTTGCCAAAAACTTTCTTATTGTACAAACACAATGACTGATTATTATTATTGGTGTTATTATCATTATGATTTGTAATGTATGTATATTTCCTTTTGTTATTTTGTTTTTCATTCGTTTTTTAACGTCATATTGTGGCAAACCTATCGTGCAGTGCCTGTTTTAGTGATGGTGGTAAAGGAGTTACAGTTGGTTCATTGGTTTGACAGCCATCATCAGTAAGTAAGTCGATGGCGTTATCGATGGAGTAGAGCAGCTACTTCAATGCACACATCGCAACATTACTTTTTGGTTTTTACAATTACTACTAACTCTGATACTAGTGATACCTGCTTTTCTACTACAAGCAGTAGTGTTGCTAAGACTTATTTGCTTTCAATCTTTCATTTTTTTTATCGTTTGTGTTTTTATTGTCTTCTTCTGACATGATGGCGAGTGACGGCATAAGTGCAAGACACTTTATCTGCGCCTGCTGTAACTCATCCACAGCACGAAGATGACGACTGTGTTTAACACGAATCTGAAATCGTGCTTCTTATAACTTATCAGCGTACTAGTGTGCCGTTGACATTAGCAGTACATCTCTACCTTCTTCTGCCTTGAGTTGATCCAAATGTAAGTAGGTCGTCATGCATGAGCTGACGAGACTGTTGCGCAGCGCACTTTACAAAACTTGCACACGCTCTACCGCATTGCGTGACAACTCAGCCGCGTAAATGGCATTGTGATTACAAATAAATGTGTTTACTTCTTTGCCTATTTGCGTGTGTAAGTTAACGGTGTATTAATGGTGTGTGGTTAGCCGCTCATTCATTTATGTACACTCAATTGCTGCACGCTGAATGTGTTCATCATATATCATTTACATCACAAGGGCAATCGTCTGTACATTTGGTAGTCCGTCTTTATGGCATAATGCAATTGTGTTGTAGGTGAAATCATGGTTTGTCTTGCAATTTTGAGTTTTATCAATAATAATATTACCACCATTTGTGTTAATAGTATTTGTTACGTTATTATCATTATCATTGTAATGCGACACTCATCGTGTTGACAAATCGAAAATTCTGGAAAGTAAACCGTGCTACTTCTTGGCGTTAATCTTTGTACTTATTTTTTTATTTGTTTGTTATCGCGATGGACCATTTTATAGCATGTCTTACAGTAAGTCTTTTGCCGTTTATGTCGTTTATGTTGGTGATATTGTTGTTGTTGTTGTTGTTCTGTTTGTCAACGAGCACTGTTTGGTGGCTTTGACATCAGAATCAGCACTGTAAAGATTTTCATTACGGATAGTATCATTACTGTCACATTGAGGTGATATGGTGTACATTTTTACGGACCGTGGGATAGCTGCACTCTTGGACTAATTTTAGTAGCCTTCGCTTGGCAATGTATTACTTACCGTTATTTGATTCTGAATTTCTACTTTCAAAGGTGTTGAGATACGAAAAGTAGAAGATGATGAAGAAGACGTACTAGTAGACGACATTGCTGATTTACCTCTACTATGCAAAGGTAAAGGTGAAGCGCAGCTATTGTCTTCATCTTCTACTTTTCCTTTTATTACATATTACGTATTATTTTGAGTGTTATTACACTGTCGAGGAAGTGTAAGCTCATACAGTCACAGCAAATCAGCCGCATCAAGCGTTAGCACACCATGCAACACACTGGTTACAGCAGACACGTTTATTCTGCAAAAAATAGCCCTACGCGTAATGTACACCTCTGACAAGTCTGCGTCATTGTAAACAAAAGTGAGAGACGCGCATTGGTTTTCATGTTGCTACTGACGTTACAGTTACTAGTGCAATCGCTGCTGAGGCGTACAAATTGGCGATATTGGCTAATCTACTGACAATTCTGTACGGTTAAGTTTAGGTAAAGGTGAAGTTGTCCGTGTTGTGAAGATTGCTGACGAAGACGAAGAAGAGGAGAGGGAAGGGGAAGAAGTGATGGATTTAACATTCCCCACATAGTGTACGTGCGATTTAGCGTGTTGTTTGTGAGTATGCATTACTCCAAATCGACGTTTTATTAGCTCATCATAATACTTGAACTGCTTGCGCAATCATACATACAAGCGTGCGGTTAACGCAGAAGCCGCATATGCATTTTCGTACGTCACACACGTATCTCGCAAAAGCACATCTCTCACATTGGCAAGACGACACTTAACTTCATGTAATGTATTATCGTTAATGTGTACATCAAGCCCACCTTATGCAGCTGCATATGCAGCAAAAGATTAAAACGAGTGTGCAAACTCACTTTTACGTACGCATTGAGTTACTTATTGTCAGCTGTCCTGTGTGTAGATTGCATTCATTGCGGTAGTTAAATCAACCATACTGATCGTGTAGAGCACTGATGCTACTACACGACGTGTGACTTATGACACAGACGAAAAGGGCAGGCAGAGCAAATTTTTTCACTCATCTGACTACGCATCAAATAGGCAAATTTCTTATCCTGATGCCATAATGTGCACTGGTGTATGGCTTCAATAATTAGCAGCTTCTTTTGCAAACAATCACTGACGAGGAGCAGACGATGAAAACTTTAACGATGACGATGGTGACTGAGATGAAGATGAAGATGAAGATGAAGATGAAGAAGATGTTTGTAATTACGTTGACGATGACGCAGACGAAGAAAGCGCCATTGGCTATGATGACATGGATGTCAATGATGTACGAGGCTTTGCTTGGTGATTGGTATTTCATCTATTGGTGTTAGCGCTACTTTTCAAAACATGTAACTCGTTTCATGACCGCTTAAACATTTTTGTGTGATTATCACTCATGTTATTATAAATATTATGATTAACAATATTTTTGTGGTTTGTCAGTGGTGCTGTTGATGTATGCTATTTTTATTGTTACTATTGTTGTTGTTGTCTTTGATGTTGTGAAATCCGATTAGTACAACATGCACACTATTGCACATGTGTATACTATACATGCTTATTGTTATTATCATTTGTCTGCAGCAGCTTTCACTCACGAATGGCGAACGCGGCATTAGGCATGAACTGCAAATCTTCAGTGTGATTAGACAAAGTATTAACACTGCTGCCAACAGTGTCAACGTAGGCACTGTCTTTGTTAGTGTTTGCATTTGCTTACACATTAATAATAGAACCTACGGATCACACTCATTGACCTTATACATTGACACTTTCAAATAACACGACGTCTTCTTATAACAAAAGAGACGATTAATTTACAGCTAGGAAACGATTTGATGACATCGATGAAAAATTATGTTGAATTAGCATTATACATACAATTCACAAAACTTTTAATTCGTACTATATAAACAAAGTTTTATATTTGTAATTATATATAGAATTCAAAATAATGTGTGGATTTATATAATATTGACACAAGCAATAAAAAAACAAATTATAAAAATGCTTAATTTGTGTTATAGATATATGTCTTATTGTGCGTAAAAGCGTATTGAATAAAGTAAACAAATAAATATAATCAAATAAAAAAAAGAAGAGTTTTTTATGTAAAAAAAAGAAAGATTTTATATAGTTCAAAATTATCATTGTTATTGTAAGCAAATAGTACACGTAGAGTTAACAAATTTTATTATTAATATAATAAAGAAGATTTTTGTGTGAGAAAATAATATTTAGAGAAATGGCACTGTACACACGTACAAACATTTATGCGAAAACACAATATAGAAATAAAATGCAACGTTTTCTTAAGCAATGTAATAAATAGCTACAGAAAAATTCATATATAAATAAAGATAAAATTTGTATTATTTTTTTTTAATCAAACCAACGTACGTTTTGAATTCAGTAAACATGTTTATTGTTGTTGTAGAAATTAATTCTTTAGTAATATGAAGGCAATTGAGAAGCTAATAAACGAAAGTGCAAAAATAATCACTTTTTTTGAAACAAAGCCGTGAAAATATTTTGTAATATGTTATTTTCAAATGTTTTTTTTTAAAAAGTGTTTCTTTCCTTTGTAAAGGAGAGCAATATTTTTGTGAATAAATAGTAACAAAATACAATAATTATTGATAATATAATAGTTATAACTCGTAGAAAAAAAATAATTAATAGTGCCAACGTTTTAATAATATACACTAAGCTATTCACATTATTCGTAGTAAAGGTAAGTATTTTGCGGGAAAAAAATATATAAGTTGTTAAACTTGTTTTGTGCTAATTATTATTAATTAATTATTTGTTTTCATTAACTTGATTAGTTACTTGTCAGTTTACTTCGTGTTTGTGATGACAGTAATAAATCCTTTTATGACTATTCTGTGCTTTTCTTGATCTAGGTCGAGGCAAGGGCTCGTCGTGCCTCAAGTCATGCCTCTGCATTTTCTCTGTGTCTCTCACAAATGCCGCGTCGTTCATCTTCTCAGTTGGGTGGTAAAAAGCTAAATGATGACGCTTGAGGATCAGACGACAATATTTTTGCTTTTTGCAATTAGAGTGATTGATTCTGTCGTGCCTACTGTTGTTATTGTTATTGTTATTGTTATTGTAATTGTACATGTTGTTGCTGCTCCTCTTGAAATGCAATAGATGTATTTTATGAAGAAGTTGAGGTAGAAAGTCCAAGAATATAACTCGAGTTAGATGCAACGTGTGAACTTGCAAACGACGACGATGATGAAGGTAACAACTTTGTGATAAACGCTGAACGCAGAAATTACGATGTCTTGGACGATAATGAGTTGTCTGTCTTGTTACAAGAAGGTGTAATCGTCTACCTTACCTTTGACGTCAAGGGCGATGATGCTGCAGGTGACGTTGATAATGTTTAACGTTATCTTATGGAAGAAGACGTTGAGATAGCATGCGCGTATTTTTCATTTGATTCACTATTTTTCAAGCTTGTTGTTATTGTTGTTGTTGTTGTTGTTGTTGTTACAGTTGTTTTTTTCATCGTCTTTGACTATGAAAGCAGAGGTGAAAATGTTAACAACATCTCATCCTATTATTGAGTATTACTATTACTATCATTGTTTTACGTAGCACCTTTAATCTAATCAACATGATCGTGATTGTGTGACACTAGTTGCTGTGAATTTACCCTTTAATTTGCATTTTTGCGTTGTTATACTTTTTTTATTCCTACAGATTTTCATTCTTGTTACCTTTACGACTACTTTATTGACATTTTAGACTTACCCATAGTGCAATCGTCATTATGATGTGTTGAGACTTGCTCAGCATTAAGTAAATTTAATTCGTACAAATTTTTAGTGTCAATAACAATATTATTGTTATTATTTGTACTGCTAACATTTGTTTTTACACACTACTTGAATGACAGTTAATCTTATGTCTTTATATTTGTGCAATATTACTTTTTTTATTATATAATATTATTATTGTTGTTATCTTCTGTATTCGTCTTTCTTGAATTTTTGACTTTTCTTATCTTTTTGTGATGATGTTTTACTTGTTATAAAATTTTTACCTTGCTTTTTAAAACACCTTTTTATTATTTATTATTACTGCTCCTATGACGCAAATTCAGTGTGGCCAAAGGTCGAAGCTGCATTTTGCGGTGGCATTCAACAGCTCAATCACGGCAGGCGCAGCGCTTGATGCGATGTTTATCACGTCTAATCTGTCAGAACATGCACAATTAGTGTATTGCAACAATTCCAATCGCTAAAATAATAAATACTATTGGAAGCGTTTATGACATTAAAAACTATATACAACTCATAATTATACTTTACAATTTTCCTACACTACAAAAGTATAAAATTTATTCTGAAAGTGTCATTGATGGTAATATATATATATATAAAATATTTTCGTCAATAACTCTATAGACTTAGAAATGATTATTAACAATAAAAGTAATGTATGTGAATAAATAGAAGAAATGTAATGCAATAATTTGTAGAAATTTTTGGAAGGAAAAAAAAAAGTCACTTCTAGAAAAGAACTATTATCAAAAAATATATGTGTTAAATGAAAAAAATATATATAAACAAATTAAATTTTTTTGTTTATAACAGATGTATAAGAGTGAACGACATGTAAATCATATTATTTTTTTAACAAAATTGTTGCAACAACAATAACGAAAGTACATCTCTATTACAAATAGTACGTTTTCACGATTACCAAAAATAAATATGTTAATAGTAATGTAATTATTACAATTTATTTTATAAAGTATCATGTTAATAAAATAAAATATGATCTATGATTTCACATACATAAAATCAAATGTTTATAGAAAATTTGTGTGTATACAGAAAAAAAAGTTTGTTAAAAAAAGATAAAGGTAGCGAAATAAAGAAAACGCTAACTCCGAAGAAAAGTTCGTTGTGAAGGATATAAAAGTACAAGTAAAAATACAATGAAAAGTTATAATGTATTTGCTCAAGTGTGTGTATAGATTTACTTCATTCTAATCTTTTCTTAGATAAAAAAATAATAATATTTTTTATCTCTATATTCTCGTCACTTCGTCAAATAAATAATAAAAAATAAAATAATTACACTTACACCTACAAAAATTTGCTTATTTGCTTGCTATAAGTTTGTGTGTAGTACGTACAATTTTGGTGATGTATATAACAAAATTGGACAGTTGCTAGAACAGCTAAACATTTATTATTTGTACAGTGATGTATCGTAAGTATAAAAGTGTTTTACAGTTGCTGTTTGTACTTAAAAAAAAAACATTTGAAAACTCTGATAATTGTTTTGCTTTTAACACACAACCTGATCATATATTACAAATTTTATTAGATAGTTAATTAACGTTTAAAAAAAGTAGTCAATTTAACGATTACAACTTCGAAAATTAATTGTTTTCATAAAAGATTTTTTAAACACGTACAGTACAACGCTGTTAAAAGTACGCACTTACAGCTTGTTCTTGTAATATACTTGAGATGCTGCTACCGTCACGTTGATTAGTAAAAAAAGATTTAGCAGCCAATTTGTTGCTACGTAATTGATTATGCTACAGATTATTGATTGACATATTACAATTGGCTACTGTTGTTTCTTTTTGGCGTTCGTTGCTACTGTTAGTTTGTTGCATAAGATTGCATGTATTTGAAAAATTTGTTGGTTTCGATTCAAGTAGAGGTCTTGATCGTGTTTTTGCACCACTGCCTTGTGTCACAAATGACGATGGTGGCTTAGACGACAACGTTGATGTTGATAATGTTGTTGTTGTTGTTGTTGTTGTTGTTGCTAATCCTGGCACAGATGCATTTTGATGTTCATTTGCTCTAGTTGTATATCTTTTACTGACATTTGCATTTGTACTTTTGTTCATTTGGTTTGTGCTATCAGCGTGGATATGTGACTTATCTGCTGCAAACAGTACAGGTTGTGCGTATTTGTGTTTTTTTACTATTTACACATCTGCACTGCTTCTCTCACATGTAATACCGATAGCGGTCCTTTCAGCGCTGTTTACACTATGTGAATTGTTGCTGCTGTTATATTCCTCATTGCGTACATTCTTCTGAAAGTGATAGTTACCGTTGATGTTCTTATTTTTACTGCCCTGAGTTTACGTTGCATGCTTGTTAAATTCTTACAACAAGTTAACTGACGAGTTTGCACCACTCATTAATTAGCTATTTTTGTTATTGTTTCTAGTATCGTTGTAATTATGCAATTGAGCAAATTAGGCAGACGCGCTTAAAGATGTTTTCTTATTATTGTTACAGTTTTACTTGTTTATCAAGGCATGCGTGACATCTACAACTACCTTGTCAGCGTCACGATAGTTAACATTATAACCTCTGTTTTTATTTTCATCATATTCATACAATAACTTACGGTCATTACTTGGCTAGCGACTAAATGTACTGTTACTTTTGTTTGTACTTGCCTATACCGTCAAGCCCATGTCATTATTATTATTTTTATTATTATTGGTATTGTTGTTATCAGTAATAAGGGATGCTGGAGATGACACTATAGGTAATGCTGAAAATTTCGCGATTGCGCCTGCCGTTGTTATTGGATGTATTTACGTTGCCTTATAATTCGCCGTTTTGTTTTCTTCATTTTGATAATAACGACTCTCTCTGTGATAAACGTTGTTAGTATTGTGCGTGTTAGAATTTTGCTGATATGGTATATTTTACGTAGGGTAGCTGTTTGACTGCATACGTGCAAAAGCTGTGGTAAGTGGCAATGCAAAAAACGATCTATTGGCACCATATCGCCTATTAGATAATGACACACCGCTATTGTTATTGTAATAGTTGTTAGCACCATTTGATAAAATATTTGTTACGTTGCTCTTCTGAATGTGCAGCAGTGCTGCCTGAGTTTGTTGAAGTTCGGTGCTTAGTCGTTCTCGTGCTTCATTGCAAAGTTACAGTTCACTTTACAATTTACTATTTTTGCATGTGTAGGCCTCTAGCTGACTGTTTATAGACGCTAGCTCTTTTTGTACTTGCTGCAAAGTATTGTTCTTGTCACGAAGTAATGCTCGCTAGTTGTGTAATTGATTCAACGTAATTTTATGACGTTATTTAATTCCCTTTATCGTCTATAGCTGATGAGAAATGATGTGATGCGTTTTGCCCAAAGCCTGCTAATTGACCTTGCCCTGTTCTTTTAATTGTTCGTTCTGCTACGTCAGCATGTGAATGTACTTGTCTTGCTTTTCGTAACTTGCACGAAGTGACGCCAACTCGTCTTCACGGTTACGTAGAGACGATGAGGCGGCATGTAAACGTTATGTCAGAGACACGTAACTTATTTCATTGGTAGACATTGCCCGTGTGGCTTCTGTTTTGAAATTGACAAGTTAGGCGTTTGTCTAACGTAGCCGTTGCAATTACTGTTCTTGTGCATTGTTTGTCTCCTCTACTAATCGTAATTGAGATCGCAGAAGAGTGAGCTAGGTGGTGGCCTTTTCTTTTTCTTCGCGTAGTTGCTGCAGAGTTTCCTCTTTTTCTCGAACATTGGATGTGAGTTTATACTCCTTCTCTATTGCAGTGCGCTATGCAGTGTGCAACTTATCCTCATAACTTATCTGCATTTGAGTTAACTAGGAATGAAACAATTCACGTTCGTGGGCTAAGTTTGTCACATGTTACTTGTCTGTCAGTGCAGCATTGACATTTGTACTTTCTCTGAATGCGTCATACTCGTCATGCAGTGTGTGTAGTTACTTGCGTAGCTGAGCAATTTCACTTTCCGTCTGTTGCGTAACACGTTCGCGTTGTCGTTCACTGCATGCAAGGGCGTTGGCAAAGTACTGAAAGCGTTCAGCCAAATAATGCTTTTGCCCAACATCACCTTGTCTAATTAGCTGGAGTGAAAGGTGTTCTACCGTCTTGAACTGAGTCGGCTCAATGACACGTAGCGTTGCTCTATCGGCATCACCACGGTGCATTGTAAAAGTCATCTTATATGGGGCAATCTAATGCTGTTGCACATTGCATAACAAGTTGACCAGATAAGAAGGAAATGTAGCAAAGTCAACTAACAATTAGAGGCGTTGTTTAAATGAAATATAATCTTATTCGTGTATTTACAGCTCAAATAACAGAAAAGGATTTGCTATGTCGGTAATGCGAATGGTAATCACATCTGTACTCATACTTGAACTAGATTTGATAGCACTTCTACTGCCATTAGTGTTATTACCACTATTATTACTATTACTAACATTAGTGCTTTGGAAAAAGTAATTGGTACTATCATTGTTAGCTGTGTTGGCCGATTTGTTACCCGCTAGCACGGTCACACCCAGATAACGAACATTTGCTTCTCGCTAATGTAACTTGATCAAAACCGGTATGTTTGCTTAGAACAGCACACTTTGACCATTTGCATTGACGCTATATGTACAAATATCATTCTTGTCAGCGATGTCATGGCAACTAACACTATCCGGTGTGCAATTTGCATCGTATCTTACTGCAGCATCATTTCTATATGGTGCATTTTTGTCACTCTAAGCACTACACTATTTATCTTACATAGTAGACTTACTATAATTACGCAAGGCAGAACGCTCTGCAAACTTGAACTGTTACTAATACTTACTTTTTGTCTTCTCTTTATCATAGTTGTTTGATGGCCTCCTATCGACATAATATTTGAAACTTTGTTTTTATTTAGTTATCATGTCGTCATCATTATCATCGACACTACAATTGTTATTAAATTTGCTTTTTCGCAAATTCTACTGAAATTGTCGTTTGTTGACTCTCTAGTGTTGTTGGTGCTGCTTCATCTACGATTATTATTACAGTTACTTGTTGCTAATTTGACAGCCAATCTCACACATTTTATTACATCTCACTTTGTTAGACATCTGTCTGTTATTATCTTGACCAGATACTAATCTGTTGACTTGCATCACAAATAACGCTGGGGTTGGGGTTTTTTTGACGTGTGTATGTGGCAAGCAAAAAAAAATTGGTGTCAAGTAGTAATAAATATTTATATCAACAATGCTTAAGTACACAATCTGCGAATTTTGCTTTACAAACACTCAAAACACGTGTAAATAAACTTGATATAAAACTACAGAAAATAAATAATCGAGGTAAAATAGAGACCCCGAAGACGTAAACTAACAATGCGATCTATGTGAAATCTATGTTGATCTATACAAGCAAGAAAAGGTATGGCAAACTAATACACAAGTGATGATTGAAAAAAAAAAAAAAAAAAAAAAAAATGTTGAAAGGAAAGAGAACGCTGTATCGATGTAAATAAGAGAGAAAAAAAACTTTTTGTTGTGCAAATTTTAATGTTATTATTAACAGATGTTTGAAGTTTTACCTTTAAAAAAAATTTATCTATTTATATATTTATAATTATCAACGTAAATATGTGTGTGCTTTGTGTAAATTATCTGCAAAAGTCGATAAAATATTTACAACAATTTCTGAAAATAATCCTATCTTTCCTCGTAGAAAAATTGCACTTACAACAAAAGTTAACTAAATATTTATAAAATTGGTTGATGATGACGATGTATTTGCACCAATAGGCTATAAAAATAAAAATTAGGAAAAAATAAATACTATTTTAATTTAATAAAAAAATAAATTTTACTTATAAAAAAACGTAAAACAGACGCACACGAAGAAAACTTAGGTGATAATAAAAAAAGGTTTTGGAAAATGGAAAAAAAGAAAAGCAAACGTAACAGCATAGATGAATAGTAATACATATTACTATGTTTGTTGACATTACAAACAAAAAAAAAAGTAACAGCACCACTGACAGAAGCGCAAATCATAATTTGTTTATATACGGTAATTACATTAGCACGTCAAAAAAAAATATTTAGTTTTTATTACTTGTTACTGATTATTATAAAAAGTCAGAAAGTCTACTTCATTATTTTGTTTTATGAAGTGCTGTAATTAGAGTTATTACTAGCATTAATATTATTTTTATTATTACATAAACAACACCATAAGATTTTTTTGAGATATTAACATATAAACTATTTATTTTATTGATGCAAGACAACAAATTTGTTAGTTCTAGCATCGTTAATAGTTTCATATTTATAGGAAAACATATTAAGTTTGTAACTTTCTCATTCTGGGAGTAATGAACAATCAACATTGATATACCACACTAACATAACTATATTGTTTATAATGATCGTCTTAGCTCTTAGACAAGCGTTGGTACATACACTTTATACACTATGAAAATCAATCTACATTTGATTGTACAGATCAACATAGTGGGAAAAAAAAGATTTACGTGTTGCATAAAAGTGTTATTTCAGGTACAATTTTTGTGTTGACCATAAACTATACATTTAATATATGCATCAAATTGATCTTGCAGCATTATGTATGTCTCACAATAAAAGTAAGTGAATCTTATAAAGATTTATATTTTTTTGACAATCACATGTTGATAGCGGTGACACATCTTTTACTTTGAAACAAATTAACTGCGAAAGAGAAAAAAATAAAAGTAATATATTTTTTACTAAACAAAAGTATTGGATATCTGTAACTACTGATTGACAACAAAATGTGTTTGACAAGAAAAAAAAACAGCTACAGCAAAAGCTGTAAAATATGAGTAGAATAAGAAACAAATAAGCAAAAATAGTTATAAGTATTTTAAAATTGACTAATTTATTTTGTTACACTCAATAGCAGCGTTTACTTTTTGTTTCGGCAATCTTGCAAGTAACGACGTCGCAGCACTGCATCTCGTTGCTGCTCTACTGCTGCCATGTTATTCTCTTCCTATCCTACTAACTCATTTGCCGCCATAAATGCATTTTCTCGTGCGTTAAAAATTTCGTTGCTGATGTTCTTCACCGCCGTCGTACTAGTCAGACGTTGCTAAACGTAGTCTGATGGCGTGACAAAGTCATTTTGTCCACTCTAAACTTGCATGATGAGAACTGTTAAGAAAATAAGTGCATTACGAAATGCTCGCAAATGAGTACTCTTTGTCTAAGGATTTTGACGCCACTTTCGGGTAAACCAGGAAATAATCGGAATATTGAATGAAGACGGCATTCAGTAATCTGATGTGTCATGAAGAAGTACAGCTAACGGCACGGTAGCTACCACTGCCTTGACAAACGTTTTGAGTGGAACAGGATACATTTTGACGTTTTCTACGTTATGCACGAATGAGCTGACGCTTAGTGCTAACTGATCCATTGCTATACTTATATTTGTAAATATAATTGTTTGGAATAATTATATGTGAATATTCAACTAATAATATTACTTCAGGTATAAGTTGTAAGTGAATTAATAAATTAGTACGTGATTCGATTACAAAATTAAAAACTACGTCAACACAAAAGGTGTGATGGAATAGCATCAAATCAAAATACATTTATAATAAATTGTATATTTTTACACATTTGATGGGCAAACAAAGCTCTAAAAGTCAAAATTAACGGTGCCGAAAAGTTTCATTATTAGTAAATACAAATGACAAGCATAACAGACTACTGTCATTCTATTATCATAATTTTATATAAACTATAGTTTGAGTGAAAATAATATAATTAGGCTTGTATTAACAGAAAAGTATAGATGGATGTCAGCACGTTTATATCAGGCATGCTGATAAATTGAGACATTTGTATAGCAAAACAAATAAACGTTAGCTGTTCAAACTTAAATAAAAGAATATAGGTTATGTAAAGCACATCAAACTTTACTACTTCATGTAAACTTTGAAAAAAAAATAACAAATACACAACAAAGCAAATAAAATAAATCCTCGGCAAAAAAATAATAAAAGGAAATAAAATATAGTACTAATAATATTGCAAATAACTATAGTTTGCTATAATTAGAATTGATGTGAACTCAAATTACTAAACTAAACTATCTTAATAATACTTTCTTTTTATTTTAACGCAAAGACGAATTGTTTGCTTACTCTTTGCCTAGTTTAGCACAATCATCGCACACCTTTACAGGCCCGTCAAAGCCTAATCCATGAATGATTGCCTTAGCAGTACAGCACTTCGAACACGTCAGACGACCACAACTTCGACAGTGATGACGTGAGAAGCGTGCAATACCGCGATGGCACAACATACACACCTCACTTGACTCATCCGGCTGCCACACTTTCACACGCTCTCCTAATTTACGTAAACACAATGGACAGTCTCACTCTGGTGGAGGGTGCGCAAAGCGCGTCCCGCACTATGGACACTTTGCTCCATACACTCTACGAAGTAAATCTGTCGACTGCTTTGGTGGCGTGTTCAAGATGTGGTATAGCTTTTTCTGTGTAATTTAATTGCTACCATTTACACTATTAATATTTTTTGTGAATTCATTTTCATGACTTTTGTTAGCATAACAAATATTAGAGTTGTCGTTAACCATATTATTTTTGGTATTG
Organism: Blastocrithidia nonstop; assembly: GCA_028554745.1. Classification (NCBI taxonomy): domain Eukaryota; phylum Euglenozoa; class Kinetoplastea; order Trypanosomatida; family Trypanosomatidae; genus Blastocrithidia; species Blastocrithidia nonstop. The sequence continues at coordinate 18,641 of JAQOTN010000018.1, read as the reverse complement.
TTAAGGTTATTACAACTTGTTAACGATATTGCTGTTGTATGTGACAAATTGTTGTGGTCATTGACGTCATCAGCAAGCTTAGCATTTGCATTTGCAATATTATTTACATTTTTTATTGCTAATGGATGAGAAAAAATGTTGTTATTACTGTACAGAAGGTCATGCGCATTGACATCGATATTGACATCTACATCGTCGTCACTGCTATCTTATGAAGCCAAATATGATGCGTACGTTTTGTGCGGAGTTACAAAATTTGAGTGTGACTAGGTAGCAGTTTAGTACCTATCAACATTATGATCTTGATACGGAGTTTTATGCACAGATGCAGCGTGTGCATTAGATAAATTTGAACTTGTCATTATGTTATCAATCACATTATTTCCTTGCTGATCATGTAATTACGATTGTTGAGATGGTTATATTTGTTACTGTGCTTGATGTTTTTATATTTACTTTGCACGATAAGTATTCAAACAATTACTATTTGTTTGCTATCGTGTCTTCTATTACTAATGTAGTTAACAAGGGTGTTAATGCTGTAATTAATTTCTATCCTCTTTTGACGGCGCACTTGCCTTTTCTGTCTTACTATTTGTTAGTACATCAATACTCGAGTTTAAATTATGAGTTTTATGCTCAGTGCGTTATTGACAAACAGGTTACGCACTAGAGTGGTCACATGTACTTTTACTAACAATATTATTAGAATATATTTTCGTCTATTTGTCAACCACTACATATGTTCCTGAATCAGATTATCGTATTTACGATGTAAGAACTGAAGAGTCAGCGTTTAATTGTTATTTTGTGTCGTCGTTATCACCAGAATGATGTACAGGTTGTGTTATTGTGCTTTCTACAACATTACGTGTATGATTGTTTTCAGCCTTCATTTCATTGCTGTTTTCATTCGTAACATGCGGTAAACTTGATAATGCGTTAGCTTGCTGATCACGATGCAGAGAACGTCGTTGTCGTGCTTGTAAAGCGGTACGAAGCTGATGCCAGACAGTCTCTGCGTCATTATCTGCTGCCAACTATGCATAAACAACATTTACATCTTTTACGGAAATGAATTGCAGGAGATTGAGCTATTATGGTGATATTGTCTGTGTTAATGATCTGATGAGGCGTTGCACTGGTTACGCTAAGCTATCAACAGTTACAGTAGAATTTACCGACTACATTAGTACAGCAATTCAAGTTTAGTAGTCAATAAGAAAATATTTAATTTTTTGTTTATAAACAACTGAAGTATTTGATCGACAAAATTATTACTTACTATAATTGAGAACGATTTGAATGCTTGATGTTTTAAAAAAAAAGCTAAATTTTGTATTTATTGATTTGAAGTAAAAAGAGAGAGTGGTAGGAAAAAAAGAAGAAAATATTGATAGTATGACGAAGTACTTGTCAGACAAACTCATTCTTTAATTTAAGTTGCAACTATAACCTATTTTACTTACAAATATACATTTCACTAATATTAATATTATACAGTAATATATATGTAATCATATTATATAAAATATTCACATCGATAAGTTGACAGTTGTAAACTAGTTTAATTAACTATACAATTGTTATAATATATAATATTGCACAAACGATAAAATGAGATCTTATTAGTTTATTAATAATATTACTACTATCATCCATATTGTCTTTCTTTTTACCACGAAGGGTCATACGCTAATATAGTTTTATTGATAAAATTTGTCAAATAAGAACGTGCGCGTTTGAAGAAGACAACAACGCGATAAAGCAGAGCACACACCATTATAAAAACAGCAGCAATAGCGACAATCAGTTTACTACATTTACCGTATTTGCTCTTTGCAGCCATGTTTATCATAAGAGTAATTACACTAATGGTTAGCAACAACTAGATAAATAACTATAAGAAAACTGAAAATACAAATGACTGAACAGAATACGCTGTTGCATTGTTTTCGGCCTGTGACGTATACTTGTAAGCAACATTTGCTATTTGTTCTTTCACATTACATTTGCTCTGACCAGTTAAAAGCGTCAATGCGTCTTGTACGATGCCGTCTGCAAAGTTTTGCTGATATCAACGTTGCATCGCAATTTTACCACCTGAGTAGCATCGACGAAATAACTTTTCGCGTGCGTGCAGTGTTGACCTAAAATGTGTAGGAGTGTGCGCGTACAAGAGTGATAGTGCAATTCCGTGATTAGTCATCATTTCTTGTAAATGTTACTGCATACTGCGAAAAGACGATTAATGTTGCAAATAATTGTATTCCATCTACGAAAGCGTGCATTGCGTCATATTATCCTCCACATGAGTGTTTGTACATCATACTTTAATTAAGAACGCATGTAATAAAAGTGTTTGTGCAATGTTAGTACGATCAATACAGTCTAGACAGTTAATTCGTATGTAGTGTGTTTGATGTCGTAATACTTACACTTATTACAAACTACATTTGTGATCAAGTTTTCCAGTCTATGCAATATCGTAGAGCGAATAATCTACTCAAGGTAATTACAATAACTACGTTAGTGTTATGTTATTCGTGAATGTGTGTGATGCACTTGATTATTTTTATTACTTCTGCTGTTTCTACTAATGATATCTGTGATTGCGTGATGTTTGTAGTTGTACTTAGCGTAACAATTTTTACATTACATTGAAGAGATTTAATTTTCGAATGTGCGTACCAAGATTAATTTTCAGATAGCGAATATCTCTTCATACAGACAAAAATGAAGATGAAAGCTCAATATTTACACAGTGACCATCACTAATTTTCATCTTGCACTACACGTTACTTTGGTCACTTGACAACATTTTCGTGTTGCTATTGTATGGACTTCGTTATTTATCTGCACCGTGCTACAATAAAATTTTATTTCCGTTTTATTGTTTGCGTAATGTATCGCTATATGCATGAACATTATGTGCATATACAGAAGACAAGGGTAACTCAAAGCGAGAAGTTGACATGGTATCTATAAGCAACAACGATTATGCACATGGTAATAAACCTGAGAGCAGTGCAAAATGACGTTACAATACTTACATTTGATTTATTTTCTCATTAATAGTAATTGTGGGCTTGAATGACAAGTCAGAAGGTTGACTCCACTGCAAGGGCACCGAGCCTCGAATGCTATCAATTACTGTAAGACGATCAAATGAATTTTGGTCATACGTATTAACGTCGTTTCTTCAATTATTGCTATTTACCATTGTGGGTTTGTACCGAGGTGAGTGCTTGGCACTTAACTCTGCTTTTCGTTGATTGTGGAAAAATCAAAATGAAGTTATTGCCATGTTTGCACAAACGCCTGAGTTGTTTGGCTCGGCTCCACGTCTGTTGTAACGAGTACCACATCATCGACAAGCCAGGCGAGTAATTAACAATAATTTACATTGTTACTATGAACTATTAACATTCACCTCTTACACATACCCACGAATGAATACTGGAAGATAATAACACTAACGTGTTTGCCTTTCATCTTTCTCTGAATGTCGAAAACACGTTTAATTATTGTTGTTACTATTATTTTATGCATATGAATACACATTATCGTTGACATCTGCACGCTAATTCTATTTTTTACCCTCATTATTGCCTCTAACGCAGAGATTACTTTCATCATTGTCAATATAAATTGGGAAAGCACTCAATAGCGTTCTATTTCATTGAAATGTGCTGGTAGATGCCTACTATTCATTATCTCTTTATTTATTAATACTCTACCTATTTGCTCTTGCCGTATTTATATTAGTGAAACGCTTAATTAACGAGTGTGGTGATAACGCAATATTACACGTTGGTGAGTAGTACAAGAAAGTATGTTCTTTGCGTTGCGATAAGGCGTTACAGAATGTGAACGTCTGACAAAATTGTTACAATAAACAATGACAATACGCCAAACTATCTTTACTATAATCGTTATTAATATTCTTGTCATCGTTATTCTCGTGATCTACATTTTTGTGCCCATCTTACCACACGCCTTTTGTTGTTTATTAGTTTTTGCGTGCCTTTGTGAAGTTATTAATGTTCGCATGTCAAGAAGAAAAAGAAAAAGAAGAAGAAGAAGTGGAAGTATTATCACGACTGCTGTTAGCATTGTTTCCTTGCTATATTGTGTAATCCAACTTCACCGTATCTTATTCAGTTCCATCTAAATCACGTGTTGACTTCGTTTTGCTAGTGGGAAGCTGCATTCATTAAAATTTAGTGACCTAGTAAATCTAATGTTGAGCTATTTTTTTGTTTGAGTAATTACTGGTGTGCTCAGATAAATTAGTATAACAATCTGTGCTTGTATCGTTGACGCAACGATCACGAGAAAAGTCAATTGTCGCAACCTTGGCGCTTTACGCTACATACAGTAAAAATGACACGCTCTTGTCGATCGTCAATACACCATACAAAACATCAAAATATTTAAACGAAGATGCACGTTATTTAGAGTTTTACTGAAAATTGCTTGCTTGTTAAGGAGTATCGTTGATTGCTTGTGAGGTACATGTGAATCTATTTTTTTAATGTTGTCACTTTCAAATGCTTTTGTAACAATGTTATTTACTTGATGGGAAAATAACAAACACTTCACTTTGTTGTCGATAAATGTATGGCCTATCTTCAGCGCGCATTGTAGCAATATATTGTAAAACTAACAAAATATTGTAGTCAAATGTAAATTTGTTTGTAAATTAATTTTCTTTACAGAAAAGTTGGGTTGTTTTTTTAAATGATAATGACAAAAATAAAGTGTCTTCTTGTAGACTTAAATAATAAAATAAGTACACAGTCTTGTAATATTGCACCAAGCAAATAAAGGAAAAAATAGAAAGAACACAGATAGTGATAACAGGTTGTATAATAGGTTTAGAGTAAACTGTAAGCAAATTAAATTTATGTTACTATAAGTATTTTAAGATAAACATTTCAATCACAACAATCATCAATGTGTTAAGTTTTCTCTTTTATAGTAAGTAGGTGAAAGATTGGTTGTATATTTGTTACATGTACATACATACATGTATAATACTATTTCGAATGTTGTGTTAACACACTAACTTATTGTTATTGATTACATTATATTGTTAATGCATTAATGTAGCGTAAAAACATTTTAAATTGTGTACGTTTGATTTATTTTTCTCTCCATTTTTTTACACAATACATTGATTTTTGTAAATAAAATGTTTTTTAATATATAAAAATGTTCAAGTCAAAATAATTGATGATAGTATTTAATAAGTTATTAACATTAGTAATTTGGAGTTGTGAATTAAAGGTAACAAAAATGTTAAAAATCTAATTTTAACATAAAACATGTATGACATCCAGCTTGAAAAAATCAAATCAAATAAAGATAAAAAATAATAATTTTTGTTAATAAATATATATACTACACATTAATTTTGATAAATGTATAAGATAAGGTAAACAAAAGCTCAACGGCAAATTATTTAGTTGTAGATGGAAAAAAAATTATTGATGACGATGTGTATACATAAGAGATAATTTAACAAATTGAAGATCACATGCATATATTTGTTTATTTAGGATACATTGCGCAACAAACTAACCACTAGGGTAAAAAAAAAAAGAGATTTACTGACGAAAGTCAAACTAGTGGTGTTGCTAGCAATTTTATATGTGAACGGTTGTTGGGGGAAGAAAAAGTGACCGTTTACTGCTAAATAAATATAAACATACACATATAGAACAATCACAAAGGCACCGATTTTTGTAAATGAAATGCATGATAATTGAAACGGAAATATACACAAATCTATACATTAATTGTTATCAGGGAGGAACACCAAATTACATTACAAATTACAAATTCAAGAGTAAATCACAACCGTATTTGATCTGGCGTGTTTTGTTTATAACAGCAAATGATAATGTAAAATAACGATAATATACCTTTTTGTACGTGTGTATAAATAATATGTATGTGAAATTCAATCAAAACCTTATTGATTGTAATTATAAATAATTACAGTCGTGACATATATCTAAACATACTACTGATTATACTTATTAAATTGTTTTTCATAACATTGTGTTCATGAATATATTTATTTATTTATTTTATTGCAATTCACCCCTTTCTTCATCTTCTCTTCTAATCAATTAAAAAAATACTTTTCCTATATCGTTGTTATTCACTATTTGCTGTCCATCGAGACAAATTTTTACTCACAACATCAAACTAACAGCAAGGATAAATGCATAAATTTCAGTTATACATATTTGTCAGATTTACAAATAGGCGTATTGTGGTTTCTTATATTTTACAGGAAAAAATATATATTTTGTAAAAAAAAAAATTGTGCTAATGAAAAGATTCTCAAAAGTAAAATATGCTAGTCAAAACAAGTAAGCATGATATATAGTGATAGTATTATATAATAGCAAAACGAGTTTTATTTACTCACTGTCAGCACAATGCTAATTATTTTTTTTTAATTAATTACCACAGTTGTACAAATTAAAACTATACAAAACTAGGAGTACGTGTTACTTTGTGGTTACTCTTTCTTCGTCCCGCTGGTACAATTTCTGGCAACTTTTCACACTTGGTTCCACTTTTAACATTACAAGTTTGCATACACCGACTTCCAACGGTGCTTTGAGTTTGAGCGACTAATCGAGAATAACGAGTTATTGGCTGTTACTGTGAATTTTGTGTTATAGATGATTTTGTTAAACTTGGAGTATGAGCGGTGTGAGTGTTAGAATGAATACGCTGTCGTGGAAGTTATCGATCTTATTAATGTTAAACGTGTTGTTATTGTTATTATTGTTATTATGGAGTTTACACTTTCATTTATTGAAGTAATGACGTTCTATCAATGTTTGAAAAGCAAGTATGTGCTTTCGAAGCTTTATTATGCATTTACTTATCTCTGTTTGTAATTGTTTTATTTAATTTTTCATCTTTATTCTTCTGTGAATCTATCTATATTTTACTTACTAATATCTAATGTCGATTGCAATCGTTCTTTTGAGCAGTAATTAAATTTATACGATTAATATTTTTACTGTTACCAATGCCAGTGTCTATACACGTGCTTTTATGCAAATCAGATGTTATGTGAAGTGTAGATGGAGCTCTGCTGTTTCTACATCGTATAGATTGAGCGAGCGATGTATTGCGCACTTTGTTATGTGTTATTAGTGACGAAACTTGACATTCAACGCGCGTTGATATTTCATTATCATTGTTGTTGATGTTATTGTGTTTCATTGGCTTCTTTGTTACATTTCTTATTTTGCTCTACTGTAGTTATTGTTGTTATAACACATCTTAAATTAATTTTGTTGTTCTCCTACTTTGGTCTCTCTTTACAGTTTTGTTATTAATAATCATTAAATTAATTTAACGACTATCAATAGACTATGGCGTCGGTAATAATATATTGTTTGCAGGAAGCTAATACTATTTATGTAGCGATTTTTTTTCTCTGTATGGCTGTTTTAAAACGGTTGAAATATTATCAGTCTATTGCGTTAAAGACGAATCAGCTACTATCGTCGTCAAACAGTCCGCTAATGGTGATGATAACGACGAAAATGCATCTTGCCACCGCGGTAATGAACTGCTAGGTGGTGTAGTTTTGATTGGTGATTTTTCAATAACATTTACTTTTCATGTTGTAGTATTATGGTGTTACTAACACTTTTTCACTTTGTTTTTATCTTTTTATATTAATTGTGTGCTGTCTACTTAATTAACATCATTGCAATGATTGCAAGAGCTTTGTGATGTATAACAATTCTTTTTCGATTTTCGAATGCAATTATGGTCTTTATCATCATCATCTGCTAATAAGTACTAGTCAGTGGCAAAATCAAAGATGGAATTGTTGGAGACACTAGTAATCATGTCTGAAAGTCTAGTTATATTTTGTGTGAGTTGATATGCATGAGGCTTCTCATTACTTTTGACTGCATACATTTATTGCAAGTTCTAATGTTGCTATTGACGTTGATCTAATGCAATATGCTAAGTGATCAAATTATTATGTTGCACTGGTATACTTGAATTTTACAATTTTTTGTTATTTGCATAAGTTTCACACTAGTTACCAACGCTATTGCTCTACGTAATATGCATCAATTTTAGATCATTATTATTATTATTGTTGTTGCTCCTACAAACGATATGTTGTAATTCAGCTGAGTACAATAATGAATTATTAGGTGCACTAAATGCTTTGTAGGTTACAGCATTGTTATCGGTGAATAGAAAACTTGGAGGTTACGATTTGACTTTACCTTACGACTTATCTTGATGAAAAGTTGACGGTGATTATTTATTGCATTCCTTGCCAAGCGCAACTCGCTATATTGCATGTTATTACACTTTATTAACTTAACAAACATAAACCTAACTATTTTACAAAACATTCTGACTTTATTAGTGTACTTTGATGTTTTCACTGTTACTATTTTCAATATTGCAATCAAACATTTTGTGCATTTTATTTTCGGTAGTAATCATCTTTTCTTTACCTTTACGGAATATAGATTTACTAATCTTGTCAATTTAATTTTTATTAAGGACTCGAGGTGACGAATGACGATTACACACTGAACAAAGCACATGGTGATTTGTATCAGCTGATTATCCTGATTATTAGAATGTTGCATCAACAATAACCTGTTAATAAGTTTAGGGTATACTATTTTTAGTAAAAGTTTGTGGCTTAGCGTTTAAAGTTTTACAAGTATTTAATTTACAAGCAGGAATAGTTGATGTATCTGTCAATTATAACTATGACATTGTTCTATGATTGACACTTTTACGTTTTGTAAGATTCGACGCGCACAATGAATGTTTTGATTTTTGTCGAATAGACTACTTTCGCACTGAATTGTTATAGGGTGTATATAACAAGTTCAATGATGAATGATTTGTCTTTTATCCCATCTAAGGTGTTAAAACAGTATGGCCTTTCTGTGACTTATTCATCGCAGATTGGTTGAGACAATCTTGTATATTTGAATGTACCGGCAGCTTCTGACACGAGTGCAATGTATTGTTAGCACTTTTTTTTAGTTGAGAACAAGATAATCGCTTGCTCGTACTTAATCTTTGCCTCTGTGAGCTTGAAAAAATAGATGAACGCGTTGAGTTACTATGAACTTAAGAGGTATTAATCTTATCTACAACTACGCGTTTGATTACTGAACGTGAGACTCGTCGCCTAATTAATTTTGAACCTTTCAATGTTTGCTGAGCAAACTAATCAACAATGCATTGCGCACACAAGTTAGAATACGGAGAACACACCACTGATTGAGGTGAAATTGATCTATATTTCGTCAAATCTTGCTTGACAGTAAAATGCCGCTTAGGGGGCAAGCGACCCTTGCGAATAATTGGCCCGGAAGGTCGCATAGGACTTCCATCTATAAAGTCATCAACGTTTTACACAATTTAAATAGGCTCTTAGCTAGCAAATTAATCAAACATAATTACTAAGAATACGTTAACTAAAAAAATAAAAATTTATAAAAAAAGGTTATATGAACCTTTCAAAAATAATAATGCGCAATAATAAAATGAGACAACGAAAATCAATTGATGAAACAAGAAAGTTATACAAGAATAAAACATAATAATGTGTAGTTATATAAGACAAAAATTGCATTCAAAATTATGAAAACAATTAGGTAGTATAAACAAGAAACTATAACTACACTCATTTGCCTCAGAAATACGAATGCACCTTGCTGGAAATCTACATAGGTGGTGCACCCTTTGAATTGTTGTTAAACATTAGCACTTGAATTTCAATCCATTGTCGGATATTGTGTTGTATGTCATAAGACCGTCGTAAGTGGATTATCATCATTGGCAATAAGAGAAGACGTTATTCATTTTTACATAATATTAAAAGATTGATAAAGAAAAAAATAACTCACTTTAATTAAAAAAAACAAAAAATAGGTTTGGTAAAAACTTTATTTACTTTACTAAAAATTTGCTCGTATAATTAGTAAATAAATTAAGAAGAGATTGAGGTTGAACAGTACTATATAACAACATGTAATGTAAGCATTATTATTCTGTTACATTAATAAATACATAGTATGTCATTTGCCTTAATTGTACTTTAAAGAAGAAATGTCTAACTAATCATGATTTTTGCATGTGATATATTATTGTTATTAGTTAGTATGATTGGAGTAATAATTAATACTCTAATGTATTATAACTAAAAACATGTACTATTGATTTCTTGGTACGCGTGAGTGTGTAGAAAATTATAACAGAACCATGAGTAATTTAGGTTAAGACACAACTCCATAGCGAACCTTAAGATCTATTTCATATCTGCAAAGGTAAAGAAATATCTACAATTTTTACAAAAAATTACTACTTATTTCATTGAATATATAACGGTAAAAAAAATTGCTTGATAGAAAATGCATTTATAAAGATAAATATAGATGTAGTATGGCATGCATCAGGAAATGTACATTATAGAATCAATATAATCATACAATAACATTAGCACTTACACCTCCAACATCATCCTCAAAACTATTTTTGTGAAGAGGAAAAAAAATTTTAACAAATACAAATTTTGTTTAAGTTGTAGTTAGTTTCAAAAGATGTCAATTAATTACTTTTACAATTTACAACTGAGAAACACTGATAAGTGCGTTGTATCATGACAAGTATTTGAATTATCTCAGTAGCCCTGAAAGGTATCAACAATACACGTACACAATTAACACCATCTGCACATTTTCAATATAGAAAACTAAGATGGTGTAATTGTTTGTCTTCTTCAGTAGCGGAGCAGGGTCAATATCATCATATGCGAATATATACCTTATTTATAATTTTATTAGTTGGCTCAAACTACCATTTGTAAAAATATGTAAATGATCATTAAAAAGATTCTATAGAAACTAAATGTTTCTATTGGATATATGATTAAAATACCCATTTATTTATTATAAGATTTTTATATAACAGTTTCCTTTATTACTGATAGTTCGATAAAAGTAACACTAAATAAAATACTAAGTAGATAAAAATAGTATCTCCTTCTACCTCATAATAATAAGTTAGCACAATCTAATTAATGATTTTATCTTATTGAAAGAGAAGAGAAATTATTGATTGAGTGAACTGCTTCATCAAGTTCACCACAATAATCGTTCTTGATGTAGTTATCAGTTAATATGTTATAACTCAATACACGTCATAATTTAATAAATTTAAACTATGTATAAAGAATATCGAATCAAGTAAATATATGTGTGAAATAGAAAATTTTATTTTTCACCACACGCACATCTAATTGGGTTGATATTCAATATTTAGTTTATAAATATTAATATTCTGACTCAGTGTCGAAAGGAGAGTAAATATTTTTACATCATTTAAATAGACTAGTTCAATCATTTATCATCCGCTTGATAATGAATTTAAATTTTATTGCGTATATTTATACTAATTAATATTTGCTGACATACAAATTATATCTACACTAATAATATATAATTTACGATTGTAACATTAAAAATAAAACAAATATGTACATAAAAATTATTATTTTCATAATAAAAATATTTATAATATTTAAATAACTCTTGGCTCAGAAAACGACCTGCGTGGAGATAGAAAAATTATAAACTCTACGTGGTAGCTGGTGAGCCGATTAGTAAGGATAAAACGCTGGCATTGCTTTCGATATTTTTAAACTCTTACGTTTATGTATTTTGTTAAATAATAATATTATTATCAAAAAGAAGTAATGCTGAAAATATTAATGTTTAAGTTATATAATAATACATTTTTTAAGCAACCAATCAATATATTATCGGTAAATTGATGAAAACATTCAAAAGTTATAATTTTCTAACATAGATAATAAACATGTGATTTCAAATTAAGTTGCATCTTTTATTGAAAAATTATTTTAATATGGGTAAGCATATATAATTACACTCATTTGCCTCAGAAATACGAATGCACCTTGTAATACAAACTGGAAATCTACATAGGTGGTGCACCCTTTGAATTGTTGTTAAACATTAGCACTTGAATTTCAATCCATTGTCGGATATTGTGTTGTATGTCATAAGACCGTCGTAAGTGGATTATCATCATTGGCAATAAGAGAAGACGTTATTCATTTTTACATAATATTAAAAGATTGATAAAGAAAAAAATAACTCACTTTAATTAAAAAAACAAAAAATAGGTTTGGTAAAAACTTTATTTACTTTACTAAAAATTTGCTCGTATAATTAGTAAATAAATTAAGAAGAGATTGAGGTTGAACAGTACTATATAACAACATGTAATGTAAGCATTATTATTCTGTTACATTAATAAATACATAGTATGTCATTTGCCTTAATTGTACTTTAAAGAAGAAATGTCTAACTAATCATGATTTTTGTATGTGATATATTATTGTTATTAGTTAGTATGATTGGAGTAATAATTAATACTCTAATGTATTATAACTAAAAACATGTATACTAATTGATTTCTTGGTACGCGTGAGTGTGTAGAAAATTATAACAGAACCATGAGTAATTTAGGTTAAGACACAACTCCATAGCGAACCTTAAGATCTATTTCATATCTGCAAAGGTAAGGAAATATCTACAATTTTTACAAAAAAATTACTACTTATTTCATTGAATATATAACGGTAAAAAAAATTGCTTGATAGAAAATGCATTTATAAAGATAAATATAGATGTAGTATGGCATGCATCAGGAAATGTATATTATAGTCAATATAATCATACAATAACATTAGCACTTACACCTCCAACATCATCCTCAAAACTATTTTTGTGAAGAGGAAAAAAAATTTTAACAAATACAAATTTTGTTTAAGTTGTAGTTAGTTTCAAAAGATGTCAATTAATTACTTTTACAATTTACAACTGAGAAACACTGATAAGTGCGTTGTATCATGACAAGTATTTGAATTATCTCAGTAGCCCTGAAAGGTATCAACAATACACGTACACATATAAAATTAACACCATCTGCACATTTTCAATATAGAAAACTAAGATGGTGTAATTGTTTGTCTTCTTCAGTAGCGGAGCAGGGTCAATATCATCATATGCGAATATATACCTTATTTATAATTTTATTAGTTGGCTCAAACTACCATAAAAAAAAATATGTAAATGATCATTAAAAAGATTCTATAGAAACTAAATGTTTCTATTAGATATATGATTAAAATACCCATTTATTTATTATAAGATTTTTATATAACAGTTTCCTTTATTACTGATAGTTCGATAAAAGTAACACTAAATAAAATACTAAGTAGATAAAAATAGTATCTCCTTCTACCTCATAATAATAAGTTAGCACAATCTAATTAATGATTTTATCTTATTGAAAGAGAAGAGAAATTATTGATTGAGTGAACTGCTTCATCAAGTTCACCACAATAATCGTTCTTGATGTAGTTATCAGTTAATATGTTATAACTCAATGTACGTCATAATTTAATAAATTTAAACTATTTATAAAGAATATCGAATCAAGTAAATATATGTGTGAAATAGAAAAATTTATTTTTCACCACACACACATCTAATTGGGTTGATATTCAATATTTAGTTTATAAATATTAATATTCTGACTCAGTGTCGAAAGGAGAGTAAATATTTTTACATCATTTAAATAGACTAGTTCAATCATTTATCATCCGCTTGATAATGAATTTAAATTTTATTGCGTATATTTATACTAATTAATATTTGCTGACATACATATCTACACTAATAATATATAATTTACGATTGTAACATTAAAAATAAAACAAATATGTACATAAAAATTATTATTTTCATAATAAAAATATTTATAATATTTAAATAACTCTTGGCTCAGAAAACGACCTGCGTGGAGATAGAAAAATTATAAACTCTACGTGGTAGCTGGTGAGCCGATTAGTAAGGATAAAACGCTGGCATTGCTTTCGATATTTTTAAACTCTTACGTTTATGTAATTATTTATTATTACTTTTGTTAAATAATAATATTATTATCAAAAAGAAGTAATGCTGAAAATATTAATGTTTAAGTTATATAATAATACATTTTTTAAGCAACCAATCAATATATTATCGGTAAATTGATGAAAACATTCAAAAGTTATAATTTTCTAACATAGATAATAAACATGTGATTTCAAATTAAGTTGCATCTTTTATTGAAAAATTATTTTAATATGGGTAAGCATATATAATTACACTCATTTGCCTCAGAAATACGAATGCACCTTGCTGGAAATCTACATAGGTGGTGCACCCTTTGAATTGTTGTTAAACATTAGCACTTGAATTTCAATCCATTGTCGGATATTGTGTTGTATGTCATAAGACCGTCGTAAGTGGATTATCATCATTGGCAATAAGAGAAGACGTTATTCATTTTTACATAATATTAAAAGATTGATAAAGAAAAAAATAACTCACTTTAATTAAAAAAAACAAAAAATAGGTTTGGTAAAAACTTTTTATTAATACTTTACTAAAAATTTGCTCGTATAATTAATAAATAAATTAAGAAGAGATTGAGGTTGAACAGTACTATATAACAACATGTAATGTAAGCATTATTATTCTGTTACATTAATAAATACATAGTATGTCATTTGCCTTAATTGTACTTTAAAGAAGAAATGTCTAACTAATCATGATTTTTGCATGTGATATATTATTGTTATTAGTTAGTATGATTGGAGTAATAATTAATACTCTAATGTATTATAACTAAAAACATGTACTATTGATTTCTTGGTACGCGTGAGTGTGTAGAAAATTATAACAGAACCATGAGTAATTTAGGTTAAGACACAACTCCATAGCGAACCTTAAGATCTATTTCATATCTGCAAAGGTAAAGAAATATCTACAATTTTTACAAAAAAATTACTACTTATTTCATTTCATTGAATAAAATTGCTTGATAGAAAATGCATTTATAAAGATAAATATAGATGTAGTATGGCATGATATTCATCAGGAAATGTATATTATAGTCAATATAATCATACAATAACATTAGCACTTACACCTCCAACATCATCCTCAAAACTATTTTTGTGAAGAGGAAAAAAAATTTTAACAAATACAAATTTTGTTTAAGTTGTAGTTAGTTTCAAAAGATGTCAATTAATTACTTTTACAATTTACAACTGAGAAACACTGATAAGTGCGTTGTATCATGACAAGTATTTGAATTATCTCAGTAGCCCTGAAAGGTATCAACAATACACGTACACAATTAACACCATCTGCACATTTTCAATATAGAAAACTAAGATGGTGTAATTGTTTGTCTTCTTCAGTAGCGGAGCAGGGTCAATATCATCATATGCGAATATATACCTTATTTATAATTTTATTAGTTGGCTCAAACTACCATTTGTAAAAATATGTAAATGATCATTAAAAAGATTCTATAGAAACTAAATGTTTCTATTGGATATATGATTAAAATACGCATTTATTTTTTACAAGATTTTTATATAACAGTTTCCTTTATTATTGATAGTTCGATAAAAGTAACACTAAATAAAATACTAAGTAGATAAAAATAGTATCTCCTTCTACCTCATAATAATAAGTTACCACCATCTAATTAATGATTTTATCTTATTGAAAGAGAAGAGAAATTATTGATTGAGTGAACTGCTTCATCAAGTTCACCACAATAATCGTTCTTGATGTAGTTATCAGTTAATATGTTATAACTCAATGTACGTTATAATTTAATAAATTTAAACTATGTATAAAGAATATCGAATCAAGTAAATATATGTGTGAAATAGAAAAATTTATTTTTCACCACACATACATCTAATTGGGTTGATATTCAATATTTAGGTTATAAATATTAATATTCTGACTCAGTGTCGAAAGGAGAGTAAATATTTTTACATCATTTAAATAGACTAGTTCAATCATTTATCATCCGCTTGATAATGAATTTAAATTATATTGCGTATATTTATACTAATTAATATTTGCTGACATACATATCTACACTAATAATATATAATTTACGATTGTAACATTAAAAATAAAACAAATATGTACATAAAAATTATTATTTTCATAATAAAAATATTTACAATATTTAAATAACTCTTGGCTCACAAAACGACCTGCGTGGAGATAGAAAAATTATAAACTCTACGTGGTAGCTGGTGAGCCGATTAGTAAGGATAAAACGCTGGCATTGCTTTCGATATTTTTAAACTCTTACGTTTATGTATTTTGTTAAATAATAATATTATTATCAAAAAGAAGTAATGCTGAAAATATTAATGTTTAAGTTATATAATAATACATTTTTTAAGCAACCAATCAATATATTATCGGTAAATTGATGAAAACATTCAAAAGTTATAATTTTCTAACATAGATAATAAACATGTGATTTCAAATTAAGTTGCATCTTTTATTGAAAAATTATTTTAATATGGGTAAGCATATATAATTACACTCATTTGCCTCAGAAATACGAATGCACCTTGCTGGAAATCTACATAGGTGGTGCACCCTTTGAATTGTTGTTAAACATTAGCACTTGAATTTCAATCCATTGTCGGATATTGTGTTGTATGTCATAAGACCGTCGTAAGTGGATTATCATCATTGGCAATAAGAGAAGACGTTATTCATTTTTACATAATATTAAAAGATTGATAAAGAAAAAAATAACTCACTTTAATTAAAAAAAACAAAAAATAGGTTTGGTAAAAACTTTATTTACTTTACTAAAAATTTGCTCGTATAATTAGTAAATAAATTAAGAAGAGATTGAGGTTGAACAGTACTATATAACAACATGTAATGTAAGCATTATTATTCTGTTACATTAATAAATACATAGTATGTCATTTGCCTTAATTGTACTTTAAAGAAGAAATGTCTAACTAATCATGATTTTTGCATGTGATATATTATTGTTATTAGTTAGTATGATTGGAGTAATAATTAATACTCTAATGTATTATAACTAAAAACATGTACTATTGATTTCTTGGTACGCGTGAGTGTGTAGAAAATTATAACAGAACCATGAGTAATTTAGGTTAAGACACAACTCCATAGCGAACCTTAAGATCTATTTCATATCTGCAAAGGTAAGGAAATATCTACAATTTTTACAAAAAAATTACTACTTATTTCATTGAATATATAACGGTTAAGAAAATTGCTTGATAGAAAATGCATTTATAAAGATAAATATAGATGTAGTATGGCATGCATCAGGAAATGTATATTATAGTCAATATAATCATACAATAACATTAGCACTTACACCTCCAACATCATCCTCAAAACTATTTTTGTGAAGAGGAAAAAAAATTTTAACAATACGTAGCCCTGAAAGGTATCAACAATACACGTACACAATTAACACCATCTGCACATTTTCAATATAGAAAACTAAGATGGTGTAATTGTTTGTCTTCTTCAGTAGCGGAGCAGGGTCAATATCATCATATGCGAATATATACCTTATTTATAATTTTATTAGTTGGCTCAAACTACCATTTGTAAAAATATGTAAATGATCATTAAAAAGATTCTATAGAAACTAAATGTTTCTATTGGATATATGATTAAAATACGCATTTATTTATTATAAGATTTTTATATAACAGTTTCCTTTATTACTGATAGTTCGATAAAAGTAACACTAAATAAAATACTAAGTAGATAAAAATAGTATCTCCTTCTACCTCATAATAATAAGTTAGCACCATCTAATTAATGATTTTATCTTATTGAAAGAGAAGAGAAATTATTGATTGAGTGAACTGCTTCATCAAGTTCACCACAATAATCGTTCTTGATGTAGTTATCAGTTAATATGTTTTAATAACTCAATGTACGTCATAATCTACTAAATTTAAACTATGTATAAAGAATATCGAATCAAGTAAATATATGTGTGAAATAGAAAAATTTATTTTTCACCACACACACATCTAATTGGGTTGATATTCAATATTTAGGTTATAAATATTAATATTCTGACTCAGTGTCGAAAGGAGAGTAAATATTTTTACATCATTTAAATAGACTAGTTCAATCATTTATCATCCGCTTGATAATGAATTTAAATTATATTGCGTATATTTATACTAATTAATATTTGCTGACATACATATCTACACTAATAATATATAATTTACGATTGTAACATTAAAAATAAAACAAATATGTACATAAAAATTATTATTTTCATAATAAAAATATTTATAATATTTAAATAACTCTTGGCTCAGAAAACGACCTGCGTGGAGATAGAAAAATTATAAACTCTACGTGGTAGCTGGTGAGCCGATTAGTAAGGATAAAACGCTGGCATTGCTTTTTTCGATATTTTTAAACTCTTACGTTTATGTATTTTGTTAAATAATAATATTATTATCAAAAAAGAAGTAATGCTGAAAATATTAATGTTTAAGTTATATAATAATACATTTTTTAAGCAACCAATCAATATATTATCGGTAAATTGATGAAAACATTCAAAAATTATAATTTTCTAACATAGATAATAAACATGTGATTTCAAATTAAGTTGCATCTTTTATTAGT